>NW_004624765.1:4302998-4394606 GCF_000247695.1 Heterocephalus glaber | reverse complement strand
AAGGAAGGAAGGAAGGAAGGAAGGAAGGAAGGAAGGAAGGAAGGAAGGAGAGAAAACCTGGGCTGAGAAAGAAAGCTAAGTAACATTAGTAAGAGGTATTTTCATACTCTTAATAGTCCCTTTTAAATGGATTAAAGTTTCTGACCTTCTTATTTTTGAAATTATATCTTACAACCCAGAAATACATTGCCAGCCTCAATATTAAAAGGCCCATAAATTTGCACAATTTCTATGCTTTTATATATGTTAGAAAATAAATTTAAATTTTAAAAGAGGCACGGTCTGTAAATATTGTTTGTGGTTCTGAGAATAAAGCAGAGCAAGGCTCATCTATTAGAAACAGGTGATATAGTACCCCCCCACACACACACACACAAAAACCCCAGTTTAAATAACTTAATCTTGAATGTCTACTGTGAGATTCTTTTTTTTTGGTGATTTCCAGTTTTCATCTGTACTTAAATAAAAATACCCATTAGTGTTATAAAAGCATGCTACCAGCAGCTGCTTCTCTTCATGTGTTTTATTTAGACTTATGCTCCCCACACAGCCCCTTTGTGAACCAAGAGGAGGTGGTCACTTGGCCTACACATTTCAGAATTCTATTCCACCACTATACTTGAACCTGAATGCAATATGCTTCCATAAGTACTTTCTAAGACGACCCTCCCTTGGTTTGTCTGTCTGGAGCTCTGCATTTTTTAGCTCTGGCCATGTGGTCAGTTCAGTTTAGAACTTCAAAATGGTACATGTATGGTACTTGTATCAAAATTGTTTTCACGAGTTGTTGCAAAAATATAAATGTGACGATATCTGACCAAAATCTTTACTCAGAGGTATTTTGGAATTAATTACTTATTCCACTTTCAGACCTGCTACCATGGTTCGATTTTTGAGGATAATTGGGCAGTGTAGCTCTATAAAATATTTTAAATGTTTTAAAATATTTTCTCCCTTTTGTGCTCACCATTTCTGCTACACAAAAGTGTCAGAGAGATGATGGGATAAAGCGCTTCCATAGTAATTATCTATCATAGGAGAAACAATAAAACTTTCTATTAGCTTTCCTTTCTACCTTCTAACTACTCACTCATAATTATTTTGTAACTTTGTTCTGTGTATTAGGTACTATTTTAAGAACTGAAGGTAAAGTTTTGAGCTAAGTAAGCATGGGTGGTACTCTTCTAGAATTTATAATTAATTTAGATTGATTCTGCAGAGAAAAAGTTTGACTACTGTGTATCTAGTGTTGTCCTTTAATGTTTTTAAGGGGAAAAGCCAGCATATATTTATAACAGCCCCTAACCTAGGAAAGAGGAGTTGGAACAAGCCAGGGTGAGCAACATCACTTCAATGCAATGTCTAGGAATTACAATATAATAGCTTGGGATTCTGCTACATTCCTTACACAGCCTTTTATCTTCATGTCATCTGAAATGAAATCATGAAGGATGTTTCAGTGGAGAGGGTAGGTACAACTCTGAAATGTTCCTTGTTTCTCTTCTAACAGAAACACAAATGCCCTGTATGTTACTGGGAATTTTTTTCCTGCTCTCTGTTCTCTAGTGTCGAGTATTCTCAGTTCTGGTTTCAAGAGGAACAGCGACCTTGTAGGTCGTTAGTATTTTATTGTGGATTAGTTTTATAAACTATTTCTCCTAGGAGTACTTTTTTAACAAGGGCTGAAGGAAAAAAATTAGTCACACACCAGAATATCTAAATGGAAACAATTTTGGGAACTTTGCCAGTGCTGTCCAAATCTGTCCATTTCCACGTCTCAACTTATTACATGATTAATTTTCATTGTTAATGGAAATAATTCTTTTAAATATATGTGAGATAAGATGCCACTTTTTCACTTAAAATGAAAACTCCCATATTGCTATACATCATAATGGCAGCAATTATTCAAAGTAATATTTTTTGTCGTCCTGACTTAACCAGAAAGATTAAATAAAACATAAGACAAAATTTTAAACAAACATTCCTGTGTCTTTCATAATTTTATTCATTTTCTAAATAAGTACTGATTATTTCATGTCAGCATTATTTAAATTCACAGGTGATTCCCCTCTGCATTGACAATATGTTACTCATCGTGAAAGTTAGCAAGTAAGTTCATCTTTTATGCGTGTCCAGCTGATGTTATTAAAAATGTAACTTTTGCATTTTTTTTAGGAGCTGGAGTCCTTGAACTGATTTTATATTTTTAAGAGTCATAAATTCATGCCTGAAGTTTTGCTTGTTTGTGTGACTGCCTGACAGAAAAGATGGATTCAATATCTGTGTCTGCATTGCTTTCTGCAAGTAATATGCTGGGACAGTTGAAGAGTTACAAAATATGGAGTCACTGGCAACCATAAAAGATTATATCCTTAGATTGTCTGTAACTAAAGGCCATGCAGTTACATTCCTAGATTCTTTCAGTCCTTTTAAAAACTGGCATTCTTGACCTCTTAAAGTGACTTTTACTGGGAAAAGAAGTGAGAAAATGCTATCTTTCTCATGACAATATAATTCAAAAAGGAGAAAGAAGCATTTACTGAAGGCCTGATGTAAGCCAGTCCCTATTTGTAGTGGAGAAAATGAAAAAAATGAATGAATATATCAGCGTCTTGGCCTCTATGAGCTCTCTGGATCCTGGAAATAGAGAAGTAAGCAATCACGATAACCCTAATATTTGTTAAAATATAGGTATCCATAATAAAATGCATGGAGGGATTTGAGAAAAGCTCTGCAGAAGGGTGAGCATTTCAGATGGACTCAAATCCTGAGTTTGTCCAGTAGAGAAGGGGAGGTAAGGGGAGGCCTAGGGTTAACAGAAATGGCGACAGAGAGGCCAGGATGAGCACAGCTCTTCGGACAATAATGTGTATTAATCTTTCTTGAGAACTGTTTAAGTAGCAGCAGCTGAAGTATGAATACGTATGTTCTGAAAGTCTTTTAAACAGTTTGGCGTTTACTCTGAATAGGTATTCTGGAATTGCCCAAGGTTTTGAGCATTGAAATTATATGGTTTGACCTGCAAAAGAGAAAATGTGTTCAAAACATAGTTTCCAGAAGTTAATGTTGATGGTGGTGTAGCTTATGCAAGATGCTAGTTTTATAATCTAGGATGAGTAGGGATTCTGATACTGATGGTTCCAAAATGACAGAGTTTGTAGAAGATGATGATGTGGCATATAATTACAAGCTCTTCAGGAGTTTAACTCCTCCTAATCAATGGCTGCCGGAGGGCACAGTATTTCCTCTGGTGCAATGTCAGACAGGATTTCAGATGGGACAGCTAATGGACAAGCCGGTTAATATGGCACACTGAGTTGGGTAATGGTTTCTAGATAATAACTTCTCTTTGAAAATTTTCATTTTTCTTTAGCTCCTCTAGAAAGACAGACCAATCTGTAGGAGAAAATTATAATTATAGAAATCCCAGGAGTAAATGGGAAGTTTGGACAGAGTGAGTTTGGGAAAATCAACGAGTGTCATTTCTCAAAACCTTTTAAATCATAAATGAAAGCAGCCAATTACTCCATTAGCTAGCTTGAGTGTAGATCTGTCTTTACAGATTCAAGTACAATGGTCAGATAAACACAAATTATGCTATCAAAAAGAAAAGTGATAATCTATTTAGAACATGAGAATGTTGATTATCTACTGGTAGATAATCTACTGATATCTACTGGTACATGTTATCATAGCAATGACTGATATAATCTAATGTAGATTATGACAAAAGTAAAATAAACATGAACAGTCAAAATGAATCATCTTTCACCTGGAGTGGAAAGATCGGTTACAGTGCAATTTATGACATTATTGTCCTGTATATTCTACATTCCTGTAAACCTTCAAAATTCTGTAAGCTATTATAACCAACATAAGTGGACTTCAAGAAAATAATGGTAAACAGTCCAAATAGTTTTTGAAAATCTATTATATAAATAACACCAAGTGACTAAAAATTATAAGGAAAAATTAAATTCTCTAAACAATTTTGTTACAAATCAAGCAATTAAAAAGATTAATTATTATTGTTTACAGCTGCTAATACAGAGTAGAATATAGAAATTCCACCTACTGTGGAACAGAATAAGCTTCAATTGATGTCCAGTGCATTTCTAAATACATAAGCAAGGGCTCAGCACAAATTGAAAAGCATTACCAACAAACACAAAGAATACATTTAGATATGTCTGCTGTTTGCTATCTACAACAATTATAATGAGCACTTACTGGGAACCCTCCAGGACCACTGAGAGTATTGCAGGGTGTAATCCTCTGGATGATATCCCCTTGTAAATGTAAATTCACAACTTGCTCAGCCACATGTAGTAGTTCTTCCAGGCATATTGTAAGCATTTTCCCTATATTAACTCATTTAATTCTCATAGAACCCTAGTAGGTTGACACCTCCCAACATTTATATAGACAGTCCAGACTATGTGGAACCAAACTTATCCTCCAGGCTGCTTAAGAGCATTTATATCTAGGCCAGGGATTTAGCTCAGCAGTTTCGCCACCTGCTGCGCTAGCTCAAGGACCCGAGTTTGATACCCGGTACCAAAAAAAAAAAAGAAGATCTGTATCTGAATGATTAGGAGGCATTTGAAAATTAATATGTCTGAAATTGAATCACTAGTCTCTCTATCTGACCAAAAATTATTCTTCGCAACCATTCACCATCTTAGTCACTGGCAGCTCAGTCCTTCTTGAAGGGCATGCCAGATATTTGGAGTCATCCTCAGAATCTTTCACAGCACAGATTGAAACTCTTAAATATAGGCAGTTGTCACTAATGTCAAAATACAATTCAATTCACTTCTTTCCATCTGCACCATTTTTATTATTAGCTACTCTCTTCTTGATAGATTAATGCAATAACCTAACGTGTGTCCGAGCTTCCACTGTGACCTCTTTGTATCTCTCTTCTCAAACAGTCATGGTGATCTTAGACCATGTCAAATTTTCTGACATCCTGTATTTTTCAAAGTAAAGGCCAAAGTCCTAACCAAGGTTTCCAAGGCCCAACTATATTTATCCTTCTCCTCTACATCTCCATTACCATGTCTCCTCCTATTTTTCTAGTGCTCACTCCTCTCACTCTTACCTCCTGCTGGTTTTGGGACCTGCAAGGTCCACTCCCCACATTCACTGGACCACTCCTTCTCAATAGTTGGTGGCTGCAGGGCTTACTTTCTTAATGGCTTGGATGCCACCTTTCAATTACATATCTGACCTATTAAATATTAATTATTTCAGGTGCATCTGTTAGATTTTATTTCTAACACATTTGATTTGGAAATATTATAAAATGTAGAACAAATGAAAAAGAACATAAAAATATTTGATAACTTTCCCATTGCACTATTTTTCCTGTTTTTGAAATATATACATATATTATATATATGTATATGTAGAATATAGTTTTTTAACATAATACATTCATAAATTCTGTGACCTATTTTCACTTTACATTTTATCCTAAATGTTTTAGGTGTATTAAATAAGCACAAATTTTTTGGTGAGTTTAATTTCCATCCTACATACTATAATGTAATCAGTTGCTTTATGAGCTATTTTTGCTAGTGCAGGTAAGGGACAATAGATATTTTTAATGAAAATACAGATTAAGAAAACATTTATAACTTCATATCATTTTTAACATTTGCAGCTATTAGAAATATACTTGAACATAAGAAATAATTTAACTATTTTTTACTTAAATCTTCTGTGCCAGCACTGATGGGGTCTGGAATATTTGCATGGATTCATAGACTACTGTATACATATGAGAACACCTGATAGAAAGATTGATACCCTGGGCTGCCCTGGGTTGATATGCTTGAGCCAGCAATGAGTCAAAGGCCTCTGTACCCATCTATCATATTTGACCTTTTAATCGCTGAGTTGGATAAACCATTTGAAATATGCTTGCCATATATGCAAAGAAACAGTCCTAGAGGTGGGAGAAAATCCTCTAATAGAGGAAAATCATTAAGATTTAAATAGCATTTGATAGATACAATGATCAGCCAAAACTTGCAATCATTAAATTTAGTAGCATCAATTCAAATTCTTGAACTTGTGGTTGTATAACAGTATTTTATATAAATACCAACCAATAAGCACTCATACATAGTCTACATGGATGAGACATGTCAGAATTTCAATTCTCACTCTGTATCATTTGTACTATTCCTGAGGCAGGTTAATTAACTTCTCTCACTCTTTTTTTCTTTTTGTATTTTGTGTTTAAGAGTTTATTTTCGACGTGGAGATTTACACCATGCTTCATAATCCAGTGTTAACAAAATCATCAACATTATCAACTGCACAAATCATCTAACATATTTATTCGACACATTCTGCTATCTACAGAGTAGATGAGTGCCTTACACATATCTCATCGAATTTGCACAATAACACTGGTGCACACATACTATTATTTGTCTTATTTTATGGTTAAGAAAATGGAAAGTATCCTTTAAGTAGATACATTTCCTTTCCGGCACATCAGCCCTTTTTGCAACATGTTCACTTGTCAAAACATTTGCTCCTACCCTTTTTTTTCATTTCTAATTCACAACTAATTTGACTCTCCTATTTGCTTATTAAAGCGTAGCAGTAAATGGTGTTAAAATAACTTCAATAAATATAAGCACATTTTAGTATCTGACATCTATTTTTAAAGGAGAATGTGATAGAAAATTAGAGTCTACCATTTACAGAAGCTAAGATAGTCCAAATACTATTGAATACATAAGCAATTTAGAATATTGCCAAGTATTTCTCTAAGTATTTATATAAAAAATGAAACACTTGGAGAAGTGCTGCTAAATGCAGAAAATACAAGCTTTACTAGGGGCTAGTAAAAAGCAGAAAACACAAGCTTTTGTCTGCCTTCTGTCTCCACTACTTACAACTGTTGAAATCTTGAGAAAGAAATTACTTAACTTATTAATAAAACATAAAAGATAGATGATGATACCTACTTCATATGTATGCTAGCACTGTGATTACCTGGAATAGCATAGTAAAATGGGTGGTATATAATAAGCATCAACCAATATTTTTTTCCATTTATCACAATACTGTATATAAACATAGTAGTGATGAGAAAATTTCAAGTTACAGCCCAGCCTGAGTAACTTAGTGATTTAGTGTCTCAAAATTTAAAAAGATAAAAATGACTGGACATGTAGTTCACTGAGAAGGCCCTGGGGTCTAGCCCCCGTTCTGCAATAAAAATAGAGGAAAGGAAGTAGATAAATCCAGTAATATAGATACAGAAGTCTTTAGGGCAGAGTTGAAATGATCACTAAGATGCCACAGGTCGAGCAATGGGAAGGAGCAGGGAAAAACTGGGGTTCAGAAACTCTGAGAATTCTAGCAAAATGTAGATTTCTGCATGCCAAAATTCAAACGAAAGGAATGTACTCCTCTCAAAGCACATTAAATGGGATCTAAAGCTTTGCTCATGGTGATAGCTATGAATTTCATCCTTAAAGCCCCTCACTCATCACACTCTATCCCCAGGCTGCTCCTTTCCTCTTTTCCCCTGTGGCCAATGACCAACTCTGTTGTATCATTATTATGCAGCTTGTGGACTCAAGTATTTTCCATTCTCTCAAAATATTTTGTTATGCCATTTGGCTCTCAGTTCAAATCATTCTCTGCCCACTTTGTATTATTCATCCTGAATGGGTATTACAACATCCTAAGGAAACGTGTGTGTGTGTGTGTGTGTGTGTGTGTGTGTGACAAAGAAACAGACAGAGAGACAGACAAAGACAGAAAGATAGAGAGTCTGTAGGTTTGTAAAGGGAAAAGGAAAGTTAGATCTGTCTGATCTGGTTGGCTGAAAACATCAGGCAGATACAGAATGTTTGTGTAGGTAGGGAAAGAAAAGGTGAATATTCCTATATCTGTAATTTTTATACTGTCAGAGTAGTAAGCACTGGAGAAGCAACATATTGTTTCTCTGTATTTCACTAGAGCATGAAGAACTTTCTGTAATGTATGTGCAGATACACTGTAAAGTAAGTGTATCCAGATGGAGCCTCTGTTTTCATCAGACTTCAAGACCATGGCTCTAAGAATACTCATCTCCTCTATGAATTAATATAAAATAGGTATTATCATGGGGAAACTGTGTTGGATGAAATTTTTACAAGTTCCATAAGGGAAGGAACAAATTTTTCTTCACAATTTCTAACTTTGCTCAAAACACAGTAGATTTCTCAGATTGAATAAACCAACACTTCTCTACAAAGAGGTCGATATTTTCACACTACAGTGCTAACATAGCGTCTCCAACCCTGAGTAAATTCTGAAAGGTCTTATAATGTCTGTGGTTTGGGACTTTATAATTATGACTGGGGCCATTAATCTTGTGGCCTCCATTTTTTATTATATCTGAGATGGAGACTGAGTTTTTGTTACAGATTGCAACCCTGTAGCACTCAGTTGGGGAGATGAGACATCACTGAGACAGATAACAAAGAAAAATGGGTTAAAAATTGGAGAAGATTAGGTAGCTCCCTGGAACTATATTAAACAAACTCTTCCGAGGTGTAGCAGCCAGAAGTCTCATCTTACGTGACTTCTATTTTCTCATCTGCCAAAGGGACTTAGGATTGTATAAATGTGAATGCATATGTGTGTATGTATGCATGCATGCATATATGTGTTGGCATGTGTGTGTTTGTATATCTCTAAGTCTTCACACTTTAAAAAAAATAACATTAACAAACAAGAACATTTCTAAAATGCCACTGTAAACCTGAATGAAAAGAGATTTTAAAATTGATGGAGGTTAAAAAAAAAGTGACCCAGTAAGTAATAAGCCTACAACGTCTTAGTGTAGAATAGTTTCATTAGTTTACCTTTGAAATTCATTTACAAAAACTAAAATTCGCAGATAATGGATTTATAATATATCCAATTCCATCAACAAACTATCTCAGAGTTTCCCCTTCATATACTTGGCAGAGCTGCAAATTGAGTTATATTTACAGGAAAGATAAATGATTTGCAAGCCATTGTACAGATAATTACTGTATTCCACTGAAAATTATTTATGACTAAATCAATCTGACTTCCTATCATTTGCCCCCAGTTTCTTGTTTTCTAAAATATATTTTCTGTTTTATAATTGTCTGAAATAAATATCCTCCAAATAGAATCAAAATCCTTGGTAGGTAACATGTTAAAAATTTAGTCATAGTTTAGATGCATTTCAATTTTACTATGGGTCATTCATGGTTAAAGGCGACTAATTTCTTATGACAACTTTAAGGGGAAAGCACTCTTCAGATTGGGAGGTGGAGGCCAGAGAAGTTTAAAAACTTTCTTAAGGCCACACAGTAAGTGATAAGCACCAATTGGAGGCTAGAAATGTTGGCCTCAGTGTCCACACCCTTAAGCAACACAACCAGATATCTAATTTATATTGGAAGATCCAAGAATGGAACAGAAATTCAGGATACAGAGGACAGATTAAAACGGGTAGGAAGACAAGCTTTACATCACAAAAAGGCCCAGTATCTGGTGGGATTACTGCACATAGTGAAGTTCAATGGATTTTAAAAGGTCTGGAAAATATTTGGTAATGATGCTGAATGAGATCATTAATGAAGATGCTTATTCAAAGTCATTTAGGGCATAGCTTACATGGAGTTAGTGAAGATATGGGGTCACGGTCAGAATCTGTAAAGCATGTGATTAATGAGCAGAGTTTAGCAGAAGCCAACAGGCAGAGAGGAAGGTGTTATAAGTGATATCAAGAGCACTAGAAAAAGTGTTCCTGCCCATCCCACACCTTATGCTCACATGGCTACACATGATGCCGGGAAGCTAAGAGAAGGTTGAGTAATATTTAGGGTAGGAGACAGGATAGTGATGTCTGTTTGGAGGACCAGATTTCAACCATAAAAATAATTTAAAACTCACTAAATGGCAAGCATAACTTTATTTTCAGATATTAATGTAATTCATTCTCATGGTAAAAGGGAGGAATAGCAGGGCTAAGCAACTGCACTTAGAAACTCTTAGAGTCAACTTTCAAACTATGTAAAACCCAGAGTCGGAGTTCAGTCAATAGGCCACACCTCACAGCCAAGAAGCCCAGGAACAATCATACAGAGGATGAAAATTCCAGAGGCTTTGCCCCAGAATAGGTAAGGATTTTGAATGAGTTCAGGTGAAAACCTTTGGTGTAAAGAATAAGAAGAAAGAGGAAGGAGAGTGTGGTCTATTTGTTCTGCCTCTAGGATGCCACATTTCCTCTTTCCAAAGCATTCAACAGATATTATATTTCTACTCCTAAATCCATTTATTATTGGTATTTTTCTACTCAGAAAAATTTTCTAGATCCACTGTATTCTATGCAGTAATAGAAGTGATTTACTATTTCTGAAGTGTTTCAAAATTGCATGGCATTAATTTATTTTTCTCTGCCAACCCAAGCAAAGCAGATGTTTATCAATTATACAATTGTAAGTACTTTAGACATTTGCTTATTCCACCAAAAATAAATGGCAAGTCTTTCTGACAAAATATGTACTATTTTAAATTATGTGATTTAATGAAATTTAGAAGTATAGAAATGATGCTTATTCAACCCTGCATTGTTTTAAAAACTTTTAGATTTATCTACAAAACAGTAAGGTTTTTTTTTGGTAAAGTCAATTTCTTTATTCTGAATAACAAACTTTGGCATATGATTTAGATAACTAGTTTAATTCTGTATTCTACTTCTTGAGTACAGAGTGTGAATTGATTCTACAGAAAATATTTTTTTTTAAAAATCACCTAGATCAAAATCTTTGTTTAATAAAGTGATAGAGATAGCAGAATAAAAGCGGCTGATCAGAGGACCTATTTTTGAGATGGCTTTTCCTTTGTTCATTATTTTATTCAAGCTTTTTTATTCCTTTTATGTATTTCCCTTATTCGTATTTTAAGGAGAACTTTAAGAGAAATGTCACTGCCTAATTTTCTCTCCATTTTTTTCTTCCCTACTTAAAAAGAGCACCTACAATTGGCAAAAGAATCACCTCTAAATAGAACATAATTTGTTCTTGCCAGGCAGCAAAGAATTAAATAAAAGTTGTGTACAGCTGCTTGCAACAATCTCCGCTTAAAAGATCGCTAAGTGGGTTAGCAGCTTGATCTCCATATTCATCTTTCCCCAGCTCCCAGGAGAGATAACTACACTCTGCCCCCTCCCATCCACCCTATTATAATCTACAGCACCCCACCACACAACCTGTGCTCCACACTGAAATAAAAGTGGCTCAGTGAGAGAACATCAATTAGAGATGGACACACAGAAAACTTCTTTGTAAATGCTATGGCGAGGAAAACGTGGATGTCTGCATGAATTTTCAATTATTTATAAACATCTTCCTTTTACATCTCAGCTTTCTTTAAGTGATGAGAAGTGAGAGAAAGAAAGGAAAAAAGTGGTGTTTATATTCTACTTAGTATTGAAACTGGGTTCTGTGAAGACATTTTCACCAGCTAAAAAAATGAGGACCATGTGCCTGGTGATGAAATATGTGGATGCTGGGGGCAGAGCCAGAAACTCACATAATCACTCTTTCTCATGATAAAGTCAGGTAATCAGAGAGGAGAGGGCGATGCTGAAGAGAGTTGGTGTAACCATTATTCAACTTTATTCACAGTTGTTTAAGACACCAAATATACAACAAAGAATTTATGTTTTAAAAAAATCAACCATGGGATACTTTGTAAATTTCTCTTTTCCATTTAGGTGCCTACTATTCAAATCAATATATCATTTTCTTCAGTGATGAATTCTTACTCTGCAAAAATTTAACTATTATCTATCTACCTAGCATTTAAACCTCTACACTTAATTCTCCTTGGTTTAGAATTCTTAACAAATTCCCATTTAACAAGATCATTTTTAAAATCTTATATAGGTGTAGGAATATCACCAGATCCTCTTACTGTTAATCACTTCACATTAATGCTCCTGGTTTTATATTCTGTGACTCTAAAAACTTCTTGAAATTAAAAAGTGTCCAAAGCAAAGTTAATTATATTTTATATTTATTAAAGACATGTACAATACAGAGTTTGTCTAGGAAAAATAAAGCTTCAAAAAGAAAAAGAATTGCTAAGACCTCAAAATCTCCAGTTCTTAAAAAAGACTCACCTTTAAAAAAATATCACGTCACCATTTCAAATAATAGCTAATTATTTTGATTCCTTAGATTTCCCCATTCTGTCTCTGTAGCATGAAAATGTTTTTCAAAATATCAATGACTTTTACTTGAGTCATTATATATGTTTTTAAATAAAAATTCACACATCTTAGTGAAAAGGCATAAAAATTGTTTTAAAATAAGTTTCAGATAAACAATCAACTCAAAGGCTGTCCTCAGATGGATAAGGTGTCAGAACCCCAAAGAGCTATTATCTCAAGAAATTCAGACCCCTTCACTGAAGGACAGCAATGTCTGCTCATTACCAGGAACCGCAAGCTGCTAAGGCTCTTGGAGACCCCAAAATGGGGCTCCTGTTACCTTCCTACAGAACAAAACTGATACACCAGGACCAGAAGGCCACAGACACTAAAAGTGTTGCTGTCATTATTGTTGAAATTAGTGACCTAGAGGTATCACATAGCAACAAGAGAGTTAATGTACTTAACAATTAACTAATTTGCAGCAAGCCCCTATGTTCTATCCCAAGTTCAAATCAGCATATGGTCTGGAATGTAGGCATCATTATAGATTTTGTTAATCATTTAATCAGCATAGAAATCTTATACTAGGCCACTTCTTAATATAAGTACTAGGTCAGTATAGCATAGAAGTCTTATACTAGGCCACTTGTATCTGTCCCTAGAATCAATAAGACATCTTTAAAGACAATTAGATTTCCATCATTAAGCAAAATTTTCTGAGGCAAAATTTCTAGGAGTATATTCTGATGTGTATCTAAGTTTAGAAACCATCACATTCATTAGTTACCTGTGAAAAGACTATGGCGTTAATGAGGTCTTAGACGATGCTATGCAATATCTTTGCTGCTCATTTTATGTAAAAATAATATTTCTTCTAATCAGCTATGGTCAAGAGGAAGTTTTAATATTTTTTGGATGGAAATGGAAATTAAAACTATTAGAAGGTAAAAAAATTTCCATTTTAAGAGCTAGAGCATTTTGGACCTCATTCATACTTTCAGTTTCTCACACCAGAGAAACAATTCAATATTTACACATGTGTGTCCTATTATTTCACTTAAGAGTATGGGCTCAATATGATGAATGTGATCATAATATATGTCTAAAATGTACCAATAAAGTTAATAAAAAGAAAGAGCTAGAGCAGGAAGCTTGTAGGATATAGATGAATTAATCTTTAAGGCAGAAACTCTTATTCTTAGAGGGACTTCTCTTAAAGAATGGGATCATTCCTATAAGCCTTTCCTTGTGAAACAGAAGTGAAGTCTAACCATTACCTTAAGGAAAATTTAAATGCAAAAGTTAACATTAATGAAGAGGCTAAGTGTACCATTTAATAATTTAAATGAAAAAATGTTAGAAGAACATGACCTTGAAGAGTCATATTTTTGCTTTGCTCATTTTGAGCTAAATTTCCCTGTTCCTAAAAATTGTTTTTTTCTTTCTCAAATTGTGAGTTTGTGTATATGTGCATGTGTGTGTTCTATTCAGCATTTGCTCACAGGGGAAGGCCATAAGCAGTTCATACAAGGGTCTGTAGGCTAACTTTCTCTTTCCAGCATTACAGAAAGAAATGAAAGCCATCTGCACTGGGCTTAGCCTAGCATTACCTCTGTAGGGCTATTGATATTCACATATAGTAGAGTATGCAGATCCAACAATTAGGATTTCTAGAATGTTTGAGAGCTGGTTATTAAAATACAGCTATCACTCAATATCAGGTTACATAAACCCACAAGTAAATTTTATTAAAACAAAGATAATATATGATTAACATTCATTAGGTCCTGACTAGTTTATTACATTTTACTATTATGCATGCAATGAGTGGATTTAGATCTCTCAAATCTGTATGGTGGAAATAATACATAACAGTGGGCTCCATGGTCATCTCTTCCAAAATCCACTCTGAATGCCTGAAAGCAATGATATTAGGATATGTACCAGTGAAATCAGTAAAGTACAAATCTAGGCTCCCTTCCTTATTTTTCAGAGACTGTCTATTAAATGTTTACCAGCACAACAGTGACATGTGATATAATTTAAGACTGAAGAAACTGTGCTCAGGGAAACTTACCAATAAAACCCTTCTAGGGGAGCCACGACATATTCTGTGCCTGGGGTGAATAATTCCTAATGTAACAAAGTGATGTTTCCACTAATTTAGAGTCAGAGCAGAGAATAAACCTTGGCCTTAAGAAGCAAAAGACTTAGGGAAAATACAGAAGTTGATCCTTAAGATCACAGCACAGTCAGAGGGTCTCAGTAGTGAAGCAGACCTTCACCTGCACAGCACAAGCAGGAACATGGAAGCCGCATTTGAACCTCTGTCTCCAAAATAACCATTCTTAGTATTAACAAAATTGTGTTAATAGTAGTTTCATTTGTGCTTTGAGAGATTCAGGTATACAGGGTCTAGGAGCAGTTGAGAAAGCAACTAACACACCTGGTGAGCTTACTAGCATCATTGCTGGCAGAAGTTGGGGTGCTGGTAGTAAAAGGATAAGGTTGGAGTGATGTGGCTATGGAATTTATTCCAGATTTTAGGTGAGTTATATGGAAACGGAAGTAGGAACCTATCACCAACTAATGAGAACACTGTGTTAATATGTGTGTACATTTAATGTTTACTCCTTATGCATTTATTTTAATATGTTTATCTTTATAATTATTTGCAATACTATAACATGCAGTGCACGGTACGTTTGAGGGTTGAGATGAGCTCACAATGCATGAAAGTGTTCTTCTGTTTGCCCCCTAGAGGGAAGGCTAAGAACTGCGGAGAAATAAAGGTCCTGTTCCTTCTAGAAAGCAAGGATTACACATACTTAACTTCTAAGATATATTTATACACTGTATAAATTATAGATTCTAATTCACGAAAAATTGATTGACAGGAACATGTCACATATGATGAAAATGAGGACATGTCTTAAAAAGGTTGCTCAAGAAGTGAAGTAATTCAATTCCATCTTCAGGAGAAGAAAACTAGACTAGCAGGTGAATCGAGCTTACTCCTCGTAATGTTCTTAAATAAAAGGTCACTGCTAGAGTAAGTTTTACCTGGTCTGGAATTCCTCTTCTTACAAATATACTGATAAAGACCCTCCTCAATGTGGGTACCAGAAGTCATTTTCTCATTAACAATATTAAAAAGGCACCAGAGCTTTCACTTGATATTAGTCATGTAAAAAAAATACTCTGCTAGATTCTGATGTCCTTGATGTTTTGTTTAGAATAATTGTACTTGAATAAATAAGCAATCTTTCATTCTTTCGTTTTATTAATTCATGAAGAATGTATTTAGAGCTTTTAAAAATATCTTTTATATTTATATGAATTTGCTCATTTTGTTCCCCTAATTTAAACTTTTATTTAAAAAACATTCCAGAGCACTATGTGATTTGATTTGATGCATGAATTTACAACACGTTGTATATATGTATATATAAAATACACAAACTAAAGCAGTGCTGAAAAGTTCTGTAAATACTCTTGCTACTTCATTTTGTAAAGTTTACAAAAGTCCAAATAGAAGAGTACATCTAATTTATGTAAATAATATGGAAGAAGTAACAAAAGTTGATAATGTAATAAACCAGGTTTAATTCTACTCCATTTTGAGATTTAATTATCTTCTAGTTCAAGAAAATAAAAAAATTTATTTTCACAATGTACAGTATTAGAAGTGAGCAAATACTAAAATATATACAAGTCATTAAAAGAAAAACATAATTTTTAAAACTAGTGGCTTTACAGGTAGAACATCCAGTTTAAACAAAGTATTATCCTGGAAATATAGATGAGAGTATAGTGCTATATTATCTGCCAATCTCCCATCACACCTTGCTCATTCACTGGTATTTGGTTCTAGAAAATACTTTTGATGAATGCCATGCTTGGTGGAATCTACAGAAAATGTGGAATCTAGAGCATCTAAGGTTGGCTCCTTTCAGTTTCTGGATGAGAAAAAACTAAGAGAGACCACTGTCAAGTATTAAAACACATGAGGCAGAAACTAAAATGCTAGCTAATAAATATGTAACGAACATGCAACTGTCACATCTTAAAAATGCTTTTGTCCACATGCAGTCCATTCACAAGAAAAAATTTCATAATCAGAAGGGCTTTCATTCCTTTATTATAAAAAGTAAGTCAGATTTTGACACCTCTGAGTTAATATAACAGTTCCTGGCTATAAAACCACATGTGATGTTTTAGGCCAGAATATAGTGAATGGCCAGCCACAATCACATGCATATCCAAACCCTGGTCCAAAGGCTGCCTCATCTCACTGAAATGTCCTGGAAGTGGTGAAGGCAGGCAGGGTATAGAAGCCACACAGGGACAAAAGGAGGAGAGGACACCGGGACCACTTAGAAAGCACTTTTTCTCCATTCTGTGTCAGTACTTTTCCACCCTTAGTCTTTTTTCCCTCCCTCTTCCAACTATATTTTGAAGGGTTAATTTATTGAATAAGCCCTGTTGATGTGGTTATCTAAGAATGTTAGAATATTACATTATAAATCTTACAGCGGAGTGTACGAGATAAAGGATATACATTCCTTCCTTACCCTCCTGAAGTTTGGCTCAAGATATCTCAAGGATATTTTGGCAAATACAACTTGGTTGTTATTCCTAAATCACGAATTTTCAAACAAGGGATAACATTTTATTTGTTTTTATAGATGCTTCAAATTTCTTCTGCATTATTTCAATTTTAGGCGAAAAATGTGTCAATAAAAAGCCAGATTGCTCTTTAAAATTTTTTTTTTTTTGAGTCTCATTACACAGTCCAGGCTGACCTTGAACTCATTACATAGCCTAGGCTGGCCTTGAATTCTCAGCCACCCTCCTGCCTCAGCTTCCTAAGTGCTAGGATTACAGGTGTGCACCACCACACCTGGCCTCTTTAAAAGAGTGTTTTTTGCATTGAGAATTAGTACCATACAAAAATACATGCAAAAAGAAATACTAAACAAAAATTTAAGGGAAATTTAAAAATATTTTATAAAATATTGTTTAAGGATCAACTATTCTTAAATTCCTTGTGTGAAAATTCTTTGATTTCTCAATTCACATTTCTTTTATTTAAACATTAAAGGAAAAGTATGCTACATCACTTATTTTATAATTATTGCAAGTATAATATAAATAGAACATAAATATAATATCAGAAATATTATAATTTATATCAACATAAATTAAACATATATATGTATGTATCTATGACTATATATACATATATGTATATATATATGACTCCCTTTCTCTCTTGTTATATGTAGTAAGAGAGCGATAGAGGCAGCCATCTTTACTTGAAAAATGACTGAAATCTGGGGAACTACCTGTCTCTGGATTATAACATTTGCTTTTCATTCATTTTATGAAAATTATGGATAAAAAAAACATCGCTTAGATTCCCCCGGTTTTCCTATGTGTGAGCTGTTTGTGGTTTGAATGTTTCTGTCCCTTCCACAGCACATGTTGAAATAATTCCTAAGGCTCAGTGCTGAGAGGGAAGATTGCAGGCTCTGGGCTTATGGATTCATGTCTGTGAAAAGGCATTGTCAGGGCCCAGGGATTTAGCTCAGTCATTTCGTTGTCACCTGCTGCGCAAGCGCAAGGACCTGAGTTCGATCCCTGGTACCAAAAGAAAAAAATAAAGGCATTGTGGGAGGAGGTTTTCTCTCTTCCACTCTTTGGCCATGGGAGAGCCGGTACGCCTTCCCTTTGTGTGGGGCAACACTGAAGGGGCCTTTCTGGAGCATTACCAGTCCCTTAAGGGATCCCAGACCAAACAGACTAAGACATGAACCTATCTATTTATTCCATTAGCAAATAACTATTCTCCATCTATTACACACTACAACATAGAGTAAAATAATTAATTCAGCCTTGTTCACAAGGAACTTTAATCTTAAAAGTAACACTAAATGCCAGATCTTATTCCTGGCCATTATGGATTCACACTGGGAAAGAGAGCATTTCTTAGAAGAGATGATACCTGATAAAAGTCTTAAAGTATAATTAAAATTTATTCTGGCAAAAAGAAGAGGAAGTGAAACACAAAGATACTTTAAGATTTGAACGTATAGAGCTGAAAAATAGGCTAAAGTTTGCTGAAAATTTCAAGCCATTTGGTTTTGTTTAGATTTGATCTTATATTAATTAGGCAGTAACAATGGTAGGGTTATTAGACAGGGTCATGGTTAGGCTTCATTTACCAGAGTTCTTGCAAGCATTTTGTTAGGTGAATTAGTCAGGACTGGAAGACAAGGAGAGAAGTTAAGCCCACAAGCTCCTAAAAAGGAGGCCTCAGGCATCTGAGAGGTTTGTGGATAGAAGTTTGCAAGTCCTTGAACTTGAATGTTTTGAAATATATCTCCACAACTTTTTAATGTAGCAAATTTGAAACTGTATACACACTAAAGAGTTACTCTCTATTTCTCTCTCACCTCAGGAATTGGCAGCTAGCATTGTACATTCAGTTTCTTTAAGTATTACTACTATAAATACTTCATATAAACGGAATCATACAGCACTTGATGTTTTGAGACTGCCTTGTTTCCATTACCAGAATAGAACCATAGGTTACTGACAGTGAAAGAATACTTAATTCATTATCAGATATGGCCTCATGCAGTACATACAACATGTCAGCAAATAGAAATACTGTGTAAGCATTAAAACTTTGACAATTGGTGGTTAATTTGTAAAGGACCACTGGTTATGAACCCATTCTGCATTTATAATTCTTGCACCTGCAATTATTTGCATGCAAAAATTTGCAGCCACAGTTGCCTAATTACAGGCACAACCATCCAAATTAGCCCTCAAAAAGAGCAGCACAAAGAGATACCATCTGGGAAACTGCAGCAAACCCCTCTGACCTTTCCTGCTCCAAATCCTGTAAGGCTGGTGGGTACATTTTCCTCTTGGCTTTTGTCTCAGGCTTTATTTTTGTCTGATCTCATTCATGTCTTACAGGCTAGTCATTCAGATAAGTAGAGTTAGAGAGGCCTTTCCTCTTGCACAACCAAAATGCTTCCACCTCTCCAAAATAATATGTATCATAGTTTAGGCAGACTAACAACAGAAATTGTCTCTGAAGTGCATCATTTGCACTGCTAGTTGAGAAGATTTGATGTTTTTATTCACATGCTGTATTACATAGTAGGTCAGCAGATTACTATAAAAATAGAATCTCATATACATTTCT
Organism: Heterocephalus glaber; assembly: GCF_000247695.1. Next base: position 4,375,167 of record NW_004624765.1, on the reverse strand, counting down.
GCTTAAAAATAACAAGAAAATTATGTTACTCCACTTTTTGAAAAAAAGATTTTAGCCATTTTTTAAAAATTATAGCTGTCAGTTTTGATATATTTACATTTTCCCATTATATTAGTAGGACCATTATGAAATTTAATAATCCTCTCTTGGAGTTTGATTTCCTACAAAGGATCATAATACAATCAGAACTGTAGCAAATAATTATTGAACTAAGTGGATACAGTTATAATATCAGGTGGGAAATATGTAATAATACATGAGAAATTTAAAACCTGAGTTAATACTTGCTAAAGATTCTGTTCTCATACAAATGTCAGTAATAATAAATCTGGAGCTACCACAGCTTGCTCTGTAAAAATAAAATAGATTTCAGATAGAGTAATTTTCAAAGCTTTAGATGATAGTTCAAATATTTTTTACCATTTAATCATATTAAAAACTTAGAATCTGCTAAATTCTGGTATAGAAATAACATATGTTTAAAAATTAGGAAATTTAGTAGTTTATTAGCCTAATGACAAAAATCAGAAGGTAAATATGCTTCTTTTATATGAAATCTATATTCACCAGTTCTCTAGAGTTTGGAATTGTCATAAAATATTACTATGAAGCTTTAGGGAAATGTAAATATTTAGAAATGCTAAGTGTTCAATATTTTTATTTAATTTGTTTTACTTTAAAAATTACAGTGAATAGAAAAGTACACTTTTGTTTTATTATCTTTGCCTCAGTGGTACATTTCGTGGAAATTGGAGGAGAAAGACATTAGCCTTAAGTTTAAGGTTCATGGCACACCTGTTTGGCCATTAGAAATGAAAGAATAATTTAGATTGAGCCAATAGGGACCATGTTAGGAAAATGAGAATTTGTGAAGGGGAAACATCATTCTAGAAATTGCTGAATATTCAATGGGTACCATCAAATTTCAAAATATTATTAATGGCATGATAAACATAGTTGTTCATTTTTCACATAGGGTAGAAGAGCATTCTGAGATATTGCAAAGGATAATGTTACTCACATCCGGAGCTTCCATTTGTTGATACCAGAGTCAAGTTGGAAGGCCATGGATTCCGAACAATATCTTGCCAATGAATAGTGTCTGCATAACAAAGGAACTTGTTCTGGTCTACATAGACGCCCCCATTTAGAATTTCTATAGAGAAAACAAACACATTTGTTGTCAAACTATTTGTTGAGGAAAAAAGCGGTCAATAAACATGATTTTTTTCAGATTATTTTCAACGTTAAATTATAGGAAGATTGTTAAGAGCCAAGATACCTTTTAAAATATCTTTCATTGATTGTACATTGATTGTAGAGATTTTTAAAAGATTGAAAGTACAGAAGAAAACAAAAAAACACCTAATTCAGACAGAAACACTCTTAACAGTTACATATTATATTAGTTTATTTTCTTTCTTCCTACTGAAATTGGACTAATATATAAGTATTGCTTAATTTTCTAATTTGGTTTAGTAATCTATAGTAAGCATTGAGTGACATTTACTATTTTTATTTTTTTTAATGAAAATACAATATGCCAGGCTACAGGTTAAATAATAATTACTTAATTATTTTTCTCTTGTTCTTCACTTGTTTATCTCTGGTTAATCTTTGAAATAAATTTCACACATGCCATTCCAAAGGCATAGAATGTGAATGGTCTCAAGATTTTTAGATAAAGTTTTCAAATGTCCCTTTAGAAAGATCTTTTAGACAGTGTGACATTGGCTGGATGGGCACAAAGTGGAAGCTGAAATTAATGCTTCTAACACAAAAATGTTCTTTTGCATTTTAAAGAGAATGGATAGAATGGCCAATTATATGCAAAGCAAGAAAAGAGGTGTGATCTAACCATACAGTGAATGGTTAAAATTTGAAATACTTGCTACAGTAAAATACTAATTGCCACAGTCATTTATTCTGCTCAAACTACTCCCTCTTGCATTGAGCACACTTATCCCATCATTCTTGCACTTCCTCAAGCAGTTCTAAAACCCTTTTTTTTTTTAAATGTATTTGTGCTGTCCTGGCTGCTTCAGTGTCCTGAATTGATTCAAAACATTTACCTTTCATGGTCATTTTTACTTTGGGTAAGAACCAGAAGTTGCATAGTGCAAGATTCAATGAATAAGGTGGCTGAGGACACACTGTAATGTTTTTATGAACCTACCTTTCCATTGGATGTCACTTAGCCACAGAATTCACTGTTTTTTGGTCACACCTTGTAAAGACACAAAAGAGGACTTACAGAACTGTTGCAGAAAGTTGTAAGCATGAGGGGATAAGTGTGTTTGGAGTGAGGGTAGTATTTTAAGGGGATTAACAGCAAAGTATAGTTTATTGTAATGCATATCTTTAAACATTCGCTGTAAATTTTGATCACCCCTTGTATAATAAAAATTCTGTTTCACTGGGCAAGGAGAATGGCCACAGAATAAAGTATACTAATGCCGATTTCTCCATGACTCCTGTTTCAAAACTGGCCTTGGTTAGTTAACTTGTCCCCAGTAGTCAATGCCTGACCACATAATGGATTCTCCTTCCAACAGGTATGTTATCCAGTAAAAGATACTTTCTTTAAAAATACTATTATGTTTAAAGAAATTGGCTAGAAATACACATAGTACCTGCCTGTCTAATATCTGTTTCCCTTCATATCCAATACAAATAGAATTTTAGAATAATCATGTAGTCCATAACGATTCCACTACAAGTAAAAAAGCAAAGCATAACAAAATTTAGATCACAGTCATTTAAACAGATAGGGGCTTATTCCTTTGCACAGGATAAGAACCCTATTAAGGCATGTACAGATATGCTCCAGCTATTCCACAGTGCCCCTTTGCTTCTTAGCTATCCTTTGTGCTGGCTTTATTCCTTCTAGCTCAGGATAATTGCTTCATCAAAAACATCTGCTCTGAGTTGAAGGTAGGAAAGGACAGAAGAGGAGGGAAGAAACTTTTTCTCCCAGTGAAGATTTTTTTGTTTGTTTGTTTTTTGAGACAAGGTATCACTATTTAGTCCAGTGAACTCACTATGTAGCTCATGCTGACCTCCTATTCCTGGCGATCCTCCTGCTGCCTCCTGAATGCTGGGATTACAGGTGTGTGTGTCACCACACCAGGCTCTCCTAGTGACTTTCTATTTGAGAAGAGACACTTTCTTCATGGATTTTATATGCATTTCATTGGATAGAACAATAACTTATGGCTACTGCAGGAAAGACTGAGGAAGCAATTTTTTAGGAACATATCGCTAGAAGGGATGTGGCTAAGCATGCAGAGGGACATAGTTACTGGGAAGGACACAGACTTTCTTCCAGGGAAATGTTGACAAAGTCATCTGTCGTGTGTGGTACACTAAGTTAAATTTTTAAAGAGTTAACTTACAAGAAAGAGGAATATAAAAGAATGAAAGGAATATGTGGCACCACAGAGTGGTATTTGTGCAAGTGAGGTTGGTAGGCACATCCAAATCATTTTATTGCTTTGCAGGTATGAAATCCTCCAGATTATTTTTGATATTGCAGAGCTTTCCATATTTAAAATCAGTCCGACTCTCATCATCAGTCCTTTGACTGAATATTGGTTCTGTTTTCTCAGGAGTGGAGGAGAAAAACAAAACTAAATTAGATCATCTTTCCACTTTTAAAACCCAGTTCATTATTTTTCATGACCTAATAATACAACTTTCTTCAAACCAGAAGGGTGGGCCGGGGATTTAGCTCAGTGGTTCCAGCGCCTGCCATGCATTTTCAAGGTCCCGAGTTCGATCCCCAGTATAAAAAAAAAAAAAAATCAAACCAGAAGGGAAATGTAAGACACAAGAAAGATCATGAAAATGAATTTCTACATTAATGTTGAGCATTAACTTTTTATCTAAGAAGCGTGACGATCTCATACTAAGAGCTTTCTCATGAGACATTAGGTGATGCTATTCTGCTCTAGGAATAATTCTATATTAGGTGACAAAGAAAAGAGATTCTGAATGCTTTCCAGGAAACAAAGGTTATTTTTCAGTCTACACTTGGAAAAGTTTTACTGTAAAAAAAAGTGAAGAGAAAGGTAATAGCTCAAACATAATGAAAAGAGTCTGTATTTCTTAGGAGTCACATTTTAATTCAACTTGGCCATGGTGAAGAAACAGTATTTATCTCCAACTTCCTATCTAAAAATGTTCAAATAGAATCAGATTACACTGAATAATAATCTCATCAAATCCTTTTCTTGAACAATATTAATCTGCTACCATTGTTGACATTTGTTTCTTAGAAATATTCTGTTGAAGAGCTTGGCTTTTACTTGGAAAAGGGGATTTAGAAAACAGACAATGAGAACTTCAGTATAATCTTACATGTTAAAATTTCAAATTAAGATATAATCATGATCCATCTAGATGATATTTTTAGGATCACAAACTTAAAACCTAGCATCTTGTAGCAATTCTAGTCAGAAGCATTTATAAATTTTTAGTATTTAATGTTGGATGGTTTATGTGTGTTTTCCTTCATAATAGTTTTTTATTCCTTTTGGCATACATTTTATTCATTTTATTCTTGTGTTAGAAGTTAAAATTCTATAATCAGAGAATGCATACTTTCACTGATATTCATAGGAAACTTTTAATGTACACTTTATCTTACATTTTTGATTGACTCCAATTACTTAAAAATTCTCAGAAAATGCTATAATTGGATTTATACATTTTCAAGTTTTCTTTGATTATATAACTATAAAATTTTAAACATTAATACATATCTTGTAATGACATATTTGGTTAACTTTACTTCTGGACTAAAAAATTCTAAATAATGGATTCTGACAATTAACAAAATTCTTAGAGATCCAAATTTTGTACTTGAAAGAGGAGATACCTAATATTTATACTATGGTCAACTACAGAGACGTGGCTGTATTTTTACAGCATAACAAGGAAAAAAGATTAGAAAAAGAGAAAAGTTTGGTAAGATATTTACCCAATAAAATGCCACTAAACTATCTGGTAGTATTTAGCTCTATTTGTGATAACATTCCAAAACAGCAATGCTTTCCATATGTTTAATTAAGGATTTATTGAAAAGAATCTCCTGTGTGACACCTACAGTTTGTATCACTAACACAAAATAAAGTAACTATTAATTAAACTTTGAGACCAGAACAAAAATGACAATCCTCAACCCTGAAGAAAATAAGACAAACGAGGCATAAATTTAAGTGATATTCAGAATAAGTGAACAGCAAGCGCAAGGTCCTGAGTTCGATCCCCGGTATAAAAAAAAAAGAAAGAAAAAAGAATAAGTTAACAAACTCAATGTAAACATATTCTAATGTATTTCACTTTCATAGTAGAAAAAACATCAGAGTAAATTAAGAGAGGCATAAATAGATTTTTGGTCATTTAATGAATTGGTAGAAAAGGCTGTTATGAGTTTTCTTATGCTATGAAAATATATTTGCAGCAAGTTCACACAAACAGAACTGTTATAAATATAGTAAGATATATTAGACATTACATTTGGTAAAAGAGCATCATTTCATTCCTGAAAAATTCTATTAAACACTTAAATCTGTTTGTGTCTCAAACATTTCCTAATAGATGAATGAATGCAAATCACATAAAATATGTCATGAATCTTTTTGTATTTAAATTGTAATCCACATTACTCTCCAATATATTGAATTTATCTTATACATAGCACACTACTTGTAACTGAAATACAATTAGAATAAGCCTTATGAAGGTAAGACATATTTTTAGGGCTGTCTCTGTAGGATTAAACCTAGGGCAATATTAGTTATCCAGTGAATACTTGTTAGATTTACTAGGAAAAAATGCATTATTGAATTTGCTGCCAAATAAGTTAATTTCTGTTGTAGTTCCTAATATTAAATTATATTCTGCGTAAATCAAAGAATTAGTTATCTTTTCCCATTAACACTCTCTGTAGGTTATCTCAATTGGCTCTATTTAATTAAGTCAGGGACTATTTTTGGTTCCTTCAAAGCTGGGTACAGAGTTTTTAGTGCTATAGTATGCCAGGCACAAAGAGATACACAGTAAACATTTTCTGAAAAATCTATATATAACATCACAAATGTAAAGTTTTTTTTTATATATATATATATAATTTATGGTCAGAGTTCTTATAAGCTAAAAAGAAAATATATATTACATTAAATGGTTATGAAAAATAACATAAAATTAGTTGAGACAGTGTGTTTGATACTCTTAAGTCACATTTATTTAGACATTTTTATTGTTATCTCCTAACCTATTTTATTAATAAAATTCAATTATTACTTACCAGGTAAATAATGATGATTTTGAACTATTCCAGTCAGACCAAATTTTGCCAAAATTTATGAATTACTTAATATATGACACACAAAAGTTGAACAGCAAGTTTTAGTATTGGGCTGCAAGTTAACTCACACTTTTCCTTAATTTATTTTTTAGAAAGATAAAGTTCCAATATGAAAGAGAATGTAAACTACTTGTGTCTTGGCCTTCCAATTCTCAAATATTGAACATTTGACAATTTTTTGCAATTTATTCCCATTTGTATGAATCAAATAAAAAGGAAATGTTTGTGTTATTTAAATGACTTCTTTTGTACCTTTCTTTTTCTCAAATACTAGCTAATATACTGAATTTATGGATGTGTACCAATTAACAGAATCACTGACATTTCACAAGCATATTCTTTCGGAAGTAAATGTTGTAAAATAATGAGTATCTGTTTCTTTTTTTCTGACTGAAATAGCCTAGTTGTGATGCAACATCTTGCTGAAAATACAGGTTAATGTGACCACTTTAGCAGGTTTATGAAGTAGACAGAATTGTGCTTACTCTATGAACAATTTGTACAATTTGTAACCATTTCAGAAATAATATTGTCTTTCTTCTTTTCTAAAATATAAAGATTATAATTATATGCACAGTTAGACATAGGACACTTTGTGCAACTGTTACTAAGTAAATTAATCAGAAAATTACCAACAATAGTGATATAAGAAATGTGTAATAAGTAGGAATGAAAACTTTGCATCTCTCCCTTGACTATATATCTGGATGTCTTATTTTGCAGGAATGCACCTCCAGCTCTACCACAGAATTAAGATAATAAAAAAGGAATGGAGTAGAAGTGCTACACTTGTTTAATAATAGCAGGGGCTTAAAATGCATATATCAGTCATACTACCTATCCAAGCAACAGAGCACAGCCAAGATGTCAAAATTCAGTGGCTAAAGCCCATTTTCAAGGTACAGGTCAGGAAGCAGTTACAGGGCTTTCTCAGACATAAAGCAATATCTCTTTCTCACTGTCATCACCTTAAGCCACACAAGTCTGTTGGTAGATAATGATATAAAAGTAATACAGATCACATCATCCACCTGTGATACTTAATGCATCATCTCTGGAGTGGACTTGGTCCAGAGAGTACAGTGTATTTCCCAAACCCAGATCTTTCAGCTGGGAACACAATGAATTGCTGCTACCTCCCACCCTGGGTCACCCCTCAAGGTTCATTATTAATAGGCTGAGACTCTAAAGGCTAATGAGAACCGGGTGCTTGAGGAGACAATGGCTCATTCATCATCAATCAAGCTTTGAAGTTTTTATACAGATGATTTAAGGAGAGTTGAAGTGTGCAAAATTGAAATGTCACATTTGTATTGGGAGGAGGTAGAGGGTGATAATGTAAATGAGTGATGTAACCCTGTGTATTTCAGCTCGATGATCAGAGTCAAAAGCTCATGGATGCAAATAATAAATATTAGGAGGTAACACTGGTCAGTTTTTCCATCAGAGTAGGGCAACGTGTATAAGAAATTACTAGACCTTCTGACTGAAAATCAGCTTAACATTAAAAAACCCCAGCAAATATGTATCTTGACTTCAAGTGACTGGAGCTCACTTATGCTTGCCTGCCACATTGTTCCAACTTGTTAATATATATTTAAGGGTCCTCTACAATTTTTAGCTTTTGTTAGTTCAGCTTGAGTCTCAGGCCTTCTGATAAATGTGTTTACAGTGATTGTCTGAATGAATGTCTCTTAGAAAAAATGTTACTTTATCTTGCTTTTTATCATTTTCTGTACTTGTCATATTTCCCATATCTTACTCTAGGTCTTTCAAGATTAAGAATTTTGACGTACATTTTTCTGTGTCAAAGAAAGTGTCAAGTATATAATATAAATTCAAATGTTTACAATGGTTATGATTATAATGTTAAAATTTCCAGATGACTAACATTTTTAAAATGATAACAGTGTTAGTTACGGACACTAATATTTGCATTATAAATCATATAAAATATTGAGTACACTTATCATGATCTTAATTTATTAACTTTTTATCCATTAAGGAAAATAATCTAATAACATACATAATATTTCTCAGTTTGAAATATTGCCTAAATGTGTTTTATTCCAAAAAGTATTTATTTCTGTTAAAATCAGAACCACATGCTGCTAAAGTTACTGATACTCAAAATTTGAGATATATCATTAGTTCCAGCATTTCTATATTTAATCTGTTATGGTGTCTTACAGAAAATTCCTCAGTGTCTTATTTTATACCCACTTCTTAATACAGATTCTATCATCTGATAACATTTAACTTTTTAACTCAAATGTGCTCTCCACCTAAAAAATCCATCCTCCATATTTGTCATAATGTGCTCTATACCATAAGTAGATATCATATAGACAGATAAATAGGTAGATAGATCTTCACCATGAGGGTTTTGAAGTACAAAAGCAGTAATACTGAATCTAGTTCAATGGATAAAATTAAGTTTCAAGTATAGCTTTTGACTTTGTGGATGTATGACCATGTCTACCACTGTGAAGCTCATTTTGCAATATTCTGTGATGAGGTCTCTCAAAAACCATGAAAAAGATGGAGGAAATCATGAAAAAGGAAGAAGCAGAGAATAAGTACATGTTTTCTCTTAATGATGGTGACTACGAACTTTCACAAGGCAATTAAATTTATATCCTGTTGGTCAGAATTCATTCTAATAGCCCAGTAGAGGAGGGTAGGTAATCAAAGTCCTCGCTCTGTGTGGTCACATGACCAGTTAAACTTTATGAGTTAAAAGGTAGAGTGGTAAAGACTATTGACAACTAGAAGTCTTCATTGCATTGAATCCAAAAAACTTTGTATTTGCTGGATATTCACAAAACATGTCTGTTGCTTGAACAAATGTAAGTTTTTTCCAAACTTTTCACCAAAGTATGATGTGCATACATAGATGTGAATATATCTTAAGGAATTAAATTTTACAAACTGAACACACATCACTAGCACTTACATCAAGAGAGAGAACATACCTGTGTCACAGGAGCCTTTGTCACACTTTCTTCCTTACATTGGTCTCTATCAATACCCCTATCTGATATTAGACAAGATACTTATGCCTATTGCTTTATTTTACATATTTAGAGTCCTACAGTATATATTATTTTGTATTTAACTCCTTTTAATTAACTTCATGCTTGTGAAATTCATCTACCTTATTCATTTTCATTGTTGTATAGTATTATATGCTTTATTTGTCAATTCTGCATTGATGGGCTTTAGACACTTTGCTCATTTGGGTTACTGTAAACAGTACAGTTATAGATGTTCTAGAATATTAACTCGGTGACTATATATACATATCTGTGTTATGTTCTTGCTTAAAAATGGAATTTCTGGGCTGTAGCGACAATCAGTTTCCAAAGCAATTCTACTAATTTACATTCTCATCACTAGTCTGAGAAATTCAGTTATTTATTATGTCAGCCGTGATTTTTTTGTTTGTATTTTCTATTTCATGGTGGTCATTCTGGTTGGCATGTAGTGATAAGATATTAATTTGTACTTATCCTATGATTAATGAAGTAATGAAGTTGAACCTTAAATGCCATCTTTAAACTGTAATTCTTAAAGGACAGAGGTTCACTCTGCTTTTGTTCCCTTGGAAAAAAGGTCTTATGTGTAGAAACATAGCACACTGTCTAAAACTTGATATGTATTTGAAGTTATTTGTAAATAACTGGGTAAATTAATGTGTCAAATATAACTCACAACTTAAATTCTTTTGGTAGAGGGATCTACCTAAATATTTTGGAAATGACACTTGAAAATATCTTAGAAAATACATTGAAGCTATTAATTATAACACAAAGAGAAAAATAGGAATGGTAGGGAATAGTTAAAATTTACACTAGGTAAATATCTCTCATGATAATAGAAATCAAAATTATATAAAGATAAAAAATGAAAAAAACCTGATGCCTTCTTGCTATTAAAATAAAATACTCCTTTACATGAAACTCTATTTTTATTTTCCTATCCACCAGAAAGCACTTATTATAGACAACAATCCTCTTAAATAACTGCTCTAAGTTTTCAGAAAATGTAATTGCTTCAGTCAAACAAATCACTGGAGTTCAATGTTTTCATTACCAATAAAAGAGGAAATCATATTAGTAGCCAGAAATAATTTGTCCCTTTTATTTACAAACTTCCTAGGGTATGCTCAAGGTCACTTTCAAATATCTCACCTACTATACTAGTTTGTATAGTTTTAATAACTCTTCTACAATGTGTGATTTCCTCACTATTACTTTTGATTATTTCACAAAACTATGATTTTTCCCTGATGACAGTAATAATAAATAACATTGCTATGCATGCTTGTTTTGGGCAAGTTCAAACTTGCAAACAAAATACAAAAAAGACTGATTTAATCTGTAAAATGATAATATGATTTTCAAATATATCAAGACTTTAAAAACATTATATATAATCACATGAAAAAATATAAATATGTGAATTGTGGGCCCTAACGTCTCATCTAAAATGCCTATAATGTGAATGTTCAAAATAATGAAGAAAACATTTTATAAAATAAAAAGTCATAAAAGAAGAATGCAAGGAAGCCAATGCCAGAACAGTTTTAAAACTCATAGAAAGCATGTCCAAATTAAATATTTCTTTAAAAATATTAATAAAGTCTGGAATTAATAAATGATTAAATATGAGTAGTCATCATTTTACAAAGCATTGGTTATCAAGGTATGAAATCTGAAGAACTATGCTGAAACAGAATGAATAAATGCTTTATACTTTGGTTGTATATAGCTTGAAATTCGCACATATGTACAATAAAATGGACAGATCTTGTGTTCCATGTCTTTTACGTGCACATGTCCATTGTGTTTTTCCATTTGTATCATTAGCCACCTTTCAAATAAAGATACAGAAAATTTCTAATATTTTAGAAAATTTTCTGTCTTCTTTCCAATCAATATCTTCCAAAGCCACTATCCTGATTTCTATCTCCACAAATTTACTTTGCTTGTTTATTAACTTGACACACAGAAATTATACAGTATAATATGTATTCCTTTCTTCTTGACATTTTTATTCAAAGTGTTTTGAGATCATTGGCTACATTAGTAATTTGTCCATTTTTATTGTCACACATTACTCTGTTGAATGAATATACCACAATTTGCTTGATAAGTAAATATTTTAAGTACAGTATTGTTACTTTACAGTGTGATTGTAGGCAAGTTAGTTTAGGCTTCTTTTCTATAATCTATAAAATAGGAGTGATAATATTTACTTTGTTCATTTATATGGGAAATTACAGAATATATTTTATATATATATATTTATTTCCTGGAGCATTGTAGTTGTTAAGTAAGTGGTAGCTATTTAAAAATAGGTTATTACTATATTTTAGGAGGATCCTTTATCCAGAGAATTTTAAAATCTATGCTTACAGGTTGAAGTGTAGATCTTCCAGGAAGAAAAAGAGATCAAATAATCTCCTGTTCTATGAAATCCTCATTAAATGTGATGAATAGCATAACAGTTTTGGAGCTAGATATACCAAACTAAATATTATTAAATGTCTTTCCAAAATCAGTTAATTAAAATTGGTTTTATCTGTGTTCTGTAAGTTAAATTATTCCTAAGAACAAGATCATAAATTCTGTAACTTCCTATCTTGACTATGCTGAGTAATCCTCAATATCTATTTCACTTTACCCTTTAAATCATTTTTTGTCATTACTGTAACCTCATTCTGTGACAGAATTTAGAGCTGTGAGATTCCCGTCTATTTAGTTCAGACAAGTGCACAGTTCAAGATGCTATAGTTTGGACACTTGAATGTCTCCTAAACTCCCATGGGATAAAGGTTTGGTCATCATCCTGCTGTGCTACTGGGCAGTGCTGAAACCTTTGGAAGCTGAAGCCTAGTGGGAGGAAGTTTGATCACTGGAGGCATACCCTAGAAAAAAGGATATTAGAACCCCAGTGCTTTCAACTCTTTCATTTCCTGACAACCATGAGGTAAGCAAGTCCTCTGCCATGCACTCTTTTCATGATACACTGCCCTTCCCCAGGCCAAAAAGCAATGGAGCCTACCAACCATAAACTAAACTGTCTGAAACTTTGAGACAAAAAGAAACCTTTCCTCCAGTTACGTTTTTTATCTCAGGTATTTTGTTACCATAATGGACAGCTAACAGAGATGGTCACAAAGCCTCCACTTCCAATCTCTAGGTATTTCTATCTCTGCTTCCAGTACCACCAGACTTACAACGAATTAGAGAAAATTTAAAGGACCTGTACAAGTAAGTTGAGCTTTCCTCTACCATGGCAAATATCTGGCATTTCTCCTGCAGTGCAATGGATTCATTAGGCAATGTGGAAAACTATTAACTATATCTGTGGAGCTCTGGCTTGAGCAGGGTAGTGAGACAGTTGCTCCACTGTTGTTTAAATGTATTATGGTTTTTATTAAATCAATAAAATGGGTAATAAAGATTAGATACGTAACAAGCACAGCTATAATACTGCTGGTTGATACAGGGAAAGGTTGTTACTCTCAAGTAAAGCCTATATATAATCAAGTACTATGTTTGCTCAGAGATATTTAAGACTTAAAGCTTTATACCTAAGCCATTTGAAGAAAAGGGGTGGATTAAAACTTCTGCAGGAAATGCTTGCATTATTTCTAATAATGTATTATATTCTATGCCCGTTACACCACCATTCTCATTTTCCCCTATTGTGAAAAGGATCTTATTGTGACATCCGATATCACAGCAGAATAGGATCCATGAAACAACAGCATACGCTGTAGCGTGTATCGTCATGTCTTCTCAATTAAATAAACAAACACCCTTTATTCTAAAATGACTCCTCTATTCCAGGGTTAATATATATGACTTGAAAATTAGTTGGCTCATTTGGCTGGTTTGTGATACTGGACATGAAGAAAGACCCAAGTGATAAACTGCCTAACAATGCCAGATGGGCTTCAGTCAACTAAAGATGCTATCTCAAATTCAGTCTCTCGAACTCCAAAACACCAAGTCAAATTTTGCCAGTCTAGAAAGAGAGCTATTGAGATGTGAATATTTCCTCAGCTATGGAGCCTGACTGGATTATCATGGCTCTACCATGAAGTAATCTTAGCTATCTTCTTGAAGAAGCAGTTTCTTTATCTATAGGACAAAGATACTGATAGCACTACACTCACAACACTCTTGTAAAGGGAAAAGGAGTTAACTTGTAAATGCCAGCCACAGTGACAACCACACATCCCATGTTCAGTTGATGGTTATGAGCACTCCTAAAAAGACAGGAGGACTAGTTCTCTATTAGGCAGATTTCTTCCATCCTACCTGGTCGTTTTCTCTTCTCCCTCTTACAAAAATCCTTTGTGGATAGAGCTAAAGCCAGGATAGAACAATTACTGCACATTATAATATTTGTATTTGTGCATTTTTTCATTTAAAAATAATTTTAACCTACTTATCTGAATTTCAGAAATCCTTTTTCGAGCATATTATGGGTTCAAACATTCATAGAATTAATTAAGATCCTTAAATCGAGAACCTTTTACCGGGGATGGGAATCCTGCACACCAAAGACACAGTAAGTGAGATAGATGATTCCGCAAGTTGCCAAATACCTCAAACACAGCCAAGGATCCGCCTTCGGCCTGACTGGCCCCAAAGCCCATTGCCAACTCTCACTGTAACCTCTCTTCATAAATGCTGCCTTTATTTGAATATTTACAATGCAGTATTTCCTTCATTCAAAGAGAAATCCTTATCAGGTAATTATTAATGGCTTCATTTACAGTTGAGAAACTGAACTTTAAAGAACTGAGTAAGTGGTAAGAGTTTTAGACAGCTATGATTATAACAGTTTAACTGCTGAGTGGAGATTCTGCTTTTAAACTTTTTATTCTATATTCTCTTTATTATAGGAATGAAAGACCAAGGAAAAGAAAGGGAAAAAGAGTTTAAGTAGAGGTGAGGCACACTATCTTATGTAATCTTCTTCTAAGTATAATTAACTACTCAAAGTAATTTCCCTGAAGTCCTTTTTGAAAATATTTTATTGAGTTGAAAGGTAAAATTATGCTTTTAAGGGATTGTTTCTGCATGAAAAAAATGTGCATTAAAAATTCTTGGCACTCTTAGCATCTGGACTGTATCCCAACCCCATCACTAGATGTGCACTCCTTTTGCTTCTGTCAAAAGTAGGCACAGAGGAAAAAGGACCACAATAAAACTAAGAATTCAGCCTACTTAAGGAAAAGTGCTTCAATTCAGTGAAAGATTGAACTTAAAAAGAAACAATGAAAGCCAATTTTATTATTTTCTAATACTTTGGGAATTCTACTCTTAGTCCTTTGAGCTTTGGTTTAATGAATAGGTAAAATGATTTTTCATTACATATCCAAAATCAGAAGCATGAGGAGAATCTGCCGCTATGTTCTTTGCAACTGCATTTCTAAAAATATAAAAATGGAAATTTAAATACGTAGGGCATTTGGTTCCCCTAAACAAATCTGCATTCTCCCTATAAAGTGTTTCCTTATTAATTGTTGAGTAATACGAAGAAAGCAAAAGTGTAAATTATTCAAATTAATGGATTTGTATCAATGGGCTTATTTAATGTTAAGCCCAATATTCTAATCACTTTAAAGGAAAAGGTAAGGCTCATAAGATGGAAGAAAAGGAATCTAAAATCGAAACACATGGTTTTACTCTTTTTAAATTAATGGAGTTTTCTGTCTGCAATGTTATAAAAAAAACTGATGTATCCTCTTGAGACATACATTTTAAAAATTATCCTTTCTTTAATATAGTTAAATCTATCCCTCTTTAAGCATGTCCATTAGATAATTTTTATTTAAAATAGTATAAAAAGGGGAGGTTATTTTATTTGGGAGTTTGAGCTATTTAATTTTGTTTACACTAATTTCATAAATGAACTGAGATAAAGGGTAAGAATTCAATATATTGTCAAAAAAGAGGGCCAAGGGTTTAGCTCAGTGGTTCTGCTGCCTGCCTTGCAAGCTCAAGGTCCCAAGTTCAATCCCCAGTACCAAAAAAAAAGAAAAAACAAAAACATTTGGGCCCGGGGATTTAGCTCAGTGGTTCCACACCTGCTTTGCAAGCGCAAGGATCCGAGTTCAATCCCTGGTACCAAAACAAACAAACAAACAAACAACAAAATGAAACAAAAAGAATACAGAACAATGCAATGTACATACAACAGATTTATTCTACCAGTAACAAAAATACATGTTCAAATTTAAGATATTATCTTTCAAAGCAGAAACTTTAATTAAAACTTTCTTACATGTAAAGTAGAATTATAGAAAATGTTTTTAGCTTTTGAAACTAAATATTTATGAATTCAGAATATTTTAATCTAGATATCTTAATATTACCTTACAAAAGAAAATATAGCAAAGATTATCTTCTGTATATTTATATTTTATGATCAATTCAGTTTTGCAGATGTGTAGATCCTATATGAAAGAATTTTACATTCAACATTAAGCTCTAGTGATTATTTCTACTTGGATCTGCTTTACATTAGATGCAAAAGAAAAAAAATACTAGTCAGAAGCCAGATATATCATGTACAGGTACAAATTCCCTATGATGAATATTATCATTATGTATATCTAAAATGTGCCAATAAAATTTTAAAAATGCTAGCCAGATTACCATAAAAATGTGAAATACAAGTAGTGGGAATGTTAATAGGAGTACTAGCCATGCTTACAGTTCTAATTTCTCCACTGTTACATATATAGATTTCCTTATAATTAAACAACATAACCTAAAAATCATCATATTTTGAAAATTATACCTAACAATTTTCTAAGTAGCTCTGGCCCCTCTATTCTCATTTTCCTTTGGAACTCAGAACAATTAGATGGCAACATCTGGCAAATATTGTTCCAAACTGGATGGTAAACCTAAGTATTGCAAAAATGTATGAGTGCTAAGATCAGGAAAAAAAGGATGAATTTATACTTTGAAATATAATTTTGAAATTAAAAACATTTTAAAATCATCATTTTATTTGTAATCATTTAACATTTTCCCCCTCTGGAACTTCAAGAGTTATAATCTAAATTGCAGCTGAAGGAAGCCTATGCTAGCTGATATGCACCTAGCTATTTCCATGCTTCAAAGCCTACAGAACCATCTGCTTGTTGGCAGGTGTAATTAATTAGCTAAGTGGAAAAGACATTCCCTTTTAGAGTGAATAGGAGGAGAGCAGGAAGAACACTGCGAAAGCCCAATTCTAGGCAGACCCATAGGCTGGGTGCCTCTGGGCAAATTTCCGAAGTGAAAACTCATTGAATTTAATGGTTCTTAATTTCACAAGATTTCTAATTACAGCTAGGATAATAAGATGTGATCCAAAAGTTGAAAAAAAGTTGGCACAATTTCAATGAAAATCCTTCCACACAACGTAGATATCCTAAAGTATAAAAGTTCGTTTATTTATACAATTTATTCATTTATTCATCCAACTTTGCAAATAAGCAATGTTTTAATCTATTTGGCTGGCAGGTGGCAAATGCATATTAACAAAGGAAAATGTATCCTTTGACATTTTGCATCTAAATCAACATTTCAGGACAATCAAAGACACATTTAATACATTAGGAAAGAACTAGGTTCTAATAATAAAAATGGGAAAAATGTAAAAATAAAGCCCAGGAAACTTTCCATAATTTCATCTCTACAGCTTAAATTAAATTATTGCTAGAGTCCAGGGCATAATTCTGCAATACGTTTTCCTTTAAATGCCCCAACTGACAAAAATTAAATCCTATTTTAAACATAGTTGTTCCTATAATTTTTCCTTAAATGGGAAAGATGAGGCAGATGTGAAGAACAGAGAGTGTGAACAAGTGTACAGTAGACCCTTGATTTCTAAACTCGATTGGTTTCCAAGGGCTGGTTGCAATTCAAGTTGGTTGTAAGTCAATACAGTTGAAATCTGGATGTTTACCTGGGTACACACTATAGATAACAAGAGGCAGATGAATTTTCCATTAATCTAATTAACCTAAGTTGTTCATATCTCAGGCCAGTGGTAACTTGAGGATCCACTGTAACCTGGGAAATACTCATCAGAGCTAAGTACTTAGTGGCTGCTCAGCTTTATAGAGTGCTATGAAGAGAAAACATGAGCTCAGTTTGTTTCAGAAGGCCCAGAAAAATAAACTTCATTGGTAAATACCCCCAATTTTTAAACACTTTCTATGCAAAGTAAAACACATCTAT
Source organism: Heterocephalus glaber (assembly GCF_000247695.1). Next base: position 4,357,536 of record NW_004624765.1, on the reverse strand, counting down.
AGTCCAGTTACTACATCTGTTGTATTAAATATGGTATCTGAGTCTGTGAACACCTCAGTAATGATCAGGTGTTTACACCAATAACCAGATTGAAATAAGGTCTCAGGAACCAATCTTCTCAGCTATTCTAGCTGCTGAAAGAGAATGAAAAGGAAAACTGAGGCAGTTATATAATTCACTAGAGAATAAGTGTGTTCTTTACCAGCTAGTTTATTCTTGGCATGTTTGGAAGTGGGGTGGGTGGCAAGCAAGACTCACAAATACTTTCTTTAAGAAAATGAGAGAACAAAGGAAAATAGAAGATTTGTGACCAGGATCCAGCCTAAGAAATCAGTAAAGAGAAGTAACAATCCGCACAAGACAGAGAAACTAATGCAGAAACTAAAACTGAGCCTCAAAAAGAGTGGCCTCCAGATAAAAGGGGGTCCTGTTAGAAGGAGTGATACTGTGAAGAAATTGGCCATAACTGAACTATAATAAAAACAAATAGTTCGAGGACATGGAAGCCAAATAGGAATATCAGACAAAGATACTTTTTAAAAATAAACTGGAAAATAAATGATTATTGATTTTTGTCTCTACAATAACTTTTTTAATCATAATAATACAAAATTCTATATCAATTTTCAACTTTGACATAAAAATGCTTCATTTAGAAGAGTTGAAGAGCAAAATTTTCAAGATTGTTAACATAAGGTTCGACAGATAGTGCCTAAAACTGATAAATCAAGAAATAATCATATTCAAGGTAAATTTAGAGACACGTTAATAAACTTCAGGATAAACAGCTTAATAAGCTATGGAGCAGGCAAAGAAAGATGTTATTAATTTTTAATCCTGAAAATTGTATTATCTGTTTTAAAAATACATAGAGGAAAAAATAGCAGAAACAATCCTGAAAGGGCCCTGAATTTTGGACTTCTCTGAGACCAGGGCAACATCCTGTCAACCGTCACAGTGTCAGATGGGTTTTGATTTGCAATGCTGTCTAGCTTTGAAACTTCTAAAATAATGAATCTGCGTGGTAAAATATATACAAATGAAAGAAATCCAACAGGGACTAGTTCTATGGAAAACGCTGCACGAACAGTTTGTTACAGGAGGAGTTCAGTGTCCCTTCAGTTTTGTATACATATTCCTTTCTGAAAAGTACTTCTTGTACTTCCCTAATATTACCTAATTTATCCTTGCACTCAGTGAATATTTTTAATAATATCAATATTTTAAATTACATTTTGTGGGAATTTTCCCCCTTTACCCTGTATTACCATCCTCATAAAACTGTGAAACACAAGAAATATAAATTAATATATATGCTTCAAGAAAAACAGGACAGTGAAGAAATTTCTCCTTAATTCTTTTAAGAAATAGTGTCATTTGAGTCTTTTAATTATTTTATCTAATACTTTAAATTATTAATATTAAAACTATATTTAAGCTACTCTCAGAATTAATTCATCAATGAGCATAAATAATTTTAAATTAGTCATTCTTTCCAATCAAAGAATCACAAACAAAAATTATATAAATGTATATTTTGGGGAGTACTATATAGAAATGGAATATATAAGAAATTGGCAAACTGTCTAGCACTAATGGATGAATAATTTAATAATAGCAGTGTTTGTAGTACATAAGTATTATCAGTACTATATAGATTGTGAATTGGTTTTTGAAGAATTTTGAAGTATAGGTATGAATACAAGAGCAGAAAATTTGAGCACATATAAAATGAACACATAGAGTATGTCTATAATTCCAGCACTCAGGAAACTGAGTTAGGAGAATTGCTGTGAATCTGAGGATATCCTGAGCTACATAGAGAGCCAGCCTCAACCACATAGCAATACTCTGTCTCCAAAAAAAAAAAAAAGGCAACAAACCAGGACAAAATTGAGAACAAAGAATTACAAATTAGAGTACAATTTACTTTAAATATATATATAACGTATGATACTGGAACAGAAAACTTTATCACCTTAATGTTAGTAAAACTTCACTTTCTCCATCAGAAAAAGTACAAATATCTTAAAGTGAAATAAATGAGGTGATGTATATGAAAAATTATCACAGTTACTATTCAATAATGAGCTATGTGTGTTACTATAAGCACATGATATGTCTCATAATTGTATCATACATATAACATACAAAATACTAAAGTGAAGATACTAAAATAAAACCCTTAAAACTATAGATGATTATACAGAAAAGAAGTAGAATAATAGAGAGGTAGTAACTTGAAAAACTGAAGTTTAGCCATGTTTAACTTACAAATATAATCAGGGCACAAAGTAGTCTTGTTAAGGATCTCACTCATTTAAACTGATAAGCAGGGCAACCATCTTAATGAAACATAAGAAGCAACCAAAACAAAAAGGAATAAATACAAAGAAAATGGCTTTTCCTTAGTCTTTCATGAAAATAACAATAAATCAGGTAGAAACTCAGTCAGCTGGTAAATCAACCTTTCAGTTGGAAGTTTATACTATTGGATGTAACAAATCAGTGTGGAAGTTTGGTAACAATGTTCCTGTATTATTGTTAAGTGTCAGAAAACAAGGACAGGTGGTAGGTTCCAGAATCTATGCTCACAGGTACTGTGGCACAAGGTTTAAATCAATTACATTTCACACATGAACACACAACCACAAACTGTGATGAACACACCACAGGTAGTGTGACCACACATTCGATTTCCAGGAACAGACTCTGCTGTTTGTCCCAGAGTAATTAAAAATAATGCCTCTTTTTCTTCTCAACAGGCGGCTTCTAACATCAACAGTAAATTTCCTGGTAGCCTTACTCATAAAAAGTAAAGATTTATAAAATCTTCATATGAATAGTCTTCACAAATGGAAATAGCAAGGTCAAAGTTTAATTTATTTTTTAAAATCTCAGGGGAAGGCAAGTTTCTAGCAAAGGAAGTGAATTTTATAGAATTTATGTGACAATCTAGTCAAATAATGGCAGTGTTTGTGTACTTGATTTCACATATGTAAGTTATGAAATACAATGTGATACTTCATTAAAATGATATTTTTATAATTTGTAATATATTTTTCCTAGAAGTTAGTATAGAAAGAAAAGTGTCTGACTTTCCTCAGTTATTTTATCATTTGCTCCCCCTACCAAGAAAAAATTCAGGAGTCTGTTTGTTCTTCATAGAGTAAGGTGGAAAGCAATCTATCAAATTTCTAGAGATTGTCAAAAATGTGAAGAAAACAAGAAATTTCCCTTTAGGAATTTCAACCTCCTAAATATTTGATTTCCAAAAGCTCCATTATTGTGACATATTCTACCAAGAAGTACTTAATTCATTGCAAACAGAACACAGCTAAATTTCTGTATTTTTATTCATGATATGTAATGCTGATAAAAATATAAATGTTTGACTATTTATGAACTACTGAGCTGTTATAAAAATATCTTCACATGTATTATTCATAAATAAACATTAATAAATATTTCTATAAACTAAAATGTTTAGTAGCATTTTGAAAAATGTATTGAACCTGTTTGTGATACTGAAAAAAGTCACACATCTCAACTAATTTTGAATAAAATAGTTATGCTACACAAATCACACATGGCCAACAATTACCTTCACAGTCACCCACAAAACACAGAGCTCTCCTGAACAAATAAGCAAGAAGTGATTCATAGAAAAAAATCCTTATGATTCCAGTTCTTAACATTCACTTCCCCTATTTGTCAAAACCTTGTCAGTAGTTAGCAAGTAATGGAGCTGGAAACCCTGTGCTCCCAGAGGTACTGTTTTCTAGATGAGATGCAAAACTACAGGCTTGACCTTAAGTGGCCATTAAAAATCCCAAGGCACCTTTCAAAGAAGTAGCAATGCTTGCCTCAGTGTCCTGGCTTAATTCCAAGTAACTAATTACACTCAGCCTGCCTAGATAATTGTAGATTGTTTTAATGTGAAAATACAGTTTCCTTGTTTCATTTTAGTGTCTGGGTCTTCCTATGAAAAGTGTATCCTCATATAGAGGGGGAATTCTAATGCTAGTCATTGCTTTTAAAGCAAACATGAAGACATGGCTGGCTTAGCATCTACCTACCTAAGAAACTGAACTGTTCCTGAAACATTTTGAATATGCACCCCAAGAAGGGGTCCGGGGAAACCTCTCTAATCCAGAGTCTCAACAGCAGAGTATCTTCTTAGCAAAGAGCTATCTTGACAGAGGCAACTCTAATGTCATTAGTGAACCTCTCGTTTGTATAGTTGCTATATATCTGATTATTACTTTATTCAATATGAGATATATAAAACACATATAAGCCCTGAAACAATTTTCCAGCTTCTCTTTTCTAGGAACAATTCTGTATATGTATCATAGCCTTAATTTTCATCTTCTGAAGCTATGGCAAGGATTACTGTCTCCCCAAAGAGCGTCTCCTCCATTCTTCCAACATGATGGGGTTTTCTGGTGGAGTATATGTTTGCCAAACTACCTTTTCCAAAATTCATTGCACTTACAGCTAAGTCCTGACCAGTGTGATGTGGGAAGAATCAAGGTGTGGCACAGCTGGATTTTGTCTTTATAAGTAAGGAGTGAGTCTTTATTTTTCTCTCTCTTCTTCCTCAAGGACACATGAGGGAAAGCTATTTGCAGTGGTACACATGAAAATAACATTGAAGTGGTTGTAGGGCCTCAAACTGGAAAGAATCCTGGCTCCCAAAATTGTGGAACCATATCAGCAGCTATAGGTTCTTGTGGGCTGAATGTCTCTAGACTGTGACGGAGAGAGGTGTCAGCTTCTGCCTGGTTAAAGCCACTGTCTTTAATGTGGTTCATTGTGTCTTACTGAACTAATACAGATTACATTAAATGTTGCTTTTGATCACTTTCTATATCTTCCATTAAAAAGTGTTTTATTCAGGGAGATAGATCTTTTGCAAACGGGAAGGGGACAAGAAATGGAGGTGAGAGGGTAGGAAGGAGAGGGGGAACTATGTATTATGTATGTTCATCAACTCCCCAGGATGAATGTAATCATTATGTATTGGAAACATGTACTACTAAAAACTAACATTGAAAAACAAAAAAATAAAAAGTGTTTTATGATAACTAGTTTCTTTGCTCTACAAACTTCCTTATAACCAAAAGAAAATTGAAATCTTCATAAATCTCCACCACTTTTAGTATACGCCAGACATTCTGTTTAGTGTTTTATTTGCATTTTCTTTCATTCAATCTATATGACTATTCCATTTGCAGAATACTATTAGTACCCTCATTCATGGATAATTTAATTATTAGGAACATTTTTTTAGATGTTTAGAAGACACTGTAGTGGATAAAGCACTTGTGTGTCCTGTCAGTGATGTTGTAGTACTTTACAGATATGCTGACCAGAGTCTCCAATATCAGTTTCCTGACAGAGTGAGATACAGCATGGTCAGAGTTAAGTAGGATACACTGAGAACTGGCAGAGGGCTATCTTTAGGCAGGTAGTTTTTATACACCAGCAGATGTGTCAGCTGTGTTTTGAATTACTAGAATTTTCTAGGCAGATAAATGAAGGTGGGGGCAGAATGGTATTACAATCGAGACCATCCACTAACAATGTTCTCAAATAATGGAAAGCCTACCTACTTATTTTTAACTTTTCCAAAGTGAGTATAAAATGAAAACTATAATTCATTTAATTATATAATTTATATATATTATATATAATTTAATTCATTTAATTATATTTAATTATAATTAATGCTAGTATGTACAACCTTTGAAAAAAATTCAGGAATTAGTTTTTAGAGTAAATATAAAAACACTTGACTATATATTTCCATTAACTTGAATGTTGTAGGTCAAAGTATTTAGTGTATGTAACAAAAACATTGGATATATTTTTAAAAATTATTCTACAGTCCCTTAATGAAGATAAATTGTGTGAGGAGTGATACACTCAGTTGTTCTGAAGAGTGGGTGGGGAAGTAGGGCTATTAGGAAAAGAAAAATGAAGCAATAATATAGATAGTTCTGGGGGCTGGGGATTCAGTTGAGTGGTTTCGCCGCCTGGTGCGCAAGCACAAGGACCCGAGTTCAATCCCTGGTACCAAAAAAAAAAAAGAAGAATATAGATAGTTCTTGTCTTCAGTTAAATTTTTCTCAAATATATCTATTTAGTGTCTACTCTAAAAATAAATAAATGGCATAGCTTTAAATTTCTAAAAGTAATATTTTGACATGTAATTTTTGTTTCTTTTGAAATATTGATAATTGTTGAAGAAAAATTAGTTACTGATAACATAAATTTCAGTATTATTTTTAAGTAGTAGAAGATAATGATTTAACCTTGTCTGCAATATTTCCATGCCAGTATTAATCTACGACACAGCATGCATTATTTAAATAAAATCATTTTGTCCATATATTCAACTATTATTCATTTATTTGTTAATTCAGGAAACACTGTATGATTTCCCATAGTGCTAAGATTTAGAGATAGAAAAAATGAAATTACATAGTCTTTAATCACAAGGAATACATTATCCAGATAAAGAGAGAAAAACACAAAAAGAATTAACCCCTAGAAGCCACATGCTATCACGGAGATAGGTATGTATGGAGTGCAATGGGAGAGTAAAGAGTACTGGAATCTTCTTTCTGAAACTTGTAGCTGAGCAGGCATTTGTCAGGAGGACTATGGGAAGCAAGCATTCCACCAAGATGCTTAAAACTGAGGCGTGGAAAAAGTTATAGCCAGTAACCATTAAGAGTAGAATACACATCACAGAATAAGTCCAGGGTGAGTGGACATGAGACAGTAGATAGGCGGACAGACTTTCACAAAAGCCTCCGCTTTTCTCATGAGTTTAGTGGGAGAATAAGGACACCATGAAGACTGAGTTTTCAAATGAAAAGATCCAAAAAAGTCATTTTATGACTGTCTACATTTAAAGATAGTATATATAATACTTTGCTTTTTCTTATTTTTTTTATTTTTAAAATACTTTTTTTTTGTATGTTTCCTAAGCATAATATAAAATCATTTCTAACATAACTAACTGTACTACCTTTAGTCCAGTGGGGAATCTAGACAACCTTGAAAAATCCTAATTTAAAATATCTTCCCTATGCTATTATTGTGAATTCAATGGCAATACAAGTCACTATTTATAAGGCATTATCAAAGTGCATTAATCCAAAATAATTTCACTTCTTGAGAATATCATTGATCAATGATGGTTCTTCTGTATTTAGTTTCTAATTTTTGCCCTGCAATAGCTGTATGATTTGTTAATAACTGGTACATATAGGGGCCAGGGATTTAGCTCAGTGGTACTGCCGCCTGCCTCGCAAGCGCAAGGTCCCGAGTTCAATTCTCAGTACCCAATAAATAAACAAACAAACAAAAATAACTGGTACATACAAGTAATTGTAACTACTCCTTTACTATTGATAAAGACTAATAAGTGTGATTATTTTAATTTTTAGGGCTTAATTGCTAATTTATAGAAATTCAATATATGCATCCAGAGAGAAGTAGAAAAGAGAGGTATAAAATTGTATATAAAAGAAAAGTAACAGAATGAGCAGTATGAACAATGGTTATTATGACAAACATCACCCTGCTGTGGAATGGTGACTGAGGGTCCTCCTGCTTCTCCAGGCTCAATCTGAAGCACTCTCACCCGATCTATAGACTTTAGCTCGGACAGCAAGTACTTTTCCAAGGCCCTATAGTTGCCAATAATCTGCCATTGAAGCATTTTCTAAGTACTGCTAAAAAGTAGTTTCTACTTCATAGATTTCTTTCATCCTTACCTTTAAAGCTTAGGCTGCCCTGATTTGAACTTCTCAGCTAATTGCTTTAGAAAAACAGCATTGAGTAAACCAAGTCCCCTACGGCAGTATTTAATATGATATCTAGTCTAGGAATACTTATTATTTAGCAAATGGTAACTGCATGTGTCTTAATACTAATGAACTCAATTACACTGTATGGTATCTCTGGCAGTATGGAAAGTCAGGACAGAAAATCATTTAGGCAAGCAATTTTCACCATAATTCAAATCATATCACTTAGACAACTGTCTGTTTTATTTATACATGATCAGCCTTGCAACCAAATTACTTCCCTTCAAGTTAAATTCAGTGCATAATAACAATTTATTTTCCTTTAATAAATGAAATACTTCTTCAAATAACTACTCAAAAGTTTATATTTTTGCATTTTTCCTACAAACAGAGAAACACTTTAAATTTATTATACCAGGAAGGTATGATTTTAAAATATGTGTATCAGAAAGGGCAAAAATACAGCACACACTAACTTCAAACTATAATTATTTAATATTTTCTGTACTTATGCTTGGTGAAAATAAAGAAAAATGTATTTATTTCTAAACAAAAGTAGGAGTAGCACCAAGTTACTTAAAATGGTAAATACCGTAATGCAATGGTGAATTTCTTTCAAGAGATGTATGTGACTTTATCTTTGCTAATATCTGGGGTATAATAACAGTACCGTAACTCACTTACCATCCAGTAATGCTATTTTAAAGATTATTATGATTGCATTATGAATGGTTGATTTAAATGGAATTAATAAATTTTAAAAGACAGAAGAAAAGCCATTGAAGGACTCCAGGGAAGATAAAAATTTTCCAATAAAAGAGGAAGAAATGGAGAAGCTACTCTATCATAAATTATTGTATAATTTTAGTAGAGAAAAATTAGTAGAGAGATTTTAAAATATCAAGTTTACTTAATAGTGTAAATACAATTTGAAAATACAGGTTTATTATTGCCATCATAATGATTACAGTTAATAGCAATGAAACATACTTATACTTATTTCTAAAGCTTTTATGAGTTTACACAATTGGGAACGCATATTTAGGAGCCTTTATTAGTTCCTTAATTGAACAACCCTGAACAGGCTCAAGGAAAAGAGCAAAAGATGACACTGTATAAATAGTGAAATAAATCCAATCTTCTTTTATTTTTTGGTCTCGTCTGACTTTTATACCTTAACAGCAACAAATTCAATCCTGTTTCTTTGAAATTCTATTCTGAATTTTTTTATTTAACAAAATATTTTTAAGTTCTTAGCTGATGATTTAATTATTTTGAACATTTAGCAATTCATCCAATGTTATTAAATACCTGTTATGCTTTGAGTGCTCTAAAGGATACAAAGATAAATATATATAAAGCAGCCCTTGACCTCCAGGAGCTTCAATCTGGTGGGCAAAGAAAAGTTTAAAATGTCATATAAAACAAATCTGAATTAAATATAATATTTAAAGCAGTCCACACAGAAATGTAATATATTTGCAATGATATGTTTATATTTATACATTATAGATCTATTTAATATATATAAAATAATTCTCTTAATTTGGGAGCTTTGTTTTAGGGAAAGATACCCTGGCACTTCCTAGATCAAAAACTCAGACTATTTTTACAGGTATTAACTATCTATGTACTGTATAATGTTCTAGAATTGACCTATCCCCAAGGCCACATGGCCATCAATTTTTGATGAGGTTTTGGACTTCCATAGAAAACTAAGAAAATAAACTAAAATATCATCAATAATAAAATGTTCTCCCCTTTAACATTTTAATATATTTCAAAGTCATTTTGAAATGACTAATATGATATATGAGGATTGCACAAAATAGTTATGATCCAGGATCTTAAAGTGTATAATATTTTCTTTGCCCTATGTTTTATGCAACATATATCCTCTTATGGGATCTATTTTCTCAAACAGATGTTCATAATTTTGTTGAATAATGAGTTGTGGAGTGTAGAAACACATTTTTTATTCCAATTCTTTTTGTTTTTCTTTCCATAGTCCTGATCATCTTATATACTGTATGATTTATTTATTACATTTATTGCTGATTGTCTAGCTGTTCTTGCTAAAGTATAAGCTCCAGAAGCACACTGAGGTCTCTTTGTTTTATTGCCCTGTGTCTCTTAATCAACTAAAATATTGCCTGCTGTTCAATAAATATGTGTTGAACAAATGGATGGGCCTGCCTTACTTAATATCAATATCAGGAGAATGAGGGTCAAAAATTGGGTATAACCTTAGAGTTACAAAAGGATAGACCAATATGAAATTGAAAATTTTATAGCAGAACACAAGCAGCATGCCGGCTTATGCTCTACATACATTTCTTCATTCATTAAAGGACTAATATATTTTACTTAAGGCAATACTGATAGTTTAAGGAACAAATTAAATTTCTGTCTTCAGGATTATCTATACCAAAAGACTAGTGTTTCTCTTTTTTATGTGTGTGCTTAAATACTTGCAAATACAAGACATTTACACACACATAAATCCTATAGAATATAAAATATAAGTATATAAAATCTAAAGTTTATTATGGGAAAAATTCCAAGAAGATTGCTCATTCTAAATATGTTTAGATTTAGGAATTCAAAATAAAATTTAGAATATGTAAATCCCACACTATCTCTACCCTATGCAAAAGTGTTATTTTCTGGCCCTGTCCACTGGCTGCTCTCTTATTACCCCAAGCTCTTATCTTCCAATTCACATACATGATAATTTTTTTAGTGCTGTTCCATGAATTTGGAGTTAACTGGCCAGGTTTTTATACCTGTGGCAACAGGATTATTACCCTCTGCAAGAGAGAACAATAAGTCTTTGTTTGTTCATTTCACCTAGTATTATATATTTTTCCAATTACCATTCATCATTATTGACAATCTACATCCTAATAAGTTTTTGCATATGCTCATATTTGACACTTTGAGGGCAAAACAAAACCTGTCTTTAGTTTATTACAACTGAAAGTATGCATACATGTTAGGGTTTAATTTTTACTTATTTTTGATGATACAAAGTACATATTTATTTGATGAATACGTGATTGTTAAATGAAAAAAATGCCAGAAACCCAACTTAATACAATTTAACTATCTATTGCATTTGCTCAATTTAGTTAAGTTTAAAAAATACCTTCAAATCATCTGTACTTGCTCAATAATAAATCTAAATCTGCTGATTTCTTCATTTACTCATACTATTTTCAAACTTTAAAATCATTTTTATTTTCATTATAAAAATAAAAGAGGGGCCATTGTCATTCTATAAAAGTCTCATCAAATAGTTATAAATTGATGATATAAGATAGCTTTGTGATTATTCTAGGTCTAGTCCCTCATTCTATAGGCAGGGAAGCAGAAGGAAAGAAATCTTGCCCCTGCAGAGCTACAATAAAATCCACATCTTTTGACATTTGTTCTGTACCATATTCACTGCTGTGTTCCATAAGACTCCACTCTGTAGAAAGTAGTTGAGATGAAGATTGGAAAAAAATCTGAAGAAATATGAACAATGTCAATGTCACTGGAATAGAATCCCAGTGATTTTTCTACAAGTGGACTGGCTTAGATGTGCAGTGGCATAGGACATCAGTGTTCTGTTAGTATTCTTCCACATTTTATTAATAGCAGATTTTTTTCAGAATTGTTGAGACACACTGGGCCATCATGAATTACATCATGAACTGTAGTTGAGTATTAAACAGCATGGTTGTGTAATTATCATTTTTTCATCATAAAAGACATCAGGAAAAACAAAACAACAAAATTTCTCATAATTCTCAAATAAGGAAGGCAGAACAGCACCTTTTAATACTATCAAGTGTTCTTTGGGAGCATGTAGCAGCCTCCATATCTGATGCACACCCTCTGCAGCTAACAGAATCAGTGGGGTAATCTGTGTTTGGGCCCAGAAATTCTGGAGTCACCGTAATTCTGCACAGATAGACTCAAATCACAAGTTAATTAACCACGTAGACAGTAAGAGTCTTAGCCCACATCCAAGACATTGAGTTTTATATTTTTAAAATAATGGGCTGTTCCTCAAACACAAACTCACCTAGAAGGCAATATTTAAAGGAAAGCTTCCCTGATGAAGGCAATATCTGCACAGAAATGTCTGGACCAGTCTCATCATTTTACAGAAACTGAAAAGAAGTCCAGATTTGGAGTCTCTACCACTGTCTCTGTCTAGGATCTGTATTCACTTTTTCTTGCCCATCTTGCCCACGTTTTCTTCTCGCAGGGCTCAGGCCCGACTCTACCTGTTCCCTCCCTCCAATGGTGCTCCAGTAGCACATGCTACACATGCTTCTGTGGGCTCTGCTGCTGCAGAGTATTGCTATAGCTTTTTCTGGTTCAGATTTCAGCTCAGTAATACCTATTCAGGAAACTGGTTGCCACCCATCACTGTCTTTCCTTACTTTGAGAAACTCGGGGGCATACCTTGGATTAATCTGAATTTCAGTTTACGAAACATTCTCATCTTAGAGTCATGCATGGCCTCATTTAATTTTTTTAGGGAATTAGTTATTTAAAATAATATGACAATAATCTGTCACACAGAACACACACACACACAAACACTATGATCTTGGTAATAACCTACACATATTACTTCCACAAATCCACCCCTCTGCTTTCCCCACTTGAACTGTGTGGTCATCATTATCCTGCTTCCATTTATATGTAGTTTCATTGCATTCATTTTAATTGTAAAAAGAATAGACATACACACACGCACACACACACACACACACACATATATATGTATACTCATTTTAGTTTTTATAAAAAAGAATCGAGTTGCGCTTAAAACTTTAAAAACACTGCTTTTCTTTAAATTAGACTGTTGAAATGGATCTCTATAAGCATATGTTTCTCTAGTAAATCACTTCAGTTACTTTTGAGAATCTATCAATGATTAGCTCTGCTGAGCCGGGGATTTAGCTCAGTGGTTCCGCCGCCTGCCTCTCAAGCACAAGGTCCCGATTTCGATCCCTGGTACCGAAAAAAAAAAAAAAAAAAAAAAAAAAAAATATATATATATATATATATATATATATATATAGTAGCTCTGCCATCAACCTGTCTCACTTTTTTCCTAGGATATGCTAATAGTCAAATTTACTGATTGGCTTACATTTTATTGTCTGCCTCTCACCATTAGGACGCACTTTTTTATTATTAAGGATAGAGATTTTGTTTATCTTATTCATAACAATATTTCAAAATATTAATTGAACCAATATTGTACAAATAAATGAATAAATTATTCATGACACAAAGTGAAGTTTCCCTAATATTTTAACACGTAAGGTTGTTTGTTATTGCATCCTCTTCTGCGTGCTTTTCCACAACTCTGGTATAAGTATTAACTGGTGAATAAGCAACATAATACATGCATACCTATTTTTACGTATATGCATTTGCAATGCTTAAAATGCAGAAAACATTAGTACTATGAAGGTATTTGTGAAAATTGTAAAGGAGACCAATTATACAAACTATCTGATACATTTGAGAGTTTAATAAATAGTAACAAGTCTTATTACTATTCTGAAAGTTCCAACATTGAGATGAATACAGACTCCAAGCACCAGTTATTTTTTCATCTATAAAGGCTCAGTTCAACTTTCACTTCCTTCAAAAGCTTTTAGAAGATGCTGTCGTAATAACTGTATGTCATAATACCCGTAATACCCATATGTCATTAGCAATAACCTAACACTAGTGAATGGCTCTGAATTTGTCAGCCAACATATCCTCTCCCACAACTTATGACAGGCCTATAAGCCCTTTCTTAGAGACATACCATTTGGTGGATGAATGGCCTTCTCTTTCCTCTGCTGCCACCCTCATCAACCACTCTGAATAGTTAATTCCAGCTCCCCAATATTGCAAGTCACCCTGAATTTGATTAACTTTCCTAATCGATATGCCAAAACTCAGTTTAAAAATAAGCAGCTCAAAAAAAGCTCTAAATTTGAAGACTATTCACCCAGGTAACTACCTGGAATTTTCCTGAGACACCTTATTTTCATTATATTCCTTTTTTATATAATACCATTTCTATTTTACACCTTTGAATTAGAGATTCATTCAATAATCAAACTTTATTTTCTTTATTTCTCTGTCTTTGATCTTTTAAATTCCCTGCCATTGACAATATATTTTTAGTTAATTGTCAGTAACTTCTAAAGATTAACATAAAAAAGTTGAACATTTGAAAAGTAATAAACATCATCTCCAATTGAAATTATTTCAGTATCAGTGTATTATTCTTATTTCTATTAATGCATCAAGGATGTTTTAATATTAAAATAAGTCACATGAAAAATGCAATGTTGATATCAGAAATATTCATAAAAATGAGGTAAAATATGGTTGTATTTCATCAATATGATCCTTCAGTTACACATCTTTATTAATTTTGCACCATATATTAATAGGACTGTGAAACAGTATGCTTAACAAAGCCTACGTTTGAGCACTATGACAGCCACAATAGACACAAGAATTGACATGGATGGGCACTTACTCTGTGAAATTTTGATAAAACTAACTGAAATATATTAAAACATTGGTTGGAAAAATGGGTGAAACACATCAAATATTACTTTTCATAAAAAGGTTCAAAAGCTGGAGGTTGAACTCTAATGTTTCAATTCTTAATGTTATAAAGAAACTCAGTTTACCTTTAGTTATGCTTCCAAGGTTTTTCAAAGTTTCAGAGTGAACTAGCAACTAGGGACAGCAATAAAGAATTTACCAGTAGGGAAAGATAACCTTCTGCTCTACTGCCCACAAGTCCAGTCTAACATGAAAGAGACTGTTTTTCCCATGAGGGCTCATGGTATGTGTGCTACTCATGGAGTTCTCTAGATCAAGCAATGATAGTAGTTTTCAAAGCCTTTTAAAAATGTTTAGCCTGATCTTACTCTATTTGATCATCAATAATTTTCATACCACAAACTGCCTTTTCTCTAAGTAGCCAAAGATATCAGCAATGACTCTTTCTTATTTTCTTTCCTAATAGGATTGTTATCTAAGGAGAAAGGCTGAGAAAAATCACTGGAATTTCATGTGTCCTAAGATAAGCATTACATATGACTAAGTTACTTTAAATAATAGTAATGCTTTCATAGTATTTAAAAATAATAAATAACACTAAGGGTTTTGGAGTATTTAGAAAAATAAATAAGCATCCATATTTCTTTTTAATAAGAAACTAGGCTGGAAATACTGAAATTCCAGAACAAATGTGATATAAAATCAAGATGACACATTCATTTTTGTTCCCAAAAACATTCTTCAGTTGTCTCTACTCGAAAATGACAAAAGGTAAATAACTCTTGGAATTCAAAAATTCATATAACTACTATAACTTTTATACCTATCATGTCACAGTATTCAAATTAGTTTTCAGTAAATATTAACTATTATGTCTCACTCTTCTGATAAAATCTCTAGAGACTTGAAATAATTTCATAGATCTGAAAGGTGTGTTGATTACTATATGTAATGGATATACCTGGGTATTTTGTCATTACTGATATCAGAATTCTACATCATAAATTATTAAGAAATATCTGGAATATAGCACTCTTCCCAAAACACATTATTAAAACCCCAAAAGGCACTTTACTTTTTAAATGTCACAAATTTTTATATATGACTTTATTTCAATAATAGCTTTTTTGTCTGACAATCAGCTTTGTCTTATAAAATATTTTTAGATTATACTGCACTACAGATAGAACCTCCTTATCAATTACTGAAATAAATTGTCTCTTGAAAATGATGATAATTAGAAGCTATATAGTCAGCATCCTCATGTATCAGAGGAGTTAGATTCCAGCCATTGCAATTTCAAAATGATACTGGGACTATAAAATAGAGCCACTCTGGCTAAAGTAGGGAATAGAGTTCAGAAGAAAACCTAAGCACACATTCTTTGCCTAAGTGTATTATGTTGAAAGAGCTGCATACATTCAAGTGGCTACACAAAATATATCTGTATGCTGTAGAGTAAGTTCTGTATTAGAAAAAAACTGTACAAATTTCAGTTTGGCAGTCATGAAGTCTCCAGAAATTAACCAAATATATTTGAGGTTCAGATACTCTGTGAAGTAAGGATAATAACACTTAAGCATATGGAAACTAGATGACACATAGAAACTGCCTAGTACAGTGCCTGACAAACAGAAGATACAAAGTATAAACTACAATTCTTTCTCTTTATATGTTGCATTGTCAGTCTAACAGGATTTGTTAGGATAATTTTGTTGTAAGAGCAGTAAAAATGCCTCATATGGCTTCTTAAGTAGGGAGCATAATATGGCACAAGATAAACACTCCAGAAATGAGGCACTTCTATAGGTGGTTAATTCAGTGCCTCTAAGATACCTTAATTCTTATGTTCTTTTCATCGTTTTACCTCCCTGTCTCAAGGTCCAGCTAGTAGGAAGCTCCTTTATCACTGGTCCCTTTTTATAGGGAGAGTAAACTTTCCCCAGAGGTCCTTCACAAAGACTTTCTTCACACCTCTTAGAGATAATCACAAAGCATTCACTTGCTTTAATAAGTACCAGGCAAAGAGAATGGACTACTATGATTCCTTTGGGCTCAGATTGCTATGGATAAAATCACATTTCCTGGAGGCAGGAAGAAAAGGTTTGGATTGGCAGCCAATTCGGTGAACTTGCAGTGAGTTCTGTAAAGATACTAATTTTTGCTTCAATGCTTTATGATTAGCATAACTATTCAAGCAGAGGCATTCCTGACTAATACAGCTCACATGTCCACTATGAGTCATCCTAAATGAATATTAGATTGGTCTTGACTTAGAAATTCTTCAACTGTATTACTTAACATGCCTCATTTTAAAATAAACTTTCTAGAGTAATCCCAATTTCTTTCAGAAAGAAAAGTAAATTTGGCTGGTTAAGATAAAACATGGCATGTGAGTGTGCCACCTGAGACATATATTCAGGACATTTACTATGAAAACCAGTGTAGTAGACAGATTTTTTACAATTCTTCTCAGCCCTTCAATTTTATATCTATGAAATTATCAATGTGTAATCCTACAATAATTTGTTAGCCTATCAGTTGTTCCACGATGACTCTGATGGTCTGCTTATTTTTATGATAGAACACACAGAAGGCATTAAGATATGAGATAAATTATCATACAACACAATTGAAATTGGCTAATTGAAAGTAGTGCAAAGGCAAAAACAAAACAATATCACTGTAAATTTACCATGAAGAAAAACTAGAGGCAGGGAAAGACAATTCTAGTACCCTGAAAAGACAGGTGGCAAAGTTTTCACAACTGCTAAACAACTCACAGACTCGAGCAGCAGATTTCATAGCAGTGAAGATAAAAATAGCTCCAGCTCTAACCACAGATTAGAGTTAGGCCTCATGTAAGTAGCTTGAACCATAGAGATATGTGAGCCATTTCTGTGCGAATTCTGGTTTTGTCAACAAGTGCATAACTTTAAATAAAAGCAGTTGAATTTAAGTTGAAAATGGCATTTAAAAAACGAAACCACATTAGAAAACCAGGAAAAATGTATCACTATATTAAAAATAAACTGGGAGAAACCTAACTGACCAAAACTAACAACAAAAATCCTTAAAAGACTGTAAAATTAAATAATTTGATGTCAGGAATATGAAAATGGCTGTTTTATAGCCTGTCATAATTTCAACATATATGAATACAATTTGATAGAGAATTTAATCCCACTAAAAACTAGAATTTAGTGTCAACTTCTCAGTAGCAAGGTCAAACTTAGAGTAATAACATTTACTTACCTGAAATAACATCTGAAGGAATCATGAAAGATGCGTGCCTGTATGGACAATCTGTTCTCCCATGAGTGACTATATCTCAAATTGTAAAGTTATATACAATTTTCTTTTTACTTATTACTGAATTTTAAAACTCCTTTTTCCAAGCTGTTGTAGGCTAATGCTTTAGCCCTCACTGATAATATGCAAGTACACCAACCTCAACGCTTTGTTGAAATCAGTCCTGTAACATCCTAAGGTGGAATGTGTCTCCTTCATGTTTTTAGGGGAAAATCTTGGTTTAAGTCCATTAAATATGCAATAGCTAGTGAAATATTAAATCATAGGAGGATATTAATGGGTTTAATTATTGCTCCAACCTCTGCTTTTCAAACCTTCTCTGCTCACCTTCCAACGATTCTATCTCTACAAAAGATTATGAAAGGTAACAAATTACATCTTTTTAAGAATGATGGAATAAATCACTCAGCTGATTCACCAGAAATGCTAGCTCCAGTGTGATTTTTCAGCCATTTGCCATGCTATTTGTCTGCCCCAGTGACCACTACCTCGAGGACACTCACCTAAAATCACTCTGATTATATTCATTTTATAGCCATTTATGTATTGGTTTTATTCACTCAGGAAAAAGACTGAAATACCAGGGAGTATTTAAGTATTAGTTCAGAAATTTAGC
Organism: Heterocephalus glaber; assembly: GCF_000247695.1. The sequence goes on along the minus strand of NW_004624765.1, from coordinate 4,339,197 downwards.
TGATTTGAAAAAAGAGGACATGTGACATCCTCGAGGATGGGAGGTTCTAAATTTCATCTTATGATGTGTGCTCAAACTGAAGGCACATTTAGCAAATGGAGTCACTGCTAAATTGAGCAGCCTCAAAAAACATTTCATCGAAGTCATCATTCCCATTCATCTGTTCACTTTTTGCAAATTTCCAAGTCTTTATAAATGAATTTGGTCTTATATTTTTGGCACCCTGATAAAGATAAGCTAATTGCTTATGGACATCTTGGCTAAGATATATCTAAAAGAAAAATTCAGTACCATGAGTGTGTTGTGATCATATTAAGTGAGAACTCAAGCAAATATTGATATTGAATGAAGTAACAGTAAAGATTTAAAGCCTACAGATGACCTAAAAGTTAGGTGGGAACGTTTAAAGGTATCACTGAGTAACTTTGAGTTACAAGGTTTGGTGGTTACCTAGAATTAGAGTTGAGAAGAATACAAAAAACAAGTAAGGGAAAATTCATGGTTATAGCATATGGATGGCAAAAAGAAATGTCAAGTAGTAATAGAATAATGTCAAAAAGATATGGCAGACTTGTAATGCCCATTTATTTACCTAAAAATAGTTTGCATACTATATAACTTGCCTTCAGGATTCATAAGGAAGTTTGAAGGGTTAAGTGAATTAATAATAGGGAGATAATTTGTAAATTGTAGCTGTGCTGCACATCTTCGGGAGTACCTAGCATCTGGAATTTCATAGGTTGGACAGAGGTAACATAGCGTATATCTGCACTCAAGGGTGAAATTGATTATGGCAACCAAACCAGATCACAAGGTAGAAAGACGTAGGAGAAGTCTGTTAGAATTAACATGTAGGGTGTATGTCCCCCTTTTCAATTAGAATTTACAAAGACAGCATTCTTCCTCCAACAATAAACATTGAACAACATGTGTGTAATTCTCCAGGAGAAGATCATTAGAGACTTCCCACCCAAAATTCTTATTAAATGTTGATCAAATATATAAGTACTATTTCCTGTTACTTACCAAAATTTAAATTCATGTTAAGAAACCAGATGTTCAGCATAAACTCTTTTGTTTTCATAAATGATCTGGATGCAATAAACAATCCACAGTTGACAAAGCCTGGAAACACTACTGAAACCCAAAGCGCCGGACCTCAGTCTAGGGCCAGTCTTGCCAGGAGGCCAATCCAAGGGTGATAGTTTCACATCATTTGTGTTAACTCTTTTCTGCACAATGGCAGTTGCAAAAGAGCTTGATAACTATTATTATGCCAATTTTAAAGACTATGTTACAAGATGTTATTCAATCATAAGAAACTTTCAGTTTTAGCAAAATATTTTGCAATAGTAATATATGAAGGCACAGATAGAAACAGTATAAAAGAAGTCAGAAAGATAAGCTGAATATTATTTCTGCTATAAAAAGAGTTTTAAGCATTTTTACTATCAAACAATTATTTTACTTTTAAGACATCTCTATTTCCTAAAGGATTTGATTAGGGAATGCAGCTAGACAATAAATTTTGATGGTTAAACCTCAAGTGTGTAATTCCATATTACACTATATCATATTTCATATGATAAATTGTTGGTATGTTCATCCTAATCCAACTATATTAGGCATTGAATCTCTTCAATTAATAGTCAAGCAAGATGAAAAAACTTGGGAGTTTCTACCAAGGTACACTAAAACTGCTTACAAAATTCAGACACTAAAGAAAAAGGTTAAAAACACTTGCATTTTTAAGCCAGGAGTCAAGTGAATAAATTGCAAACTCCCTATAAATATATAAAGGGCCCTTAGGTAGATTCTCTGGACCAAGGAAAGTGCCAGAGGCTTAATCTAAGGCATAGAGGATTTTACTTAGATAAAAGGAGGAATCTGTGGACAGTGAGAGAGATTTTACACAGACACATAGCATAGATCCTCCTCTGGACACATTAACATCAAAAGACTTTCGCAGCAAAGTGTTTAAAGTCATAGACTCTCAATCCAAACTGCCTAGGTTTGAATTTACCTCTTATAAACTGTGTAACCCTGGGAAAGTTATTGAACTTCTCTGTGCATCAGTCATTTCCTCATCTGTAAAAGTGAGACAATAATTGAAGTTTGATGAATGGCAAATACTGTACATATAAAAGCACCAGAACAGGCCCTGCCATCTCAGTAGGTACTAGGTGTCCACCAGCTAATATTATCATCTCCTACAAATAACGAAATATGTCCTGGTGGTTGCATGGGATGGTGAAGGATGGCAGTGGAGCAATGAGGTTGCAGAGATGAATCAGAAATGCTTTATATTCTTGAAGGGGAAAGGGCTCACAAACATACCTACAAATCATATGGAGCTCTGTATCTGATGCCACGGGTTGGCTGAAAAGTCAAAGTGGACTTAATTGGGTGCCATCAGATAGTGAATCACACAGTGCTGATCACATGCAGTCACTGTGGAATCACAGAGTGAAAAGGAAGAAAATCAGAGAGTGGAAAGTTGACAGTGGAGCCCATTTCATGCTTACTTGATGTGTTTACTTTCAGATACTGCAACATGTAGTTTACTCAAGGCTTCATAAGTGAGTTTACAGCAGTTTGACTGTAAGAATAACCTCTCTCTCTCCCTCTCCCTCTCTCTCTTCCTGTCTCCATCCCCCTCTGTATGGGTGGGATTTGATCCTATCTGAGCATCATCTAAGCTCTTGACTTCCAATAATCACTGTAGGACACCAACTCCACACAGGCTCTGCTTCAGCCACTCCCTCTGTTTAAACAGATAACTATAGAAATGTTAAATGTGATGTATTATATTATAAAGGACATGCATAATCTAGCAGGTAGCTATTATAAAAACCAAGATATTAAAAGGAAAATATTTTAACCATTATTTCCTCATTGTCCTCATTTCAAGATGCAAAAATCTAATAAAATTTGCATTCTTCATTGGTGTTTTAAGCATTCTTCTATTCATGTGAACACATTTCAACATGTCATTATAAAATTAGCCTTGCATCACATGTAAAAATATATATTATTCTTAAATTATTCTTAAAAATACAATATTATTCTTCTTAATTTTTCTTAATAAGAATATAGTTTGAAAATTCAACTAAAATAAACAATCCCAGAAATGTACTAATGAACATTGGTTGGGACTGTAACTGTTCTGGAGGTCACAATCACCATTTTAAGGTACAGGGTAAACCAGATCACTTTCAAATATGTTGGGTAGAACCAAAGCTAGTGAACTCTGATTTTTCACCCAAGAAAAAGCTATTTCCTAAGCATTCTACTGTGAAATTTGCTGACAGCAAGAAAAAAGGAAAGCAGAAATGATTTACCAACTGAATAAGCCAAGGCAATTTTACTGTCTGTGCATTCTAAATGCTTAAAAGAACAATGGACCACCTCTTTGCTTGGAGTTAAGGATGGCTTTTTACATAATGCATCCCATAAGCTAAGAGGCAAAATATGGAAAGAAAAAAAAGAGAATCTTCTTCACTCTTACATATCTTTTCTGAGCCTTGAGCTCTCATTCACTTAGAAAGTAATTTTTCATGGAGAAAAACTCTGCAAAGTAGAATCAGAAATAAAACTCGACATTTAAGGGCTACATTGCACTTATGGAATGGATATAGAGAAAATTTTATTGAAGTAGTAAGGTAAAATATATTTAAAATATATTCTGGTTGGTTCCCAAAACAGCTCTCAATTAGTTGTCCATGGATGTTTATAATTATTTTCCATAGTAAAGTGGGTCCATACAACAAAATGATAGTCATGGGTCTTCATCATCATTATTATTACAATAAAATAAATGTATGCATTTTTCCCTGCAATAAATTATTGATATAAAAATTCTATGATTCAAATTTCTGTGTAAATATATTGAGACTTTTCTGTTCATTGGAAAGAAAATAAAAAATGCTTAAAACATTGACTTCCATTGTTTTACATTTATACTCTATATCTTTGGAGCAATTCTTTCTGAGTAAGTACAAAAGCCTTTGTTGAGTCAAAAATACAATGTTAGACATAATACTAATGTGTTAGTTTTAAAATAAGAAGAAATAAAACATGTTTTATTTGACAGTAGGTAATGTGTGGATGGCTTGATGCTGGTTCCTTTACTTAGTGTGTATTTCACAGCTTTCTTTCATGCACCAGATAGAGGGGCTGTGAAGAACTGCTGCTGTACACAGCAGAAGATGGCAGGGAAGTTTTCCCTCCCTCGCACTTAACATATTTGCTTTCTGCATGTTAGAAATCCCAACAGGTTACATGGATTGGTCTGCTTAAGTAATTTGGTGAATATTCTTTAAAATTTTCTTCCTAAGCCTAACAAAGAAGCACAACAAGAGAATGGCTGAGCTAATACTTCTAATAGTACAAGTCCTTCATATTCACTATGGAGTAGAAGACACAATGATTTAATTAAATCTGACAGGAAGGTGAAAAAATATTCAAAAGCATGAAATAAAGTATGCAATATTGATTCATATCTACTATCATTAATGACAAACTTTGCCTCAGCAAAGTTCTATATTTGAAATATTAGCTATTCATAGAAGCATGCTTATGTAATGTATAAACAAATATTTTTTAACAACAAGGAGTGCAATTTAAAATTTAGAGATTATACTGTAGGAAACTCATGACTTGTGTCTAGATGTTCTCCCAGAGCCTCACTGAGTCATAGGTTGGGTTTTTCAGAGGTGGCTGAATCTAGAGTATGTAATGTTAGGATTAAGTATGTGATGCTGAGATTAAGGGTATGTCATTACTAAATTAGTCCACTAAGTGGTTTGGTATAGTTCTGGGTATGTATAATGGAAGCCCCACCCAGGGTTGAATGCTACCCACCCTAAGGGCATGTAGCCTGGACAGAATATGAGACAGAGAGAAAGTTGCTGTTTGCTTGCTTTCTGCTTCTTTGCTCCTTTGCTGCTTTGCTGCTTTTTGCCTGCCATAACCCTTTTCTCCTCTCTGATGCCTCTCTGCCATACTACTCTGCCTTGGAGCAAGCCAACAATGAATGGAAATCTCTACAAACTGTGAGCCTAAATAAACTTTTTCTTCCTTAACTTTGGCTGTTGGGTATTTTGTCTCATCAATGAGAAAAGTAACTAAGAGAAATTTAATACTTTGGACAAAGTTAAACATTTTAATAGTTAAATAACAAAATTTACTTCCCCTACATTCCCTAAACTAACTGGGCTACACTAATTTGTGGTTGCATTGGTCAATTTTTTTATAGTGAAAAATGTAATTCAAATGTAATGGGTCAGTTTGTACACTAACACTGAACATTGAGAATTTGAAACAATATAATACTAATTTACTTTATGTAGAAATTTTTCAATAATTCCCTCATCCAAAAATAAAATCAAGAGTTAAATTTCAATGAATTTTTGAATTTTTAAATGTTCTATACATCAGAAAAGGCAGCAAAATAGCCAATTTGTGATGATTCTGGGTAGAAAAGTAATGTTCCCAAATTACCATGTTCAAGGAAACATGTATGATTTGCAATCCTGTCCCAACTTCTTAAACATATCTCTGCTCATTATACCAACAAATGAAATAATGGCAACAAATAGGAATTTATCAATTCCTGGAATAGGTTCCTGCTTACAGATTGCTCTTACAGTTCATTATTTATTTATTTCAGGTTTTATATTTCCTTTATTAATATATACTTGTGTTATGTTAAAATAAAAGAGAAATAAATTTAAAAAGCAAAAAAATGTTTTGAGCCTGCTTGGTCAACTTAGCTAGATCCTGTGTCAAAAGTATATATACATTCACATATACAATGATACACAAATACATAGATCAATATGTGATAGAAATATATTGAATGTCATGATTGCAGATGTAGTTGAGTAGCCGAACATCTTTGGTTCAATCCTCAGGAGAGGGAGAAAAATCCACACACACCTCACATACTCTTTCTTAAACAATACTTGAGAAAATATGTTATTTTTGTTTTCAAGAGTAAAATGTCTATGGTCCAGAGAAGAACTTTAACAATAAGCCACTGACAAGGACAATGTATGTCTTTTACATTTCCTTCAGATGGGTTATCTTCTGATTCATTTTACCCAAATTACTTTTCATCAGTGTCTTCATACCATATTATTTACATTCATAGGAGGATGAAATTTCACTGGTATTTTAAAGTCTGTTGTAACTTTCAACTTTTTTTTTTGACAGAGGATTTTATCCAGTGTTAATTCTTCCATGAGGGTCAACTGAAGTCTTTTGAACAGCATTATATTTAAGGGAATCCTATACATACTCTATGCATTTAAATCTGTAAATAAAACCAAGATGAATATATTTTCCATACCCTACAATGATTCCAATCCTCTCTACAATGCAATGTCATCCATTTTAGATAGGTGATATAATGAAAGCTTTGCCATTCTGTTTAGTGTTTTTAATGTATTGAGCACAAGTGGAATGTATTCAAAGAGAAGTAGAATGAGTTAAGGCTTTTCTTTATGTACCCAAGGTATTCTCACCCAACTTTATTCATTTTTTAAAGGAAACTGGAACATCTGAAGGATTTTCCTTATTGCTTACATACAGAAGCTTTCTCATTTGTGTGAATTCCTATCTTCAAGAGGATCAAATGAAGGTTTTTCCACATTGCTCACACATGTGGAGTTTGGGCCCAGTACGAATTATTTCAATGACTTGAAGAGTACTAGACAAATTGAACACCAGTGTCACTCCTGGTGGGTAAGGAAACTGTGTGAGCCAGAGCACAAATCATCTTCATGGCAACCATGTGGGCAGGAGCGCGGTGCCAAGTGTAGCCTGGGCAAAATCAAGTCTCAGCAGCAAATGTGAATGAAGACAGTAAATCATGTTCCAGCCACTTTAGTTCCAGGAAGCCTGATAACATCCACAACCACCATCTTTTCCAAGATGTGTGACCTCACTTTGTTCCCCTCCAAATTCCTCAGGGCCAAAACTCCTCCCTCCTCTTTAAAGTTTTGTTCTCACCTCACTCCCTGTGGAATTGCCTTTCTAGACACAGCCCCCTTGTGTGCTGGACTGTGAATGAATAAACAGCCTCCTTATTTGCAAAAGGACTGCTATAGGAGGTCTCTGCTCTTTTCTTGCCACTGTTACAACTAGGACATTGCTTACAGAGGTCTCTCTCATGTGTACTTGGAGGGAACTGGAACATACGACGGTTCATTATTTAAACCGAGTATTTTGATTTTAAAAATATTGTTACTTGCTGAATAAATGACAGTATTTTTGAATTTTTAAATTTTATATACACCAGAAAAGGCAGAAAAACAGCCATTTTGTGTTGATTCTGGGTAGGAAAGTAATGAGGTCTATATTAGCAAATAGTTGTTTTGTTTTGTTTTGGTATCAGAGATCGAACTCAGGACCTTGCACTTGTGAGGCAAGTGGTGGAACCACTGAGCTAAATCCCTGGTCCAGCAAATAGTTTTTATTATGATGATTTGAGATCTGGGATAATTGTTTTCTAACTTTTCTGACATAAATTTGTAAAAAACATAGTGTATCTACTCACTGAAAACTTGAGATAAAGGTTCAGATCCAGAATGCCACCCAAAGACCTCAGGTGATTGTAGGTGGGGCTTTCGGAAGGTGATTAGGTGATGGAGCAATATAGCTGACTTGCTGTTAGGAGGCTGGGTCTGGCTGGAGAATCAGGTGACTGGGGGCATTACCTAGAAGAATAGCTGTCCATTCTTCCCTTCTCTGTGTCCTGGCATCCACAACATGAGCAGCTTTCCTGCATCCAGAGCCTTCCACCATGCAGCTTCTGTGTTTAAGCCTGTTGAGCCAGGACTGAATCTTCTAAAACTGTGAGCCAAAATACCCATCCTTTACATTGTTCATGTCAGGTATTTTGTCCTACCAAAGAGGGAAGTGACCAAGGCATGTACTTATGAAAATCTTTTCTGAAAAAAGAAAATTTGTCAAGAATAAGATATTTTTTCTTTTTCTTGCTAGTGGGATTTTGCATATCAAGATTTCATTTCCCACTTTGAATAATCTAAATTTAAAAGGTGCTTATACCAAAGAAAATACATTTGGAGTTCTTGAAAAATAGAGGTCATATCTGTCTGTTGTCATGGTTACATCCTAAAATGACTAGAACAATACTTGGCTGATGATTGGTATTCAATAATGATTTGTGGAATGAATAAACCTATTATTCTCATTAACAAATCCAATAGTCGCACAACCTTGGACAACTCACATTTTTTTCTGATTGAACTATTCTTAAAATTTTAAAATAGTTAAAAGTCTTCAGTGGAATATTTTTTGATTACAGTAAGGATTCAAATACATAAAAGGACTATGAAAAATGTAAACAACAAGGAATAGGGAACATGATTCTTGCCTATGGTATTTTGATTAAGAAGTTTTTAATGCAATCCTTTTATGTTTATATTTTCTTTTTGATTTGAACTATCTTCTTTTTCCTAGAATGTTTAGATGTATCTCTGAATCAGTTTTTTGTTTTTTTTTTTTTTACAGTGGAACTTATTTGGCTGAGTAAAAATAACATTAAAAAATCTGTCCAAATGCACATATTTGTCCCAGAGCTTTGGTTAGCTGTAATGGAAGACCCACACTCAACACACATATATACATACAAACACACACACACACAGAGTCACAGCAGGATGGTTTTGTGTAATGGCTTCAGACATCATTGGAGACCATTAATTGAGAAAAATTGGTATTGAAAGAAAATCCTATTGTCCAATAAGAAAAAAAAAACTTAAAGACTGCATTGGATGACATCAAACAATACAAAAACTTTTTTCAAGACCTCTCTTAGCTACTCCTTTAACAGCTTAGAGATGACTAAGCTACTTTTATGTTATATAATTTTATTCTACATTAACTATTAATGATATGTGAAGTCTTAACTAGCATAAAAGTTAATTAATGTCTTTTAATTATTTTACATACAAAGAATTATCTCCTCTATATTAGTATTACAAATGAATGTAAAACAAATGACTTCATAATCCAACAGTGTATTTCATTGGTACTCGACAAACATAAGACACATAAAATATAAGAAAGTTTTGGATTTCTAAGAAAACATATGGATGCCTTACTAATAATATTTATTTATTTATTTATTTATTTATTTATTTATTTATTTATTTATTGCTGTAGGGGATTGAATTCAGGTCCTTACGCTTGTGAGGCCAACACAGGGCCACTCAGCTAAATGCTCCGCCTGACTAATAATATTTATATTAATGATGATGCCTTCACAAATGAATAAAATGAGACTTCGAAGCCTTAGAATGAATTTTCAATTTTCTATAGAGAACAAGAAGCTGATATGGGATTTGAACCTGGTCTATCACAAAAAGTTGATTGTTTTGTTTACTTAAAATGTGCTGCTTCACACAGTGATACATTTTGTCAAATAAAGCTGGTCTGATGGTAGTGGGTTATCCGAACTCATTAACATTTTGTCAAATAAGGTTCCTGATATAGATATTTCTTACTTTTTCTAAGCCTATATGAGTTTTAGGCATAAAATATTAATATTTTAAACTATGAGACAAAAAGACTTATGTAAAATAGTATTTATTAATCATAATAGTTACACCACACATCTTTTACAGGTTAATTTATTCTTAGGGTCCTCTAGCAAAGCCATCTCATGGATGATGGTGCTATGGTTGCAATCTGCAATACCTCCCCCAGAAGGTTAATATGTTTAAAGTTTGGTTTCCAGTGTAATAGTATTCAGAGGTGGAGCTTGCTTGGACCATGCTTAGGTTATGAGTGCTCTAACTTCATGAAGGATGAATCCATTGGTGAGATCACACTTTGATGCAACTGACAGATGATGGAAACCTATGAGGTGGGCCTAGTGGAGGGGAGTGTGACATAAGATTGTGACTTTGGTACTATATCGTGTCCCCAGCTCCTCCTACTTCTCTCCCTCCCTCAACAGCATCCTCTCTCATTCTCTGCCCTTGGCCACCAGAAGGTGGGTGGCTTTCCTCTGCCACATCCTTCTCCCATCATTTTCTGGTTCACCGCAGGCTTAGAAACAATAGAGCTAGCTCATCATGGACTGAAACCATGAGCCATTAACCATAAGTCTTTCTTCCTTTAAGCTGATTTTCTTAGGTGTTACACTGCAGTGATGAAAGCTGACTGACACAAATGAGAGAAGCTGAAAGGGACTACCTTGGGAGGAAAGGGTTGCGGTCAATAGTAATGATGATGGTGTTTTTTGCAGTTCTTGTGGTCTCAATGGAGATCCTCTTGTCTAAACTGAGAGAAGCACAGTCAGTATGGGACTGGGCTCTGTTTTTATTTCCAGCTTATTCTTCCTCATGAAGATTGGGCAGAATTTCTCCCCAAAGTTCCTACTGTAATCTAGCTGCTGAGTAGGCTAGAAAAATTGTCCTCAAAAATATCACTGTCCCAGAAAAAACTGAATGAGAATCCACTCTCCATTCCTAACATTACCCTCAGAAAAAGCCTTCCATCAGAATTCATAACACTCTTCCCCAGATTATTCTAATGGGCAGTCAAGTTAAAGACCCACTGGTATAGATTGTCTCTGTTAGGTAAAGTCATACTAGGTGGATACAATCTCATGGGAGGTCATTAACACACAGAGAAAACTCGCTGAGTATCATTCCCAGAGAGGAATTTTAAATATTTGCTTCTCCACAGCTGTTTCAGGTGCCAGCAGCCAACTATCATAGTTAACAGACTTCAAACTTCTCCAGGGATCTATAAAGCTCTCACTAGATTGCGTTGATCATAGGTTGCAGAGCCAGTATAGGTTATGATCAGAAATTTAATTATATATATAAATTGTTTTAGCTCTTTGTAAATGGGAAGTTCAATTTTACTTCAATGCACTCAACCTTTGTAAACATTTTTGGGAACACTTTTCTGAACAAAAAAAAAAATCAGACTCCCTCTCTTTATGCTAGGCCTCTTATTCAAACAGTTGGATATTAAACAAAACATACTGATCCACTGCTACAAATTTGTTCCATGTTATCTGGTTTTTGTTGGAATAACATAAGCCTCTCCTCCTACAAAGTAGAAGAGCTTTACTAATTTGTTGGCCCCTTTGTTGTCCAGTTATCAAAAGATGTGTATGATACTTAGGATTTGAGTGCATGCAAATTATTTCTTAATCTTTATATATTCCCTGAATTGTCAATTAGCCTTTAGGATGAAAAGGAAGGAAAGGCTTTATTCCCAGCAAATCATCACAGCTGACAAATGCTTTTCAACTATAACATTGTTTAGTTTGTATTTTTTCATTTATATTACGTATCATTCATATTGTCCACTATAGAAAAAATTATCCCTGGAGCATATCCTTCTAACTGTTAGAGTTTTAGCCATATCACTTGCTGTAACAGATCAGATTAATGCAGCTTTTCAACAATCTTTAAGCAAGAATATTCAGATGCTTTAGCAGCTGCCCAGCTTCTTAAGAACTCACTAATCCTTTAATCTCCAGACACTTTTTTTTCATAAAAGATTCACAAGCAAAACAAATGCAATATGGATCAAAAAATTTAATCAGAATGCTTAAAATGCAATTACATTCATCAGGGTGTTCTGTTAGGCTGGGTATTAAATCTGGGCTTTATTCAATATCCTCCTTTTATTATAAAGCAATATTTTTCCACTCTGTAAACCATCTGATCCCTAGGCTAATGTCCTCTCTGCCTAAATATTAAAAAGAGAAAGCAGTATGAAAAATAAGCTGGAGAAATATTCTACTTATTTTAGTGGGAAAAGTTCAAATCTCACTCTCCTTGAAGTCTTGTTTTATAGATGATCGGCTGATTTGACCACCAAGAATTCTGAAGTTATGCTTTCAAATGATAGCTATAAGATCATTATGCTATTTTAATGTCAAATATATATCCCCCTACATGCCTCCTCAATTGAATAAAAATGTCGACAATTTGAACTTGAAAATAATAGATTATTGTTCCTAATTCAGTATGTGCAAAGTTTAAAGGTAGGGCTGGTTTCTTCATGCAAGCAGAGAAGTCTCATAAGTTAAGAAAAAAATCCATCTTGGTTATATTTTTCCAGTTCTCTATTTCACATCTAATAGCATTCAACTGTAACAATAGCTTTGAAATAAAGAGCTGTCCAGCACAGCATGATTTGAAACAGTTGGGTGCTTCTTTTAAGTCTATACCTTAGCTATAACACGGTGGTTGGAGTTTTGTGAGACATATGGAAGTTAAGTGAAGCAGTGGAGACAGTTCAGGGATTTCCACTGATAAATGCCATCCTTGGAATAAGGAAAACCTATTCAAAGAAAGATGCAGAAGCACTAAGACCTTAAGCCTCAATTAATATTTAATGGATCATTTGTAAAATTCATAAATGGCCCAATTATGCACTAAGCCAGAATGCCATACTTTTCTCCCAAAATGAGATTCTGCAAATGAAAACAAAACAAGTAACTTTTTTGGTTCCAATTTTTCCACTTTAAGGGAAAACAGAAAAATTTGATCAATACATCATCATACAATGATTATTATAATAATGTTGACTATATCACATATAATTAATTCAGTTGCCATTTGTTATGCTGTTAACTGAGAACACATGAAGTTACTGTAAGAATAGAAAGGAGATAATAGGCTTCAAACACAGACATGGACTTGAGATTATGTGCTCTTTTCTCCATATAAACTCTGGCTTCCAAATTCAGCCTGCACCCTGAATTAAGTGCCTTCCCAGACTTGTTTGTCACAAGGTAGTTTGAAGTGTAGAGCTTGAAATATTATCTCCTTGATATCAGACTCAATAAATAAGACATCTAGAAAACATGAACTTTGCTAAAGTGATTCCATTTCAAGATGGCCACGTTCATGTTCCTGTAGGACAGATGGCTATGGTCATGTTCATCACCTGATGCAGAGCTCAAAAACAAAAAATTTGGCCAAACACTTCTGTTTGTGAACCAAATTGTTCACAAACAAAAGCATTCATGAACCCATGTACCACTGCACAATCAAAAAGTTTCCATGTAGATATGATAAGACTTATTCCTTTTAAGAGACTGAGACTGAATCCTGAATTATGACATGGTCTTTAATCTAGCCTAATGTATTAAGATGCCACCTGTCCATAGCTTTCTAGTCTTGGCTGAGGTAAAGACTACCTCTTTAGGAACTTGGAAGAGTATAGCACTGCTCTCTTTGCAGGTCGGTTCAGAGATAAACTGAAAGTAAAGGGAGATCAATCTTTGACCCTGTTCAAAATTGTCATTTTCCAATACTACAGACAGTGGAGATTCCAAATATGAAGGGCAATGGAAAATAATGCACGAGTAACAAGTAAAAGCATATCAAAGTGAAACAATAATTTATCAGGGGCTTGCTTCTACCAGAAGCTCAGCTGACATTTGTCACATTCTTGTTTTTACAAAACATAAATTTACGTCCAAAGATTTAACTGTTATCTCATCTAGCAAACTACATACAAAATAGTTTTTCTGAGCAGGTAATGGTCCAGATTCTCTATACAATTTATTCTTATATTCATTTCTTTTTAAAATAGCTGCTTTCTCTTAAACTATAAAAAATTAATTGGTGTATATGTAACCAATAATTACAGATTTTTTTTCTCAGTAGGAATATGGAAGACAGCTTTTCTCTGTAAATTTCAACATGGGAAGTTTTGTGGCTAGGTATTTCTGCTTTATGCTCATATTATTTATCACTCAATCTGGGGCAATCATTATTTTGCAAATATATTTATAACACTGGGAAATACATAGAAGTATTCTAAGTGAATTGAGACACGGATCATCATATTTCTAAAGTATTATAGAAGAAGTTTGACTGTCACTGTGTATGATTAAAAGTTTGAGATGTAATTTTTACTTCATTAAAATTATTTAAGGCAAATTTAATTTAACAATGAAAGCATTCAACTATTGTAATAACAAAGTATAATTATTTTTATCTAATGTTTTGTTATCAAAATTAATATCTATCTTTAGTAAGGTTCTTTAAAATGGATATATGACAGTAGCTGTTAAGGCTTCTGAATATCCCTTATAGACACATTTAAAGTTACTTCTTATTACTTGAGGGTAGAAGAATCTAAACTTTCTAAAATAATTTGTATTTGGTTTACTTTTACATATCCTACAATTCTAAGAAAAAGAAAAATAATTATATGTATCAGGTTTTAAGGCAAAACGTCTGGGCCTTAAAATAAGGCTCAAAGTTTATTAACTCTGCTTGGTCTGATAGTTAATACAATTAAAGAACTGCAGCTCATCTTAAATTGTTTCAGAAGCTCTTCGAAAAAATTTATCACCTTTCCAACTTATCGGCCAGCAATAAAACTAATAAAAGATAAAGTAGCATTCAACAATTTTTGAGTAAAAATTAAGATGATGTACAAAATTTGACCTTATAAATGTGTCTCAGTAAAAATTAAAAGCTGTAAAACAAAATCCACCAACAAGTGAGCCCATCAGTTAATATGAAGTAAAGATTTAAATAATTGTTGTAAGATCTAGAAGGAAAGTAATTCATGTACTAAAAATAATCTGACAGAAAAAAAGTCAAAATGGAAAAATTATATGTCAAAATCTGTCCAGAACATGGATTACTTTAATCTAGTTCAATCCAGAAAGTAATTTTAAAACTATCACTAGGTCAAAATAGCAGAAACAAAATATCTACTGGGTCAAAATGATGCTGTTCAGTTATCTTGAATCCATTATAAGTTTATCCTTTGCCAAACTACAAGCTGTTTCTTCTTCTTCTTTTTTTTTTTTTTTGCAAATGTGCTGCCAAAGCAACCAACCACTGTTGCTTCTTTTTTTTTTGTCAGAGATTCAGCACACATTCAAAATAGGGTAAGAAATACATGAGCTGGCTAACTTGGTTACTGTAAAAATGAATTTTCTCATTGTCATGGAATGAGTACATTTATCAAGATCATATGGCACATATTGGAATAAAAGGGAGCATAAAATGGTCCTTGTTTTCAAATTTTCTAAATTCTATTGTGGCAAAAGGATAGTAAAAATCATAAGAGAAATGCATTGAATGCTTAGAATACAGTAGCTTCAAAATTTATCTAGAATAGTCTCTCAAGAATTGTTCGCTATTAAAATTTGGAGATATGAGCAGATGTTAAGTATTTTATGTTTTACTTTTATTAAGCATTCTGAATAATATCTATCCTGTAGGTACTTTAGTTAATCTAGATAAGATCTATATTGATATTTTTTGCTATAAGGATATTTTATGCAATAGTCACACAAAACAATTAAATATTAATAAGCTGAAAAATTCACTGGATTAGAATTGTGCTTATTTGTAACTTCTAAACAATTCTCATTCCTTCCATTCCAGTCTAGGCTGTCATCATTCAATGTCAATCTCTTGCCATCATTGGATGCTTCAAATCTCTTCACATTTTAATTTACCTATTACAAGATTAACCATCTCAGAACAGTATTTCCCATTCTTCGTCCCTTGCTGAAATGATGGAAAAACTCTCTGGCTTCAGTGAAATGATAAAAAAAAATGAGAATTATTTTTAAATCTTTCTTCAATAACTCAGGGACAATATCATATACTTTAATAAAGAAGAAGGTTATTGATTTTGTGTGGAATTTATGTCAACACCAGTCTGAAACTAGAAAATGGTGTCCTACATCAAGTTTTTCTCATTATAAAAATTAGGGAAAGGGATTAGTAACTATCATTTTCATCTACTGCAGTGCATGGTACAATGACCAACATTTTCCTACCACTGCTATTAATGCTCTATCTACTCTTCAAAGGGAATACCTTTCATTTTTTCTAATATGCTACCTGATTTAATTTGCTTAAATAAGTATAAAAAATGCTTCATTCTCCTTTGGTCTCCCACTATTTGCTGAAGAGATTAGGTTTTTCTCATCTCAATATTATCTACAGAAAAATTGAGTTGCATGACCCCTTCTATGGTAATATTATTAGCATCTGGAATTTAAAGATCTGGTCCATAAGACAAAGAACATATAAAAAATAAATAAATAGCCTCTATTGTTATACTATGTTTTAACCTCTTAAACTTTTAATGCAACTGCTGTTGGCTTAATTCTTTTGTCATTACAATTTACTACTGGGTCTAGTACTGTCAGTTTGTGCCTCCCTTTTACCATCATCCCTTTCTCTGCTTAAAGAAATCCACTTTTCAGGGTGATATGAAGAACAGTACTAAGGCTATTGGGATCTGGGGCTCCACAAAGCCTCCAAATGCTTCTTCAGTTTCAGACTTGAAAGGTAGAATAGATGCTTGCATAACTGTATACAAGAAATTGATTTATTCATAGACCTTGCTTTTTCATCTTTTCTTCTTCACTTACCTACTTCCAATCAATGATTTGAAGAATCCAGAGTGAGTAGTTGATGTTGCCTTTCTCTTAAATAAAAATCTATTCCCTATGCATTTCAGGTCAAACTTTATTCTAAGGTGACAACTTTAGTTATATGACTTTAGAAAACCCTTTATTTGATCTACTCCTATGACTTAAATTACAAATTACAACTCCCATCGGTGTTCATTACCTATTTGTGACCTCTGGCACATTCACACCATTACTCTATTAGGCATAGTCATTAGTTCTTAATGGCCCACATCTGGAGGTCACTGTTCTTTTATCAGAAAGAAGTACAGACTCTTCCCAAATGGAGGCAACACTCTGGGGTAGTGCCTTTAGGCAAAACTAGTTATTGACATATGCAGAAAAAAGCATATTCTCAAATTATTCTTTTTACCCCACCCCTAAGCACATACAAAAGAAAACTACCCTGTGACTATAAGAAATATGTTTTCATGTTTAGGACTTTACATTATGCTGCATGATAGATTATTTTTAAGTTATATTTACCATTTTTTGCCAACATATACAAAGAATGACAAAAAGAAGTCAGAGAAAAATAGTCCTTTACTTACAATGATTTAAAGAAGTCATCGGTAGATTCTTCTATGAGTTTGGTTAATGTGTCAAACAATTGTTTGACAAATATTCCCTTATCTTTACAATTTCCATTTCAAACATTTACTCATAAGAAAACTGGTATATCTTATCCACCAAAGGAACAATGTAATAATGTTTGAATTTTCTCAAAGTGTAGTTTGAGAATATAAAGAACAGCAATAATATCAGCTCCACATTTAGATTTTATGAACTATCAATCATTTTTTCAAAGGCAAAATACAGAGATGTTATTGTATCCATAAGTACTGCTGCTGGGATGTAATACCCAATACTCACAACCCAAAGAAGAGATTTAAGTTGGCTCACAGTTTCAGACCATGATCAGCTGGCTCCAAAGCAAGAAGATCACAGCTAAAGGGCACAGTGGTACAAAAATGCTCACTTCATGGTGGGCAGAAAACAGCATTGGGAAAGAGTGCCAACTGGAGATCCACCCTTCAAAGGCAGCCCTCCATGACCCACGCCTAATGACACATTCAGATCCAAACATCAATAGATTAATCCTCTGAAAACTATAGCATGATTCAATCCTCTCCAAGAGTCTCTGAATCCAGTCAAGTTGATAAGATTAATGGGCACAATTAACATGGTAGTTTTATTATCTACAAATCTATAGAGTCCATACTTAGAAGGTGTTGATAATTTCAACATGAAAAATAATCACTGTCCCGCTGTGTAGTTTTTATATTTAATTTTTAGATAATTTTTTACTGAGATATAATATGCATGAAAGAACTAATAAATCATAAATATGTATTTCAATAATTTTTCACAAACTAAAACAAGTTAAACCCTGTGTAGCACTATCAGTACTCAAATATGCCTTTTATGTTCCCTACACCCTTAACTTTCGAAAGAGCAATGACCATGCTGACTTCTAGAAGCACCTATTAGCTTTAACTGTTTATAAATTATTTAAAAGAAATGATAGAGTATGTATGTTTTGTGTCTGTTCTTTCTGTCAAAGTTATATTCAAAGATTTAACTATGTTATATGGAAAATTGTAGTTCATTCACTTTTTGTGACTGTAGAGTATTCTAGAATTTTCCTATACAAATTTAATCATTCTAGCCTACTATTAATTACAATTTAGTTGTTACTAAATATAGCTAGCATGAATTTTATTGTGCTTTGGGAAAGATCTCTATTTCTCCTAAGAAACATATATATTTTTGGAGTATAAACATAGGAGTGAAGTTCTGGTTTCTACGTTGGGAATATTGTACCATTAGTGGCTACTAATAAACAGTTACTGATAAACAGTTTTCCACAATATCTATACCAATTTAGATTCACTTGTGGAATATGAGAATTCCTGTTTACCTGTGTTCTCACCAGCATTTATTACTTTACTATTGCCTGGTGGGTGCATTGTGGATATTTTACTGTTACTTTAAATTTTGCTTTTCTCTGATAATTAATTATCTTGAGAAGCTTTTCCAATGTGTTCATTTATTCATATACACAATCTCAGATATCTTCTTTTAGAAAATAATTCTTCAAGATTCTGTACACTTTTTTATTTGTCTACTTTTGTCTTTTTGAAATGTAGAACTTCATTTTACTTTGGACACAAGTTTCCCCAGTTATATGCATTACAAAAATCTTCTCCCACTAGCTTATCACCTTCTAAATGATGTCCTTTGATAAACAGAATTAATATTAATTTATTTTTATTAAAATCAGATTTATAAATCTTTCCTATCATACTTGATGAGTTGGTGTATACATGTCCATGTGTATATCCTCAAATTTATAAATATCATCTTCTGCTTTCTTCTAGAAACTTTATTATTTTACCTTTCACATCCTAAATCCAAAAATATGTGTATAACAAACCACAATCAACTATATACACAAATTATAGCAAACCAAAATGAGGGATTTATGTAAAAGGGATGATGTATCTTCACTAAGTTGTACTTATTTCAAGAACACAAGATTAACTTGCTACTCAAAAATCAATCCGTGCAACCGCTATATTAACAGAATAAATACATAACACTATTTAGGCATCTAATAAATGTAGAACAAGCATTTGACAAAACATATTGATTCTTTTTTCTTTCCTTCTTTCTTTTTTTGAGACAGGGTCTTTCTATGTATACAGTTCAGGCTGGCCTTAAAACACTATTTAGTTTTATGTAGCTGGCCTTGAACTCGGGTGATTTTCTTGCCCCAGTCTCCCCAGTGCTGGGATCACAGGCATGCACTGCCACACCTGGCTCAAGATATATTTATTATTGATTAAAACAAACAAGCAACTCTTGGTAAATCGATTAGATAAAACAATCACCAATCTGATGAAGATAGCAAAACCCTTATTGGAAGTATCATGCTTAATAATAAAATACTAAAAGTCTTGTTTCCACTTGAGAGAGAAGTGATGATGCCTATTTTTAGCACTTTTATTCAACATTTTATGCAAGGTCTTAACTAGGGAAATGAGGAAAGACAAAGAAATAAAAGGTACAAACAAAAAGAAAAGAAGTAAAGGGATTATTATAAGTTGAAGACAATATGTTTGTGTAAAGAGAAAAATTTAAAATATTCTACAGATAAATAATTAAAATTAATAGATGAGTTTAGAAATGTTGGAATAAAAAGTCACAATAGAAAAGCAATTATACTTCTATCTCTGCCAGCACTAATCTTTGAAAATATGTGAATTATAAAAGCACTTAAAATGCATATTTAGTAATAATCTAATGAACAGTAGATGCTTCAATTTTAACCTCGATTTACAAAGTACAATGGGAACATCACAGCCAATGGTTGGCACCTTGGTGTCAGTCTAGGAAGTCTGCATCGTCACTCCATGCTCAGATAATATCCTCTGTGCTTTTTGTTAGGCAATTAGAGCCCTAACCTGTGTATTTTGGGGAATGTTTTTTATTTATTCACTTTTCTCAATCCTAGGTAAACTTGTAATTTCTTCTTAATAATAAAAAAGAAAGAAGACTCTTAGAGACATGAGAGCTGTATCTTCATAGCTTATGTCATATGCTTCAGGAATTTAATATAATTATTATTGAGAGAGGCTTCTATCATCAGCATGTGAAAATAGATTTTTAACAATGACATAGAAAACAAAGCAGAGAGACAGTAAAAGAGCATCTCTTTGCAGGTGAAAACAACACTGAGATTCCACCTCACCCCAGAAAGAATGGCTGCTATCAAGAAATCAACCAATAACAAATGCTGGCAGGGTTGTGGGGAGAAAGGAACCCTTCTCCATTTCTGGTGGGAGTGCAGACTGGTGCAACCACTGTGGAAGTCAGTATGGAGATACCTCAAAGAACTAGGACTAGAGGTCCCATTTGACCCAGCTATTCCACTGCTGGGGATCTTCCCCAAAGAATTAAAAGAATCATACCACAGTGATATATGTGCACCCATGTTCATAGCGGCACAGTTTGTAATAGCTAAAGCTTGGAAGCAGCCCAAGTGCCCATCAACTGGAAACTGGATAAAGAAAATGTGGGTTTTTTTATAAAATGGAGTGCTACTCAGCCATAAAGAATGAAAAACTAGAGTCATTTAAAGCTAAATGGATGCATATCGAGGCCATACTCTTAAGTGAAATAAATAGGACACACATGTAAATACCAAATAGTTTCACTAGTGTGAGAAACTGATAGTGTAAACAAGAGTTAAAATGATTAAAATGAATAATTGATAATTTGAAATAGGAAAAAAAGATAAAAGACGAAGGAGTGAAGGGAGGGGAAGGGGAAAGGAAAAGAGGGAAAGGAAAAACTATGAGAAAAGAAAAAAAATGGAAATGAAATCTATGTAAATAGGGAAGGGTGGAGGAGGTGAAGGGCGCACAGGTAATGTGGAAAAATATAAGAACTAAGATATATCATGTACAGGTACAAACACCCAATGATAAATGTAAATGAATTGTATACCTAAAATGTACCAATAAAACATACCAATAAAATTAATTTTCTTAAAAAAAGAGCATCTCTCACCATTTTACTATCAACATTTTAGAGTAATAAAAATTGTTTAAAGAAAATGTTATAGATAATATACTATAACATGTACACATTCAGATATATATATGTGTGTGTGTGTGTGTGTGTGTGTGTGTATAACATTTATTAAGAGCATTCTAGCATATACTTGCCAGTATCACTTCTAGGAAAGTCCTATGTTATTTTCTGAGTTTATATAATTCTTACTCTGCGTGTCTGTATCTGTCTATGTGTATGTGTCTCAAATATTCTTTCTCTAATGAAAGAATAATTATAGAACTTGCTGACTGGTGTTTTTTACCTTCTTTCTTAGAAAATAGGAGTTGAAAATTATACTTCAGTCCCTTTAATTAAAAGAAAAAAGTGCTAATCCATAAAACCTAAAAGTCTAAGAAGTGTTGCTACAAAAACTCTTTTAGTAACTGTATATATTCTGAATTTTTCCTCCTAAAACAACCCAGTCAGCCTAAGCCATCCTCACAGGAGACCAGAACAGAAGCTTCACAATACATTTTATAGGGCACAGCCTTTGCTAAACTAATGTGAAACTTATTTCACTCTCTTTTCCAGTTTTTTTAGCAGGTTTCTGAATTTTAATGAAAACATATAAACAAAAAACAATAAAAGGAATAATAGAAAAGGTACTTTAAATAAAAATAAACAACAATTGTATAAGCCTTATTAAAGGAAATAAGCTAAATGCATTTTTTCAATAAATTATTTGGCAAATTGTAATATAAGTAATCCACTTAAAACTGTTTTGGGTAAAGTCTATCACAAAGATATAATTAGATTAAAGGTTAATGTTTTACACATTGTAGTTAGTAGCTCAAGAAGAAAAAGGTCATTTAAAGTTTCCAATAGGGAGAAATGCATACATTTATTTCTCTAAAATTAAAGTGCATACTTAAGAATCTCTGCCAGAAGAAAGTGGTACCTCTAGGATCTGAGAAGGTAACACAGTAGTCAAGAGCAGATGGGTATGTATGGATGCTGATCTATTTGTAAAATGAATGCATATATGTTTCTCACATATACTCACTAACAAACAGAAATTCAGTAACATTTAAATACACATTTTGTTAGAGGGAAAAGACAGAGAGGGTAGGGGAGGAAGAGAAAGAGGGAGATAAAGAAAATGAGAAAGGGAATGCAGTGACAGAGGAATGGATCCTGAAGATAAGCTGATTGTTATACAGTGAGGGAAAGCAATGAGCCCATTAAGAGACCCAGTAGTATCATTTTCCCTTAAGGTCTGTTAGCCAGTTGCCTAACCAAACAATTTCAGCTTTGATTCTCTAAGGATGTGAACATACAAAAGCACATTCAGTAAATGACTTCCCTAA
This sequence comes from Heterocephalus glaber, assembly GCF_000247695.1. The sequence continues at coordinate 4,316,814 of NW_004624765.1, read as the reverse complement.
ATGTGAAATTCAAATTTTATGAAATTAAGTCAAAATAAATTTTGAAGTTTAATCAAAATAAAGACCTTAGCATTGGTTTAGATCACTTTGCAATAGTAGTATAATAAGAAATACAACTAACTAAAACAGAGAATGGACAGTTAAAAAAAATCTTTATTCATAAAGGGACTTATTCCCTACTAGTAATAAGAACACTGGACACCATGTTCCCGTCTAGATAGAGCAAAACCTAGTTGTAAATAAGAACTAAATATTTGAAATACTGTAGATGCTAGACATGATACAAATTACAATCAGGTACATTATGGTATTCTCATTACAAATAGGCAACGCATCATTTAATGTAATGTGATGATGCTACCTGCCATGGTTCTCACAGATGTATTGCTAAAATTAACTCAACTTTGGTTATTAAAGCTGTAAATAGAGATAGCCAGCAATCTGTGGAAGTCAAATGAAAAGTTACTATTGTTACCCAATTTCTCATTTGTTTCTTTGAAATCTCTCTAGAAAAGATAATTTAATAGGATGTTTCACAATTGCCTGGTCGCCATAACTTATAGCATGTTAATCACCTTCTCGTATCGTTAACATGTGTTGTTTAAATTGTCAAAATCACACTTTTAAGGTGAATTTCACAAATAGGGTGATGCACATTTCTATTTTATAAGTTTAGATGACAAAGTTATTCAGGCAAATGTCAATTTCACTTAAAAACATGATATGTTTGATTAAGTTTAATATCGCAACTCCCCAAGCCGGGGATTTAGCTCAGTGGTTCCCCCGCCCGTCTGGCAAGCTCAAGGACCTGAATTCGATCCCCGGTACCAAAAAAGGAAAAAAAAATTACAACTCCCCAAAGTCAATTTTAAATTAACTTCAAAGTTACAGAGGTATGTCTTTCTTTATAAAATAATCACACAATTAATTCTGACTTGCTACCAAATCAGTCATTTTGTTTTGTCATAGAAATATTTGGGATCAGTGGCTCATTTTGGAATTGCTTTGGAATTGAATTGCTCATGATCTCGCACTGGATGTAAAAACTGAAGGCAAAAATGATAGAAATGACACATGCAATTAATATCTTATACATCCAGAAGTGGTCAGTTCTGTGAAGTTCACTTCTTTAATATGTAATAAGCAGAAATAGAAATTAAAAAGAAATGTGAAATTTTCCTATTAATTTCTTGCCTTATCTGTGGGAGATAAATCACAAATTATTCATTTGAACCTTATATTGTCAATGGTAAAACAAAACAGAGTTGTTAATGCAATCATTAAATTTCTCTTACAAGCATCTGTAATTGTGTGAAAGCATAATTGAAGATCATTTTATGCCAAAAAGCCATCCTAAATATTTGTCAAAAATTCCAAAGAAAATCACAAGCCAACTGCTATTTTAAGTCACAGACTTGTCTATGGAATTGTATTGTGAATATTAAGAAAAAAAATTACACCATGATTATGTGATGTTGAGCATAGAATAAAAAGGTATTTCTTTTTACTCTTTGTAACTTGACTCATTTGTGCTTTTTAATTACTCCAATTATTTTCTAATGGTTCAACCTAATGCTGATTAATTTCTAGCTACTAAATCTTCAAAAGATTGTTAGAAACCTCTCTTAAATTGCTGTTTTCTTTGTTTAACAAGCACCAAGAAACTAATAAAACAAGTTTATTCCTGTCAAATTTTAGATTAAAAAACAGATTGCTCCTTTAATGTGATAATAGACTTGAAGCAAGATGAAGTCACCTCAATTATCATTGTCTCTGTGTTTTATTGTGTGCTACTTACCTAAGATAAATAATCACCTTGGCCTTTTAGCTTGCAAGAGATTCACACATTTAAAAGCTCTAATTTTCTTCATTTCTGGCTTCTTGTTGGCATAATTGAAACTACTGACAATGAATATTTTAATTTTTTTCCACAGAAATAGTTGGTGCTGTGGAACTGATACCTAATTTTTTAACTTACAGAAATCTTAAGCAAAGTTTTATTTAAATATTAAAAATAGGGATATCCATTCCCTAATTCATACTAGCATAATATTACTATGGTGGAAAGGTATATAATAGCAGTGGCGAAGCTATGCCGCAGCATGCACACACAGCGCTGTCAGCGCACCAGCCAATTCATTCAAGCAGCAGAGCATCCGATAAACTAAACTAAACTAAAACCTCAGTATTCAGCTTTGATTGCAGTGTTGGCACTTTGTGATAAATAAGTGAGTTTTGGGTTGCAGTTTGGGCACTCTGTCTCTAAAAGGTTTGCCATCTGCGGTCGACAATAACCAATAAAGATAATTTGACATAAAAATACATTTTTAAGTAATGATCCTTCTTTTTGAAATAAAAGCAAATACAACTCAAAGAGAATGAGGGATAAACAAAGCCAGTATTGGTGGAACACAAAAACAATTGAATATTGGCAATATGAAGAAAAACCTAGTAGCTGAAGATAATGATCAGTTTTTATAATTTTTCTCATCTACAACAGCTGATATGCCCCCAAACAAACATATACATCATTGCGAGTGTATATTTGCAGAGACATCATTTGTTACATTTTGAATATTGGAAGACAAAGTTTATATACAGGAAAATACACACTTAGAAGAGACTACCTTTAGAAATAAAACGTTTTATTTATACCCAAAACAAACACATGTAGAATGATTAGATATTCAGCTGTATGTCGAATTCTATAGAAAATATAAATGATCTGTTTGTAAACTTTTACTTGCATGGATCATTGTGTATCACTGAGAATGCTGTATTTTGGGTGGGCTCGGTAGAACTTGCTATTAAGTTATCTGGGTTCTGAGAAGAAACTGAAGGGGATAAGGAAGGAAACAAGTAAATTTTTGGATATCTTTAAAAATTAAAAATAGTAACAAAAATTAAAAGAATCATATTACTCCAGAAGAGAGTAATTTAGGGCTGGAGGCACAAAAAAATAAACAACTCAGTATTTGGAATTATGATGTATGATCAGTAAACAGATAGGAAACTAATAAAACGGAACTGATGATCTCCAATGCAGATGAATGGTTGCTTTGAGCAATAGCTAAAGAAAGAGGCACAATATAAAATAAGTCAAACTGTGTAGACATGAATGCAGCAAATCAAAATATTAATATTGCTATCACCTAAGATTAAAAATGGCAGAGTAAAGATTAGCAACAAAATAGAGCCTAGATATGACTTGCAATTGAGACACCTGGAAAACAAGCTGGGAAAGAAAAAACATAGTAGATCTCTGGGAATCAAGAAAGGGCCAGCGGGGAAACTGGAAACTGTAGAAGAGAAACTGGAGAAATTGTACTTCATGAAGAGAAAAGAACCAAGCCATCCCCTGAGGAAGGGGACCTGTGTCCACTAATGTCAAATAGAGAGGGTCAGCAAACCCAGGGAAAAGCAGAGCTAGTGCCAAGAAAGCCCTTGGTTACTGTAAACTGCAAGAACAGCATGAGGTTTTACTCTGAAAGTAACTTCTATGCATGGCAGTCTAGAGTTGGAGAAATCCAGTACATCACCTGTCATATTTGAGCATGAGTAATCAGGAGTCATTTCCGGAAGGGGTTAAAACTGAGCTACTCTGGGAATCAGAAGCCACAGAACAATTATACTTCAGAGTTTCTGATGTCACCTTACCTCAGTGACTGGCGGAGTGATGGTCATATAAAACAGTTCCAGAAGGGGATGGGCTACACTTGATCTTAGACAAAAGGCTGGGAAGTGATAAGGGCATGGGCTAGACATAGATGATCTGAGAAGTTTAAGCACAAGTCTGGAAGGACACTCGGATCCTGCCATCTGTGATGAGAAGCCAATCTAGTTATGTGTTTTTTGGAGGGGATTGGGCTGAAAGATGTGGCATTAAGCCCAGTGAACTGCTTGTGGCCCTGGTCCACCAGCTACGTCCAACACAAAGGTCAGAGATCTTTCCCTATCTGCCAACATGATCAGGTATAGCCTCAGCTTGTATGTTTGCCACAGTCTGGGGTGTACTGACAGAGAGTCTTCTGAAAAGGGGTGGGGTAGGGGCACCTTATAAATCACAGACTAAAAAGCTAGGGAGAAAAAGCATGGATTGGGGTGTATAGAGGGACATAAAAATGAGGAGCAGCAAGAGTGAATATAGCCCTGGGGGACACCACTGAATGAACAACCAGGAAGAAAGGCAGGCCAGGAATCAGCATGCACACAAATATGTGATTCAAAATAGGATTCATTATCACTTCTTTATATCTGGACTCAAGGACTCAAGGAAAAAAGTACACTCTTTTAGAATAGGCAAGAAACTTCTAAATATACAATATAAACAATGGTTAAATACTTTTAAATGGTAGAATAAACCACACAAGACTGCTGATAATTTTTCTTTATTTACCTGGAAGACAAGGCAACTTCATATGGTTCAATCTAATAATAACAAAGCGAGAGTAATATAATATCATAAAGGAAATATGATTTTAAAATAAGAAGCTAAATTCCAACTCAGTATGCATTGCAGAGCCCTGACATTAATAGATTTCTGTATATTAACTAGAGAAATGAAAGAACTAATCATTTTAATTATCTAATTTGTTCCCTATTGCTTGATCTCTGCTTCTTTTTTTTATTGAATTTATTGGTACATTTAGGTATACCTTATGGTCACATTCATCATTGAGAATTTGTACCTGTAAATGAATATCTTGATTCTTATTTTTTTCCCATTGCCCTGTCCTCCCTTCTGAGGTCCCATTTGACCCTGGTGTTCCCCTGCGGGGTATGTTCCCAAAAGAGTTAAAGACATCACACCACAGCGACATATACACACCCATGTCTATGGCGGCACAGGTTGTGATCTCTGCTTCTTTGAGAGGTCTCTGAATTAGGACCCAGCGCGGGCTGTGTGAGAAGCCACAGTGCACAACCTGCAGAGAGTCCAGGCCTGCTGGCACAGACCACCAGGTGGTGGGTTTGGGCTCCTTCAAGTTCCACTATTACTTCTTGACTTCCTCCTCACACAGCCTTGAAAGATACAGGCCTACTCCTGCAGTATTTGTCATTTCCTTTCTTTTTTGTGTGTAGCAAAAAGTCATTCTTTTATTGTTGCAAATCTGGCCTATTCCTGGCCTTTCCTCTTTGGGCTGCTGCTGCTGCCCCCTCCATCCTTGGAATCTGGCCCTTGACTCCACACTCTTCTTTGCTGTCACTGTCCAAGAGCAGCTTGATAGTGCCCATAGCCATTTTGGGGTTTTTAAACTCCTATGCTAAACATAGAAAATAATCCCCTTCCCTGGAGCTTTCCTTGCCACTGCTAAGCAGTCTGCTACCTGGATTGCCAACAGGTCACAGACTTATCCAGAAACTGGTGATTTGGGTCCAGGAAGCCTTTGCTCTAAATTTTCTTAAAACTCAGGATACAGTAAGTGACAACAAAGCTCTACATACAAAACAGTCAGGGATGGCTATGGTATTGATTTAATCAATTTATTTTTCACCCAACATCCCAATCCAGTTGCAAACACAAATACATTGAAATGGCAGATGTCTTTGTTATGGCTTTTACGGGCGATAATAACATAAAGGAGCACACTCAAAAATACTATTTAAATAATATTTCTCATGTTATTTAGTTTTTAAATTTGTTCTAAAAAGTTGCATTTTTTGGAACTGTATTTCAGACTTTTGAGCAATACTTAATGAAAGACCAACAATTTAAAATATCTAAATGAAAGTTTTTAAACATAAGGGCATCAAATCAAAATCTTAAGATCACTTTCATAGAATGCATGCTTCACTACATGATTAATTTTCTGTTTTCACAATTATACAATTGCATTTAGGCAACATTTTCAATTATTTTTAACATATTATTTTCCTGTCATTACTCTAACTTTTCTTTTTCTTATGTTTAATTTTTAATGCTTTTTTCCTTATCTCTCAAATCTATGGCATACTGTTACAATTGACTAAATATTCAAACATGAAAAGTTCAAAGATACAGACTGATAAAGAGATTCTGAAAGACATGCTAGAGGCAGTCAAAGAGAAACAGTCATGAAAGTTTTTTTTTTCAACTGTATTACATAAGCCATGAGTTTCACTTGTTTTTTCTAAGCAATCAGAATAATTCTTGAAATAGGAGTGTTCAGCGTATATTTGTTAAAGATAAAGTTAGAGATAAGTTAAGATAACCTTTTAGTAAGATGCATATTTTGCCATAGCTTTGAATAAGAAAACAACAATACTAGAATCAAAACAATTAGTTAAAAAACTATAATTTCCATATTTATCCATCACTGGTTTAAATGATAATTTTTAATATAACAGAAAGAACAAATATAAAATGTTACTAAAGATGAAAAACAAGAAAATTGAAAAGATTAGTTTTACCTATACTGTAGTTTGATCCTGAAGAGTAAAATATATTATTAACAGTGAGTGAGAGACAAAACAATACTTGATTTCTAATTTTTAAAAATCCATATACTAATTTCAAGTAAGTAAATAAATCCATTTAATTGGATTAGATTTTGAATAAGTTGTTATTTGGGGAAGGTATTATTGGGAAGTTACTATTTTGAATATAAAATAGCCACTCTTAATGTTTTGCATTTGTGTATCGAGATTTATTAAAAAAGAATTATAGTAAAGTATTAAAGTAACAGTATTACACCTTATTGGTGATAAAAGATTGATGAGATGTTTCCTAGTGGCCGTCCATTGTAGAAGGGGTTTGAAGTCCTTGCTAGATATTTACTAAAAAGCCCAAGACTTTCCAATGTTTTTGCAAATAAACCTAAGCAAAATGTATATACATTGTAAAGATGTCTCTGCTATTTCTCTGAAAATTTGAAAAAAATCTGTGTCAACTATAAGACTAAATGGTTCTTATAAATGTATAACATATTTGGTTCTTTCCAGTTTGTCTTTGAATTAGGTATTTTCTTATCTTCCACATTATTTCTTGAAGTATCTAGACATAAGGAGGTATTCAATTTAAAATAGACAAACCATGATCACCTGCCTAGGTAAATGGACTTGATAATAATATTAACTACTCCCTAATATGCTTAGGAATTTTTCTACTTCATAATGTTGCTTTGATAAGTCATAACAGAAGTGCAACATTGTGACCAGAAGCAATATGATGAATTAAATCACAAAATCAGACTAATAGATTTGTGGTTTAGTTCAAGAAAGAAACTCAAACAACAAAAAGCACTCTACTTTTCACTACTTGAATGTCTGTTATGTACAATGAACCACCTGACCATCCCTAAAAGCTTCTCCATCAGCTTTTCTCATATTAGTTAATAGCATTATCATCTACCCATTTACTTAGACCTAACAAAAGAAGTCATTCCTATTTTTAACCCAATTTAATCACAAGTCTTGCCAATTGTATCTCCAAAATAAGTTATAAAATAGCCACATTATTTCCATCTCACTTGATATACTCCCTAGGAAGAAAGTGAGAGACTCTTAACTCTTTTTAAAATGTAAAATAAATAACAGTATGCTCCTTTTAAGCCCTGTAGTTTCTTTTTTCTTGTAATTAGAATTAAATGCAAACTCATACGGTGACCTATAAAAACTATTCTATGATCTTGCCCCTGGGCTCCTCTCTGAACTTATCTCCTACTACTCTTTGTTGTTGTTGTTGTTGTTGTTTATTCTTTGGACTGCTTTCTGTTTTAGGATTATGACTAGCTGATTCCTGCCTAAGAACATCTACACAGTGTCTGCCTTAATAAATACTTTATAGAATCTAAAATCAGAAACCCAAGAAATCATGCTTGAAGATTTCTAAATTGTTTGGTCAGAAGTTGGTAATATCAGATTACTGTACAAGTATAAGCCATAGAGGCCTCCAGGAGAAATAGTTAGAAATGGGACAATCAAAGCAAAGTTTCTTGATAGTGAATGGATTGTTTTGATCAGAATTTAAATTAAAAACAAAAGGCATAGACTTTTATAGGTATTTAAAAACAGCCAGTAAAATAGAATTAGTCAATTCTGTGATTGGTATTAATCACATTGCCTTAAAAAAGTGTAACTGAGCTTGTCTGTCTATAAAAATATGACTTGCTAGTATATAAAAAATAACTTGCTAGTAAAGTATATATAAATTTAACAATATGCCAGAAAACCTATGATTAAAAACAGAATGATCTAAAATTGTCTATTGTTTTCATTTACCATTTCAAGTGCTCTGAAATTCCAGTATGATCTAAAGAATACTGGTAATCTAAACTGACAAAAGACTATGAAAGGTACCAAATGGTAACTCTTCCTATATACTTGATTATATATTTGCTTATTTTGTCCCATGTGAATTGAGTCTACAATGTTATTTTATCAGCTATTCACATTATTCTTAAGGGCTTGATGCAGCTATATAAACACACCAATTTGGCAGAAAATTGGAAAGGGAACATGAACCTCATACTTTGTCCAGTGAAATCACATTATAAACATTGCAAGGATGGAGCGTTTCTTCAAATACTGTAAACAGATCTGCACAAGCAAAATTTACAATAATACAAATAATAAAGTAGTAAAATAAGAATGAAATAAATGCAGAACATGAATAAATAAATAATAAAAATAATTTCAAAGCTAAAATGTATACGACTGAAGTAGCATGACTATCAAAATTTGTTGGAATTTAAATGTAATTGCAAAAATTTCATACTGTGTGTGTTTATTTTGTAATGTAACTATTTTATCAAGTCAGCTATTAGAATGAAACTGGTGATAATAAATACTACATTTAGTATAGCATATTATTTATTAATTTGTTATTGTATAAATGAATATTCGCATACACTCATGTTTTTCCAGTTGTTGCACTACATGTTCTCAACCCATCCCACATTAATTAATTAATTGCTGTGACTCACAACTTTAGTCCCCTTGCTCTGGAAATCATCCACATCCTTTCTTTTCTTTTGGAAGAAAAGCATCCTTTGTAATCATGGTACTGCTCAGGATGGAAATAAGATCCATAACACTCTTTATAGTCATCTCTGATATCTAGAGAACTCTATATTGGAGCATTTTCTAAGCAGATCTAGGATTAATGTCAATCGCTGAAATTTTTAAGTCAGATTCATTAGATAGAAAGAACCTGGGGTGTGCCTGGCCCCCTGATGTCCGTCAGGACCCAGGGTGTGATGGGACCCCACTAAAAGAGTCTTGCAAAACTGGTGAGTCACCCAACCTCTTGAGCAGAAGATTATTGGACTTCAAAGAACAGTGATCAACCATTGTGCATTCTCCAAAAAGGAGGGTCACTACAGATCTCCTTTAGATCTTTCCAAAGGAAGCCATATGTTTAAGTAAGAACATGACCCATCCTGGCAGATAACACAACTTGAAGAAGAAAGGAACTGAGGGAGTCAAAATGTTCTTCATCAAGCCCCAAAGTATACCCTTAGGAATCTTGACTGACCTTAATAGAAAAAGGGAGGTTAATTTTGATTCCTCACTTAACCTTAAACACCCAACAAAAAAATATAAACAGAGCAGAATAGCTGATGACATAAAAAGAGAAATCTTAGTTCATTTCTCACTAAAATTAAAAAGGATAATGTCTCTGAATGAAATGATGTAGTCAGAGACCCTATAAGTTCAAAGGACAAACTCCTACACCTACACATGGCAAACTCAAGGTCCTGAGTTCAATTACTAGTACTGGAAAAATAAATAAATAAATAAATGGTCTGTATTTTTCTTTTGATAAAGTCAAGGACTTAAAAGTTTTTACTAAAACCATGACTATGCACTTGGGCTTACATACATATTTAATCAATAACTAAAAGCAGAACAAAATCTTTACTTTGTATTCTTTGTTACTACAAAATTGTGGGTCAAATCCCTTCTCAGATCTATATACAAGTATGTTAATCATTTCGTAATTGTCTGCCTCAGAGTTGCAAAACAAAGTTGATTAGGTCTGAATTTACATAAACTCATCCCCTTCAAAACTGAGGACACCTCAAGATAAGGAATTTACAGAGATATTCAACTATACCCAGAAGCCTCCAGTGTTTCCCCTAAAGTGAAGGTCACCTGGATTCCAGGAAAAGAGAAGCCTTACTTGACTGAATCCACCATAAACAGACAAAATTACCTCATGTGAACAGAAGAACCCCTCGAGCCACCAGGTTCTTCCAGGACTAAGAAACTAGGGCTAAAATAATGAACCTTAGGTTACCACAGCTAATCTTCAAAAGCTGGTCTGATGCTTTTGTGCATGAAACTAGTTCTATTAGCTTCATCAATGTGTGTCCCCTCTGGCTGCAGCTGTTTTCCTATTTTCTTTTATGCTCTTTTATTAAGAACTAGACTTATCTCTATCAGCTCCTGAAGCTAAAGTCCTTCATCATTTTCCCTTACATTCCTATTAAAATATTTTCCTGTTTAGAAAGAAAAGAGGGTGGATCTGGGGTGTTTAGAAGAGTGTAAAACACATTTATCTACAGTGTTGTGAGTCACTCTTGGAAAACAGTCCAAAGGTAAGCTGGAAGGGAAGATTTTTAAAAGAGTACTCTATCTAGGATATAGGAAGTCTTAATTTCACATAAAATTTACACTTCAAGCAATAAGAATTGAAAAATTAATGAAGCTCTGTTGGCTTTTAACTATGTTTCTCTGTTCAGATTTTGCGAGTTCAACATTCTTTTTCCCATAAGTGGATATTGCCAAACATTACTTTATGGTTACCTGCTAGAATCTTCCTGATATGTCTGATCCTCTGGGATGAAACAAAATGGTTCAGATACATCTTTTAGCTTAGATGGCACAGTAGAGATAAACTAGTAGGGAGTATGTTGGATGTAAATGAAAACTACAGAAGTTTTAAAATTATATTCATAAGTGGTCATTTTTGTCTTTTTGTTTTTGTTGTTGCTGTTGATTCCATATGTCCTGTAGCTCAACTATTTGGTTGTTATTTGATGAAATAAATCAAATTTATTTCTTTTTGCTCTTCCCATGATACTGATACTCCATATTTTGTTACTTTATGTTGCATATTATAAAATATACCAAATGACTGAATGGATGCTTAAAAAGATTATTTGGTGTCATGGTTCATGCCCCTTCCATTGCATGCTTCAATTTTTTGGATTCAGTTTTTCCCTGATTTCTGAAATAATTCCTCAAACTCATCACTATCACTATATATAAATCCCAATTTTCTTCACTTTTCAACAGATCTATTGTAACAGCCTCTACATTTTGGTGCTTATATCAATATTCTTTCTAAAATATAAGCATCATTATATTGCTTTCCACATAAAAAATGCTTGATAACTTATAATTTTCTTTAAAATAATGCCTAAATAATGCCTAGAGCAGTACAAGAGCCCCTTTGAATCTTGTCACAATTTTTCACTTTTTTTTTTTTAATCATTCCTGTACATGAATCTAGTGATCCAATCTCACTGAAAGGATTCAATCCTGCCCAAACTCACTATCACTCTTTGTTTTCATGGAACACACCATAGCATAGTGGGTAAGGTCTCAAACCCTGAAGCAGATCACAGAGTCTGGCACAACCTTTGCCATTACAATGTGATTGTGAGTTCTCCACACAGTTTCTGTCCTTTCCCTCAGTTGGCCTGCCTGTCTTCCTCTTGTACCGGGATGTGCCTGCTCATCCTAGAAGATTTAGTTTAATTGTAACCTCCTCTACCCTGGCTATCTCCAACCTCCCCAGTTGTTATCCCATAACAATGATTGCATCTTTACTATAGCATTTTATCATGTAGTAGAATTATGGTCTGTTGACTTTCTATCTCTACCTCTACAAAAGTGAGTTATTGAACCGCAGAGACATATTGTTTTTTTAGTAACCTTAGTGCCTATCTAACATATTGCCTTTCAGTAAATGTTGGCTGAACTAAATTCAGCAAATTGATCCAAAAACTGAATTTCATTGCTTAAAATATAAGACCAAAAATCTCAGCTTCAACATGTAGCAAAGAAACATTTTCCTATTTTGTTAGTTTACTTGTAGCATATATTTTCCTTTTCAATAGTGTTATAAATATATAAATTATGCTAGAATATTTATTATACTCTTTCCTTCATGATTTTCAGACTCTTTAAAGGTACTTCTAAAAGTACAACCACAAAAATCTGTTCACTATTACATTTAAATTTCTATGGATACAAATGACTTATCTGAGCAAACTGCCGGTTACTAATGTCTTGAGAATTGATAAAATTTTTGAAGATATTTATGATATAGAGTTACATATTTAGGAAGAGTTCACTGTGCACCATGAGATCTTATTTTCTAATATTACTCTTAGTGCCCATGATCTTGCTTTTCTTTGCTTGTTTTAAATGTTTCCTTCATTTTCCTATACAGTATTATCACTCTTTGTATAGGTACCTATATAATTCTAAAAGGTTTTTAAAAATTTTAATTAAAAGTCAGTCCATTTAGAATTCCAAAGCTTGGGGTTCACAAGTCACTATTTTAATCCATATCATTATCCCTGCCAATTATCTATAGTTTTTTTTTTTTTTCAGTTTTCAATTTTTAGTCACCATGAAAACAGAAATTCTTTCCTAAATATATACTTAGTTTGGAAAATATCTTCTTAAGTTTCATATTTGATTGGTGGCATTGTGTTGAAATTCACCCTACTAATTCATATTTTAGATACTTGTTAATAATAGATTTTTACAATGAAATTATATTTCTCTTGTCAAGTTCAATTATTTTGAAACTTAGTAGTATACCTTTATTGAGAATCTTTATTATTTTAAAAATACCATTATGGGATATAGTGCTGAATTGAAGGAAGATTTCTAAAGACTTAGAAAATAAATTACTATAAAATAAAAATTCTAATTTCATCAGTATGTAATATGTTCTAACAGAACAAATTATATTCATTAGCATGTTTTATGGTAATATGAGAATGTTCACATAAATAAAATGTTATAATCCATATGAAGCACATCAATTAGAGAACTAAAACAGGATTTTTCAAAATCAGAATACAACTTCCATTTAGAATGCAGCCAGCAAAAGTTATAATTTTTATTATGAATTATATGGCCTTACGAAAAAAAAAGCAAACTGAAAAACATATGGTCTCAGTTTTCACTTCTGTGCATTTTAATAGCATTAACAATAAACCTTAAGTAGATGGACTTGTGAAATAAGGGTTTGTGAAATATATTGGGTTTTGATCAAGAATGCTTGATCTAAATTGATTTCTCATTGTCAGTGTAAAGAATTTCAATTATTCATTCATTCAGCAAGCTACTATTTAGTTTCTGTCATATAGCAAACATGTTCATGCAGTCCCAGAACCCAGAAGGAAGCTCCCCCACTGCTGTCCCAAGCTCCTAGGCAGACAGTGAGCCGGTCCCAGAACCCAGAAGGAAGCTCCCCCGCCGCCATCCCAAACTCCTAGGGCAGAGAAACTGAGCCAGTCTCAGAACCTGGAAGGAAGCTCCCCGGCTGCCATCCCACGGCTGCCATCCCAAGCTCCTAGGGCAGAGAAGGTGAGTTGCGCAGGCGCCAGAAGCACCCCCCCCCGCCACCCGCCGTGGAAATGAGAAGACACGTAAACAAGTCTCAAAAACAGACTTCTGTATCACCTACAACAACCCCAAAGGGAAACGAGATGGAACAATCTGATACTCAACCACCTGGACTCTCTGAACTGGCAACAAAAGAGGATCTGGGAATAATGAAATCAGAAATAATTACTCAGATAACAGCAAAGATTTTGCTCATGGTTCAAGACATGATTAATAAATCTAGAGAGGACACAGATAAAAAAAT
>NW_004624765.1:4242783-4300563 GCF_000247695.1 Heterocephalus glaber | reverse complement strand
CTATTCAAATTTTATATTTCCTCCAGAGTTAGTTTCATTAATTTGTCTTCCAAAGTACTTCTTAGAAGTTGTCAAATTTATTTCAAAACAGATTTTTGAAATGTGGTTTCTATATCCTTTTAAATTCTGTAAAATCTGTGGTAATGTCTCCTAGATCTTGATTTGTAATTTAAAAAATGTATAATTAATATTATGTAACAGGAAGTAAAGGTCTAAAGGAGCAGGGGAAGTGGGAGGGGTAGGGGAAAGGAAAAAAGGGGGAAAAATGTTCATAATCTCGGGGTTGGTTTGACTCCTAAGAATTCATAGTTTACTATAATCATATATTTCTAAAAATTATATCACAGCGCAATTAGTGTTGTAGCCAAGGTTGCATAGTATTTTAGTAGGACTAGGCAGGAAATAACTAACCTCCCTTGAAAAACTGGAAAGGCAGATTATAGCAGAGCAAGAGACATAAGAAACACTGCACAGGGAGGTAGAATGTGGGAGAAGTCTAGAATCATTACCATCTGTAAACTACCAAAAGATATTTGAGTTGACTCCTATTCATTGGAACCATGTTCTAGTAGTGAATCAATTTAATATGTGCCAATGGATCAAATGATTAGACATAACCTCTTCACTGTGTGTTTTTTGGGTTGTTGTTCTTTTCTATTTTTCTGAGACAGTGTCTTTCTATGTAGTTCAGGCTGGTCTTGAACTCACTATGTAGCCCAGGCTGGCCTCAAACTCTTGGTGATCCTCCTGCCTCAGCCTCTTGAGTGCTAGGATAATAGGTGTGTACCACCATGTCCACAGTACATCACACTGTGTGCTTTTTAAATGAATTTTGCAAAAGCTGGATCTTGACACCCAGGAAAAATGTTATTAATGGGTCACTGAGACTCTAACAAAATTTTAGAGCACAGAGCTTTATCTAGGCTCACAGAATACATGTATATAAAATTATTCCCTAGAATCAAGTATAAGACAATACTTCAAATCTTATTTCAAAAGTGCATAAAAGAACTCTAATTTAAACAAAAGCGTTCTAAGTATGCTTTTCTTCATAAACCAAGTGCATAGGTTTCTATTGCAGTTTTTTAAATTCTACCTAAAAATATCCTATTATCGTGACTATAACAAAAACCAACAGCTCTAACTATTCCTTACTATTCTTTCAGGCAGTAATAAACTTAGTAAACAGAGAATCATAAAACTATAGATGTTCAGAGAGATAGACAGATTATCCGATGTTGAGGAAGATACTAGAAAATGCAAAGGGTACAAGGGCCAGATCTGCAGAGTCAACAGATTAAATAAGGACATATTTTATTATTATGCTTTTGGAAGTTAGACATACATTTCAATAATCACTCTTCATGATTATTCATAAATGAATTATTAATTAACACTCTAGACTAAAAGTATCATTCCATGCTAGCTAAATAACATTCTCCCAAATGAAAAAAGATTATATATATATGAAAAGGCTAAAGTCTTCCACATGATTAGTAATGCTATAACATCTCAGTATTTGATCTTGTTATAATTAACGCTCCATTTTTTAGCACATATCCACAACAGATTTCAACATTCAGGTTCATGGATGGATATAATATGCATAGAGAAAGTATTGTTGGTGAATTGTGTTTCAGTAAGCTGAGTAACAGAATTATATGTGAACCTATGTATTGTTCTGCATGAAAGTCTATGAACATGTCAGGGGAAAAAAAGGTTTTTAATGTCTCTCAAGAGCACTATTTGTCTGAAAATGCGGGCCTTCACAGAATCTTTTGTGTTAGGAGTATAAAATCCCCTTAGGTTGTGGAGAAAATAGATTCCCAAATGATCAGAAAAGTTATTTCTTGTCAGGATTTACTCAATAGAAACACAAATTCAGTAATACTAGAATCCATTAAGGAGCAGGTTAATATAATTAAATGTTAATATGTTAACCTCAGTTACACCATTCCCCCCAAACAGAAACCCACTTAGAAATGTCCTCTGTATTTTTTCTATAGTTTTACTAGTATAAATTTACTTCCCTCCTGAGTAAAACAATTCCTATTTATTAATGCACGTGTTAACTCCCCAGTCTTTACTAGTTTTCCGGGTAAACTTCATAAAGTGGAGAGAAAGCTAGATCCACTGTAATCAAGGGCCTACAATGAAGAAAGATTTCTTGACCAGATAACAAAATGGAGCATGTAATTTCTTTTTTTTTTTTTTTTTTTTTTTGGTACTGGGGATTGAACTCAGGACCTTGCCCTTGCGAAGCAAGCAGCAGAACCACTGAGCTAAATTCCTGGCCCTGGAGCATATAATTTTTAAATAAGGATCTCACAAATATTACCATTTGTGGTAATGATGTAAAATAGGTGTGCTAGAAGGAGAAAATTTTTAGGACTCCTTAATGTTATCCCTAAATGGATGAGACAGTGGGAATGATTTAGTCAGGGAGGAGTGAAGAATAAATTCTCCCAAATTGTAGCTGGAATGCTACAGGTGAGCTAAACTTTTATATTTTTATATAACAGGGTTCATATTTTCTTTCCTGTCACTCAGAACCACAGACTTAAAACTGGATCTTACTGAGAATCTGCAATTCTCATAGGTAATAATGTAAAAATGGCCTCGAGATCATGTTTGACCCATGGTCATCTACCTTCCCAAGAATATGATGCCATCTGTAGCTTTTTGCAATTTCAGGAAATTGTGTTAAAATGTTTAAAATTATATTGTGTGAGTTGTCAGTACCAAGTCCTTCCTTATAATTACAGATGATCCTACAAAAATGTATAAACATAGAATATGAAAAAGAGGACCAAAATTCCACATGTAAAAGTTTTTTGCTATTTATATATACTTACACAATTTATATCATGCTATTGTGTATCATCTACACTTAGCAATTTTTACTTACCATATTTTGAAGGAAAACTTTCCTTTGTAATAAAAGTAGAGCTAATTAATTCTTCCATATCACCCTACACTAGGTATAATTATACTTTCATTTGTTTAACTATATGGAGCTGACATTTTGGTTGTTTCCAAGTTGTGCTTATAACCAACAATGAAAAATTTCTCATACATATATTCTTGTCCAGTGAGTTGTGTTTTCTGTGGCAGAAATCCCCAGAGACGAAATAATCAAGTCAAAGAATACTTTTTAAAATGTAGATATTGACACTCTGCTTCCAAAAATTTATGAATTATAGTCACAAATATTGGTATATAGGAATACACAGGCAAGTCTTCACTAATTTTTCAGGAGTTATTAAATTAAAAATTTAACATTATGTCAGATTAATGTGTTAAAAATATCTTCATATTTCATAAAAAGTTCTCATTTTGCAAATTATGTCAATACACAATAAGAATAAAGACTAAATAGACTATTTTGTTAAAAGCCTCTAATTTCTTTTCATTAAACTAATATTTTTCAATTATATTCTCAACTTCATTTTTCTCCTACTCTACCTAATCTCAATCATGAGCTATACACCTTGTTTCTAGAGTTTTGCTAATTTTTTTTTCAGTCATGCTACTTGTTTATATAATTGCTTAAAGTCATGTTTTCACAGAATGAACTTAAAATTATTTTGTGAAGATCTTATCTGATCCAATAAACTAGGTAAAATGTAACATTTGACCACAGATCTTCTCTATCTCCATTTTCAAAACATACATAATCTATTCATGGACCAGGGTGATGTCTTACAGTAGGTGCAGTCCTGTCCTTTTATGAATGAGAACTGGACATTGTATGTGACATTTCTGTAATGCCCTGCCCAGCCATACAGTTACACAAAGAATCCTCTGCAGCAGATCAAGCATCTTCCTTTTTTTATTTTGATGTATCATTTGTTTTTCATCTGAAACCAAAATTTAGCCATTTCTCTGTGGTCTCAAAATTATATTTGGATGAAACTATAAACAATTTATTGTATTGTACAAAAATATTTTTGTTAACCCCAAATATATCACACTGACAAAAAAATGTTTTATGCAAAAGGTTTTGAAAAATCATACAATGTGTGATCTGTATTTCTTACAAAATCCCTACTCATTAAGCTATGGCATGCACTGTCAAGTTGAAAATACAAACACAAATAAGGACAACCAAATAAAATGCTTTAAGTATAAGAAGGATGCAGGTCACGTTTTTTTACTTTTTTCCCAAAGCAGACATATTTGCACTTCTTTGGTTGTTGGTTATTAATATTTCATTAATTTTCAAGCTACTGCAAATTCCCCTTGAGATATCATTAATAAAATACCATCCAAATCAGTATGATTATAGGCAAAATAGCCAAACTACAGAGCCTGTTTAATTACCTAGAAATTTTAAGAGTGCTGAGCACTTGCTTTAATTTAAAGAACAGCATAATCTCGATGCTTTGATGATCACAAAGGATCTTTAGCTTGCACTGTTTTGTTAGTACTTTTAATTATTTCTCATACTTTCCCCACTTACATGCATTCTTTATTTGTCTTTTAGAATAATAATGAGCAAATTCTGAGGATGAAGAGGTGATACTCCCGAATTTTAAAATACAAATACTCTCAAAATTTAATGGACAAATACACAAGTACTTAATATTCAAGTCAGACTTTTTATCCTTACTTTCAGCAGTGACAAATAAATGTTTTGATTGAGGAAGTCAATAATTAATAGAATTACATTTTTTTTCCAAAATACTCAAATTTCTTGAAATGCTCAAATCCCTTACTCATTCTGAGAATAGCAATTTGCTGATTATGAATAATTCCTTACAAACATAACTAAGCATTTTGGATTCAGATGTCAAAGCAATTCTTCATTTTACTCTATCTCACTCATGGCCATGCAACTTGTTATACCATATCCACTTAAAGAATGGCAATAAGCTTTTGTGTCTGTTACAGTTTAGTTCTAAAATGTCTCCCCAAAGCCTCATGTGTGGAAGGTGATTCGGTCATGGGGACACCCTATTCATCAGTGAATTAGTTTCAAGCTGACTTGCTGTTAGGAGCTAGGGCCTGTTTAGAGGTGGTCAATGTGCCTGTGATCTGAAGGGTGCAGTGTTGTCACTGGTTTCTCCTTCTTTCTCTCTCTCTGCTTCCTGGCTTCTATGCAATAAGGAGCTGTCCTCCACCCAGGCCCTTCTACCATCTTGTCTCTGCCTCTGAGACTCCAGTTAACCAAGAACTGAACCCTTGAGCCAAAATACACCCCTCCTCTTCCAGTTTGTCAGAGTTATTTTGTCCCAGTGACATGAAATTGACACCAAGAGTATGTGCTCCTTTTTCAAAAAAAAATTTCCAGTTTAAATTCCATGTATTCTACACCTTTGCTACTAAACAGTCCACTGAAGTGAAGGATCAAAATTTGTTTTCCTTTATTCAAAGCAGAACATCTGTTTTTATATATATTTTAGCCTCTTTTAGCTAAATATGGTCATAAGGGAATATCATTGGACAGAAGGATGTAGGCAAATCCTCTTTAGGAAAAGTACAATTAGGCAAAGTTATATGTTCCTTATCTTACCCTTCTTCATATTCCTTGTCTACATGCTTTCTAAATTCTTTGACATTTAAAATTTGAGGTTATTCGATAATTTGGTGGCTTTATCACTTCTCTGATTAAACTTCAAACATTTCTATTGTTTCTGAATATTGTTAATGCCATTATCAGTGGTTCAGTTCAAAACTATAAAAAATACAAATTTAAATAGTAAAAAAGTAAAAAATAGTATTAGAAAAAGTATAGGTCAGTGGCAATTGCATAAGTTTCGAATAGAGAAAGCCTTTTAATTGACAAAAATAAGAAAAACAACATTCATCAAATGTTTAACAGTCTTCTAAGCATTGATACCTTTGTTGATTTATGTATGTCTACCGCCCTGCATGAGAAGGAATACAAGAAAAAAAATCTATGTATCCAAGTTTAAAATATACAAAACCCTTTTAAAGTTTTCTTTTAAGAATTTAGCCTAAACAAATAAAATGGTAATTTTATTATTTGACAAGTAAACTTTGCAATAGTTATGATTGTAATAGTGAGAAATTACAAACTAAAATATACATGTGTAAGGTTTTGGTTAAGCAAGTTATAGCACATTTTCACAATGTACTATTATTCGATCACACAGAAAGCAAACATATAGACATAAGTACTAATAGTGAAGGTGAACAAGGTATACTACTAAGGCAACTTTGTGTTACACAGCACCACAGATTGAATGGGTCTGTTTATATGTTTATGTGTTTACTTTTGAAAGGCAGAAAATTTTTATGGGAAAGTCTTAAAACAAGTTGGGCAAGGTGGTTAGAGAAGAGGAGAGGGTGGGAAATGAATTACAAAAGAAAGTTATGTTTCTATCTATATATGCCCATATTATTTTGCTTCTACAGAAAGATATATTGCTTCTATATACTAGACAAAATGGTAAATATAATTTCACCCAAAAGATAAAACTAAACAAAGCTCTTTGCATTCCCTCCTATTTGTGGCTGTCTCCTTGCAGCAAAGTGTGATTCTTCAGGAGCTCCCTACTAGAATGCTCATGTTTCTGGGTCACAGATTTCATTGTTTTGCTGAGAACACTGTTTATTCTCTTCTTTTCCAAGAGTGTTCCTCTTGCCAATACTATCTATCAATCATTCTTTATAGTAGGTATTACTCAAAATGCTACTTACACTATGGAAGTTTCTGTCTTTGCATTTAAAAATATAACTCTCTTAGAGTGTGCCACAGCATGGTATATATTATATCAATTTGTGTGTATACTTGTCTTCTCTAGGAATCTCTAAGCCAAGAACCTCTTAGAGCTTTCAATGATACAAATAGCCCACTGTGGCAACCACTGATTCTAGGCTGCTCAGTGGCTTTGGCTCCTGCATCTTCTATTTTCCTATTATGTTTAGCCTTTGTAATGCACACAGTAGATGCCTAGTAAATGTCCACTAATTGCTTAATAGACTATATATAGGGAGGCAGCTCAATTGCTAAATAAAATAATAATGAGCATGGTTGTCAACTACTGAAACGTGCTTTATCTACAAGGAGGTTTACATTCAGTTCTTTAAGAAAATGTATATTAAAACTATTCACACAAAAACAAGAGGCACAGCAATACTGTTAATATTTAAACAATTCTGAGAAAAATGATACCCTAGAGAAACATACTCAGTGCTAATGCAGCAGTATTATTGAGTTATTAAAAATATATCATAACTAAAATTCTGGTCAAGCTAAGAAGGTTGAGAATTTCAAGTTCCTAAAGTGTTCGAGTGAAGCCACCTGGCTTCACACAGGTACCAGTTCTAACAACTGAAGAGGTGGGGAAAAATATTTTATCAACATCAAGTCAATCTTTATGCAATCTGTTACCAATTCTCTGAAAACCAGATATACTATCTACTTCTGTACACCTGTGTTGGGTTCTATTAACTACTGATTATAATCTTCCCCATCCTTTCCCACTAAGAAAAATATTATTCTTTAAAAAGTTGTCAGACTGAGATATAATTTCCTTGTGCCTTATGTACAGTATAGAAAACTGTAATGATAGTTCAATTTGTTTACCTAATTCTATCAATGGGGGACACACTCATTAGCAAGGCCATTAATTCTAATATTATATAGTTAAATTGGTGGAAATTACTTCTAAATCGGATTTAAAATATGTCTCCTTAAATAGTAACGTGTACCTGGGGGTCTTAAGTTCTGGCTTCTGAAACAACAAAATACAAACCTAATTTCTTTCTACTACTAGAGACAAGCCTATACCATGTATCTTGGTTCCTTTCACACTAGCACTATGTCCAAGAGCAGAATATTCTGAGTTCCTTACTCCTGTAACCTTCCTTTTCATTTCCTTGTTCTCACATTATTCCTATTAAACTTACATTCAAGACCTTAAGGTAGTGTTATTTTTCCTGTTTATCATTTCTTTATTTTTCTCTCTGTGGTTTTAACATTGAAATAGCAAAAGATGGCATGTTTAGCTTTCTAATATCCATTTGCTCACCTGTCTTTCCTGAAACCACGGACTACGAAAGTGAATACTTGGCAACTATTTCTTACCTTTTTATACTCTATTATCATATTTCCATTTCTAGTTTTATAACTTTTGTCAAATCTAAGTTTCTGAAACATAAATCCATATTGCAAACAGAGCCTCTTACCAAAAATATCATTTTGTCCCAGGGAATCCCAGTTTACTGAAAAATGTCATTTAACCAAACTTGTAAAAAGTGTCAATATGCAACATACATTGTATTTTCAGAATTTCACTATCCTTCTGCTAGTAACATTTGCTTGTTAGAACATGAAGTTTTATCATGCCTGTGTCCATATCTCATCTAATAAAATGCTAATTTTCTATCCAGTTCATCAATAGCTACTATTTATTTGTATTTAGTGAGGATCAGAATTTCTAACCGGATTAAACTGAAAAAATTTGACATAACATTAGAGTTCACATTTTTTCTATCATACAAATAAAATATGAAATTATAATACAATTAGAGCAATAACAATATTACTAGCCTGTTTCCTTTTGTTTTCCCCCTGTAGAATATGAATATTTAGTTCTGGAAACAAAACAGAAAATAGGTTAACTCTAACTTATACATATGATTTGGGGTAGTGCACTGGATATATCTTTAACTAAATATTTATATTGGTATGCTTCTTAACATTTTAATCCTTTCAAATTAGACTTTTTATAAGGATTATGATATGTACAGCTTTTTTTGTTAAAGATATATTTAAATTCAAAACTTCTTCAAAGATTAGAGGCCTTAAATATCTCTTTAATTTCAGCCTGTCCGTAATTATCTAAGGAAATTATAATTAATTATAACAAATTATAATTTTTAAAACACATAAAAGAAAAATAAAAGTCATTTTATACCAGAGAGAGTCCAGAAAGTTAACGTTTCCTCTCCTAGGCCTGAAAGAAAGTCAATATAAATGAATCTCTGAAGCCTTTCCTAGGAAAGCTGGATCTTTAGTGATAATGAAGAAAATCTATTCTGAAATTGTACCTATTAAAGAAAACAGGTAGAACAAAGAGTAATGGAAGAACTGCAGACAACGAAAGGAACAACTCCTATGATCGTTTTTAATCTCAAGTGAGTTTAATCATTTTTATTACTTTTACTCAGAGAAGCAACATTAGTTTAAGAATGATTCTTAACTGCATGAGACTTTAAGACTCATGTTGGTACTATAATACATGAAATCTGCTTTTCCGTGTTTTAGAAAAAGTTCAAATTAGGGAGAAATTTTGTGTCAGTAAGAAGAATCTAATGATGGAGACAATTAAATACTTTTATAAATTTTCCACAAGTTGAATATTATTACCAATCCAAATAATATGAAGCTTAGAAGACAAACAGTTAAAATTATGCTTTTAGTTTTATTGCAAAGGGCAATAAATTATTTACATTATAGATACTTGAGGATTTTCTTTTCTGTTCCCTTGGTAAAACACACCCTTCACTGGTATCTGTCAGGTCCTTTGTCTTGTTTTTCCAAGTCTCAATGCAAATATCTGTTATTCATCCATCTATCTATCTAGTCTAATCTAATCTATCTATCCATCCACCCAAAAACTCATGTATTTGTCTGTCTATCTATCTATCTATCTATCTATCTATCTATCTTTTATTTTGGAAGTGAGGGGATTGAACCCAGGACCTTGTGTGTGCTAGTTAAATACTCTACCACTGAATCCTATCACTAGCCCCAGATGTCACTTTCTGAGCCAACATTTCCTACTCACCTTATGCATAATTACAAGCCCATCCAGCCACATCCTAGGCAACTTCTGACACTTTTCTTACCCCTTCATCTGTCTTCCCACTAAAATGCTCCACAAGAACATGAAGTTTTTCCACTCTGTTTACTACTATACTCTTAGCATCAAGAATGAATGTGCAGGGCCAGAGATTTTGCTCAGTGGCACCATGCCTGCTTTTCAAAGGCAAGGTCCAGAGTTCAATCCCTGGTACCAAAACAAAACAAAACAAAACAAAACAAAACAATGTGCAGCACATAGAAGATACTCAAAAATCATTTGTCAAGTAAAAATGAATGAGGAAGGAAATACAGAAAATTTTGCATGTGAACCCTCTGAATATTTCATCTGAACTAGATAATTTAAGAAGTTTAGAGTAAAAATATAAATGTGTGCTCACTGATTTTTTAAAAGACCAAAAGTAATGTAAGAGCTATGGGAATAAAAATATAAGTCAGAGACAAAAATTAGTAGGAACCCTACAAGTTTAATATGCCATCTGGAGGAAGGTTCTGGTTTTTGTTTTAAAATTTCCATAGTCTACAATAGTTTCAATGTAAAATACACTGTCATGCATTGTTTTATTCTGCCTTTAATTTTTTTCCATTCATCATTGGGAATTTGTGAAATAGAGTGGGTGGGGGAAAGGAAAGAAAGGAAAGAAAAAATATTCTGCTTTTTAATAGGACCATGCTCCTATACCAAGCCTTATGTAGTGATCAGAAGCCTACTTTAATGGAAATAAAGATATGATGCAAAACATCCTGGACTAGGCTACATAGACAGATTAGGAGGAGAGGATCACAGACACAGACACAAACACACACACACACACACACACACACACACACGATGAAAGAAACAACAGGAAGGAGAACAAGTTGTGCTTGGTAAATTATTCCTTTTAACTTGAGATACTACACTGAATGATAATATTTTACAAGTACTAGAACCAAAGTTTTATCTAGTTATCCTAGTCCTTGGTAAACAATACCTAAATATATCTCCACAATGCTGTATTGGTCATTTTACTCTTCTCAAAATTCACCAGGATCTAATTACCTACAGAAAAATAATGTGCCAATCATAAATTTCTTATCACTCCAATTGATCTCAATTATTTTCCTAATACTACTTTGTATATAAATCTACCTAATAATATTTCTTTAAATTATTTTATGCTTTCTCTCAAAATTATTCATAGTCTGGCATTCAGTAACTTATTATCATACCTCTAAAATTATTTTTCTGTGTAATCATCTATTATTATCTAACAAAATTAATCTATTTGTAGTATTTAATTTACTTACTGCTTATTATCTATCTTCATTTATCAGAATAAAATATCCAAGAGAGTACGGGTTTGAATCTTTCTTTGTTTATTGATATATCACAAATGTCGTTTCTATATTGCTGAAAAAAAACTATTTCCAATTGTCCTGTACTTTCAAAATGACCCCTCTTCATTTGCTAATGTGTCTGCCTTAAACATAGATCTCATTAATATTTTTGTAGATTATTAAAATCTCAACTAAATTATAATCCTACTACTTCCCAGGCCAGCACAAATCTGACTGATTCAGTGTGTGTGTGTGTGTGTGTGTGTGTGTGTGTGTGCGCGCGCGCGTGTGCGTGTGTGTGTATACAAGGAACTGACCAGGCCAGGCCCTTCATATTGAACTACATCCC
This sequence comes from Heterocephalus glaber, assembly GCF_000247695.1. Next base: position 4,289,098 of record NW_004624765.1, on the reverse strand, counting down.
CAAGCCATTTCATCTTGTTTTGTTTTGTTTTTGTTTTTTGAGATAGGCTCTTGCTATATAGTTCAACCTGGCCTTGAAATTACTATGTATCCCAGGCTAACCTAGAAAACACAGCGATGCTCCTGCCTCAGCCTTTCGAGTTCTGAGATTACAGGTGTGCACCACCTTCCCCTTTTCTTTGTATTTAGGGTTGTTCTTTTGGCTAAGAAAGTTTGTTTTATAGTCTCACATCAGACTACTGTTACTATTCTAATTTTTTCTATTGCCGTGCCACAACCATAGCACTTTTTTTTCTGGGTTCCCTTGCCAAGGAAAACGAACCCTTTCATATGTATATGTATATGAGCAAAGACTACTGAGCCACTAAAGAAGAATGGAAGCTCAAGATTAATGAAAACATGATAAAAGTACATAAAACCTCCTAAGTAATGACCACCAAAGATTTTACCTTTTATGCATTAGAGAAGTGATATAACAATGTCTCTTAAAATGATTCTGTATATAGACATATATGTAGTGAACACACATTTTACAAGAGTGTATATATATATATGTGTGTGTGTGTGTGTATACATAAACACAAATTCGTAACTTCAGTAGGATATTTGTCATTACTACATGCAATCAATTCTATTTTTTAATTTATTTCATTCTGTTTTTGAAGATGTAATTCACGAAATTAATTTCACAAACCACTAATGAGTTGCAATGAACATTTTGGGAAAAATCTGCTAAAAGAGATTTAGTCTACTGGCATGATGGAATTATAGGCAGGGTACTGATGATATTATTCAATAAGACTGAATTTCTGTTGGTGCTCTTAAGAAAATCTTGGAAAAATAGAGAGGTCTTATAATAATACTGAGTATAAATATTACTTCAATTTTCAAGAGAAGAGGAAAAGAATATTTGATAAAGTGGATAGGTAATGTAAGGAATCACTTGTGAACACAGAAAAGGAAGTACTAATCATTAATGTCCATCATAATATCTGTTGAAATTAATCAAATAAAACTAATCTCAGTAGATGAGTTGAAAAGATAGTCTACTAAGGATATAGAGTATAATTTTGCAAAGATAAGGAAATAAAGGCCCTGTTTATTCTAAGGAGAGTGATAACATAGTATGGTCATTAATCCAGTTTCCCTCATCTGCTGGACCTACAAGTAGATAGTATTTCCCAGTGGGACCACATAACTAAATTCTGGAAAACTGAAAGGAAGCAAGAAATGATGTACACAGCTATCCGAGTTAACTCTTTTTCTTTGTAATCAATATCCCTTCTTGATCACTCTCACCTCATTAAGATAACACTGCAGTAATGGTCCATTCTCTCTTATATTATCAACTGTTGCTTCACTATGGACTCTACACATCAACATACAGGTGTAATGTGTATTTCAATATTAATATATCTATCTCTTTAAGTCTATGCATATCTCCAGACTTTCTAAATTTTTCTGCTTCATTTAATGAACAATAGTTGAACTGTTTCCTCTTTTAATTTTTTCTCTCTGTGTCTCGCTCTCTGCCTGTCTCCTTCTCTCTCTCTCTCTCTCAGGGCCTTGCACATGCTATAAAAGAGATATATCACTGAGATATACCCCTAGCTCTCAGATTATCTCTTGAATTTATTTTAATTTCACCTTTTACTCTTTTCAAAAGCTAAGTATTTATAGAATCCCAAGATTTTTCTTTTCAAGCTTATCTTCTTTGATTATCAAGAACAGTTGTACAGTCTTCATTTGCTCAATCTTTATTTGGCTGTCAAAACTTGACCCTGTTGGTTTCTTTCATAGCCATTTCATTAATTACCCTTTAGAGTTCCCTCCTCACTTCTTCACATGAATGCTTCAAGGTCAGCCAATGAACATCTCATTTACATTAACTAGTGGTTCTCATCAAGTTTCATTCCTTTAAATACCAAGTACATACAGATGACTGACAGAAGTGTATGTTTAGTTCAGATGTTTCACTTATCATGAGACCAAATGCTTCCTGAATAGCTTTGTCAATGTGATAGTCATCTCAAATGTAGTAAGTCCAGAATTCAGACCCTGATTCTCTTGAATTTCTCTAATCTTCTGTAGTTGATAGTTGATATTTAATTCTTCCAGGTATAATACAAAGAGCTTGGGATCAATCTTGATTACCCTCTTTCTTCCATACTCTATATTTAATCCATCAGTAAATCTTCTCTCATCAAAATATAGCCAGGGCTCAACAAGTTTCAAAGGAATTTACACTGTTCTCACTCTGTTCTAAGTTGTCCCCATCTGTCATCTGTCATTGTTGTGTGACACTGCTAGCTGGCTTCATTAGTTCTAGGTTTTTCTTCCCAGGAGTTTGCTATCTACACAGCACTCTGGGTGATCTTTTTAATGTTTATAGACTTGAGAGTAAGACCTTCACAATAATATCTCAAATGATTCTTTTAACATGACAAATGGTATCACTTTTCTGAACTTCACATATTTGTCATGCTACATTAGATGAAAAGAACTATGGATTGAGTTGATTCCTAGAATTATTTTGAAAAGGTATTCTTCAACTTGAATCAAGATGACAGTGATATTAGTTTTGTTGTTGTTGTTGTTTTTGAGACAGGATCTCACTTATGGCTCAGGCTGGCTTTGAGCTCAGAATATAACCCACACTGGTCTCAAACTCATCTTTCTTGCGTCAGCTACCTGACTGCTGGGATTATGGGCATGCACCACTATGTCCAGCTGACATATACTCTGTGTGTGCATGTATGTGTGTGTGGTTTTCTTCACAGTTATAATTTCAGCATAACTGCTAATTCTACCTATGGACCTTGTTAATGGAATATGAAGAACTAATTTGTCTATCCAAAATAGCTAACCTGCTAGGATATTACTTCTGATTGAATAATAATTTAGATAGTAATCATTCTTTGCCAAATATATATTTCATACCCTCCAACCATATGAATATTTTACAAATTTTAATTGATAATATATGTACAAAATTTACTTGTACAAATGTTATACATGTTAAATTTTTTCTGTTAAAATATGACTGCATTAATGGAATGAACCAAAAATCTGAAGAAAAACACCATTAGTACTTTTCAAGTATGCTTTACTCTAGTCTTACATACAGATATACACATGCAATTATTTTAATCAAAATGGACATAATTTCATGAAAATATGCTCTTCCTTGTTACATGTTAAACTGCTCAGAAAACAAATTATTCCTAGGTGCTAGGGGTTCATAAATATTTAGTCAGATGAGAATATAAAGTAATAATGTTTTGCTTTTATAATTATGCATATGGGGGTTGTGCAAGAATATAAAAACTATTTTTTTAAAATCCATAAATAAAGTATATCTTATAATTTAAAAATCAAAATCAAGAACATGGAAGCAAATTTATAAAATCTGATTCATATATCTGAGTTAGACTCAGAGAGATTTCTCCCCTCACTCTTGCCTGAATTTGGAGAAAAATAATGCAAAGGATACTCTTTAGTTGCCTCATCCAGGTCTCTCCTTAAAAATGCTTTTTATGTATAATTTTTTGTCTAACAAGCATAATATACTTTTAGGTAGAAAAGTCATATCAGTACCTTGAGCCAGCAGGGTAAAAATGACATTATAAGCTTTATTTCTGTTTTTGTTTAAACTACATTATGCCTTTATTTCGTTAATACCCTATTGCTGATCTTCTACCCCAAGTCTTCTGGCTGAATGTTTTTATCTAAGGTAGCACAATCATTTAGCTAAAGCACTGCATAAAAAGAATGCCTAATGACTGGATTAAACATGTAATTTCATTGTTATTTCTTTTATATTAACGTGTGCCATTAGCACAGAAGATTTAGGAAGCTGTCTGGGGTTCACTCCCACAAGTCATGTCATAGAGGCATAATAGATTTTCTTCAAGTATCCATACATTATAAATGTAAGTTACTATGTATCTGACAAAAGTAATTTGTAGAAGACTCTCAAACTATTTATCTGACATCTAATGAAATAGCATTTTCTGCACTTAAGGTGAAATGACCACAGAAATTTACTAACCTTTCATGACACGGTGACTTAAAAATCCATTACTTGCTTTAAGAAATGCACTACTTGACTCTTTTGCAATCCTAATAGCAAATAGCTATCTAACATTTTCAGAATCATTAAATTAAAAATGATAAGAAAAGAAAATCATAATTTATATTTCTCTTCTAATGGGAATAGAATTAGTAATTACTTTTCCGTTGAAACATCCTGTAGGCAGTCACTTGTATCAAAGGGACCTATCCTTGAAGGTACAGGACCCACTGACCTGAAGTTACAAAAGTTCACAGTAGTATTTATAGGCCAGTATTAATGCAAATGCCATAGAATCTTCATGCCTAACCATTTAAACTCTTCTCAAGTTTATTTTTCCTATGCTGCATTTGCTTTATTCCTTTTTATAGACTTCAGCCATGTTTAGTCCAATACTTTATCTATTGTAACACTCAATGTAACTTTATTAAATTAATGTGTGACTCAATTTAAAAATTTGAAGAGAGGAGCAATGAAATGATATTTCATATTCAAGATTTTCACCTAGGCCAGGGATGTAGCTCAGTGGTGCCACACCTTCCTGGCAAGCACAAGGTCCACCAGAAATTTGATCTATTTCATTGAACAATTTATAAGATGATAAATTAATTTCTTCCATCTACTGCCTTTGTTGAAATTGCTATAGAATCTATGGTTTAAATTTGTTATAGCTATTTTCACTTTACCTATTTCCTTGATGGGATTAATAAGCTGTTGCATTAAAGTGATATTCATTGTATTTTAACCCTAAAATCATATTTTTAATTCCTATATTATACCCACAAGTAACACTTTGTGTGATTATTTATTATACTTTTCAAATAAAGCTGATATAAAGAGCAAGTTAACAATTACTCTCAGAATAGAAACTGTGAAACCAATCACAAGTTTTAAAATTTTTTAATTGATACTTTCTTGCCTAACAGACCTGTGAAAGTGCACTGTATTGTGTTTTACAGTATTACACAGTATCAAGTTGAAAATAATTGTTTATTTCTCTTGATAAGGGTTGTCATAGTTTACATGTTGTAGAATAAATTTAAAGATGGGCTAGTTTTACCAGTATGGTTCTTTAATTTTAAAAACTGGAATATCTTTGGTGGCTTGCATTTACAACATAGCATCACTTACTTTCTTAGTTTGTTATGTCTCTAAGCATAGAAGTATAATAAAATTGATTGTTGTCAAGTGTAATGCACTTCTCTTTGCTGGCAGCCAAATCTTATACTATTGGTGAAGACTTACTATGTAAAATTAGGATAAACAGAAAAGGGAACTTAATCAAACTTAAAAACTTACATTGTCACTTTCAAGCAAACTTGTCAGGCCCTCCTCCTCTTACAACCAGAGAGCAATTTTAACACCAGGCCCCATTCCATCACCATGCAAGGTGTCCTAAGCCTCTTCTTACAGAAGGGGCTGCTCTACCCACACTAACCAGAGGCCACAGCTTTCTATCCCAGACAAATTTCTGAATATAAACACCCAGAGAATCCTGAATTATAAAGTGATTCCTAAACACAAGGCACATTTAAGAAGGAGAACTTCAGAAAAAGTAAGTGGCCTTTGCATTCTCAATTAGAAATCTTCCTCATACTAGCTGGGATTTCTGAGTACATCAACACAGAGAAAGCAGTTGTGCTCATGCCTTAAAATAGCACAGATTGAACATTTAACCTTTCTTCTTCCCAGTCAGAGTTTTATTTCTATTTATGTTAAACACACACACACACACACACACACACACACATGCACGTACCAGTTTGATTTTCTCATAATGGAGTGGAACAAGAGGAAAATAAAATAAAATCAGCTTAAAAGTAGAAAGACAGAGAAAAAAGTATTTTTAGGGATTTAAAAGAATTACATCAGACTAGTCGAACTCAATTTCTCTATTATAACTCTGGTCCTTCAAAGTAACTATTTTAAGGTATTACCCTTTAGGAAAGAGTTTGGTAACTATTCATGGTGAGGGTTAATTATATTTTCAAATTCTGGTCTTATTTTTAGTAGCTTACTAAGGCTCTGGAGAGGACATGAACTCCTAAGACACTTCGAATAACTGTGTCTCCCTCAAGATTCATCACATGATCACTGTTTATAAGTAACCATGTTTATTTACTGGATACTGGCGATGCCTCCTCTCAGAAACATAAATATACATTTGCTGAAGTTTAATCAGCAGGGTATTCTACATAGAGTGGCACTTTCTATTTTCCAGAGGATTATGTATAGGTCTATTGTACCCTCCATTTTAAAGTTATGCACTAGGAATTTTAGAATATTTCCAAGTCAACACCTCAGACCTGAATTAGAATTGCTAAGCACTGAATCTAAGTCTTTATATTTAATGTGGTCCTATTTACCTTTTCCACTCTAGCAGGGTAAGGGAAATGATTATTAAAAATAAATTAATAGCTCAGCTTGATTTTACAAACACACACAATCAAATATTTTAAATTTTGTATATCTATTTCTTTCATTGGTGCAAGCAAACAGATGGTGATAAGAATGATAGCACAGGTTATTCTAACAGAGCAGAAGTATCAGAAAATGCTCAGAGCATGTGCTTTACTCATATTTTTTCCAAGTTCTGCAACCTTAGGTAAGTCACTTAGCTATTCTAAAATGCATTTTCTTTTGCACTGTTTTTAAATAAAAATTGTATTCAAAGAACGTGCATTTTCCTATGACTCCAAACAGATCATCTGGCACATAGATGGCATCTGATCCCTTCTGGATGCCTGCAGAGTGCACAGTGTTGCACTGTGTGGGGCACTGATGTTGGCAGGAATAATCAGTGACATGCTATTGGAGCCCATGGAGGCAATGTGAAGCCGCACTCCAGATATCCTTCTGTAAGCACCTTCCACCTGGGGAGATTTCTCACCCAGTAACTACTGACATGGAACTCTGCCATAACTGGGTTTTCTACCGTGGCCATCTAACTACTTGCACATGTTTTTCCCTTTCAAGATACCATCTGTGGTCTTCCCAACATTATCAACTCAAAGGTTGAGGCAGCATGTATAACTGGTGTATTTATTACTGCGTACACATTTGGCAGTTTTGGAATTGTCTAAGAAAACCAAGCACCTAATAACTTTTTCCACATTTTATTATCCTTGATATTAAAACTCTAGTTGACTTCGGCATTTAGTGCATAAAGGATGCTGTATCCATGAGAATCATTTGTAAAGCAGAGAAAATAGAAATTTACTTTTATATCAACAGTATGGAGTACTTGATTTATCATATTTTTACTTTTTTATAGAAATGCAGTCACTTGGGTACAACTGTATAGGTAGATTATTGGATTCTGTTAGAAATTATATGCCAGTTTTGTGTTACATATTTAATCACATATTTTTGAAAGCATCACAACTTTCCTAAATCATATACAATATACAGTACATGGCTAATGCCTCATTTCTTCTTGTACTTTTGCTTGTTTGTATGATTGCTTTCAATATATGATCTTCTCATGGAGCTATTATTATGTTTTTGAAGTCAGAGATTATAACTTGTTCATTGTTGTGCTCCCACAATGATTACTATGTGAAGAATTGAATAAAAGTATTATTAAATTACAAATAAGTAAAATGTCTTTCATGAAAAAATACAGCATTTTATGAGGAGCTTTTTTCTAATGCTAAGTTCTAAATAAATAAAATGATAAACAATTGTCGACTATATATATAATTTATAATGATAGAAGGTCTCTGTTTCCATTTCATAGCAGATATTATAATGTTCATTAACAGCAAAGAACCAAAATATAAGTGATAAGAAAAATAATTTAAGTACAATATAATCTTAAACTAAATATCTATTATATATAGACATGAGACAAATAGCTATTGAAAACATTTTTATAGACTGTTTTATTCTTTCCTTTTACAAATTATTTTGAACAATTGTTATGAATCAAGTATTGGAATGCAGAGTTACTGCTTAAAAATTAAATGTGAAAAACTAACGTTTGCCTTCTACATGTTATCTGAATATTTCATACCATTAAAGTCTTGTATTCCAATAATAATATCACAGCTAAAAATAAAAGTGACAAAGAGAATCAACTCTATCTAAAACTAACTCAGAGGATATCCTTTTACTATCTTAAATATATCTACACTGGTTTTTAAGGAAGTTAAAAATATTTCCTCAGCAAATGAAACTCATTATCTCTATAGTCTCAATCCATATACCATATTTTACTGAAATATATTAAAAATTAATGTATGAACTTGCTTCTGGAATGTAGCATATATAACCCTTCTACTGCATTTTCTTTTCTTTCAGTTTATAAAAATACTTTAAAATAACTTCATTTATCTCCAAGCCTCCAAATTTTCCCTTCTATTAATCCAATCAATCAGATTCTTGAGTGTCAGATAAATGCCAATACTATTTCCAAAAATCTTATCTGAGTAACAACATTAATCTCAAAAATTAATCAAGATGTGATTAACTGAAAAGTATGAAAATAAACTCTACTTGCAACCTTGTTTTAAAATGAGTAATTAACTGTCATAGGAGTGAAGGTATATCAATCTCATAATAAATTAAATGAATTTGCTCAACTTGATTTAATTCTTGGAAAATGATCTTGGGGGAGGGGAAGATGAATCAAAGCAAAATTAAATGAATATTTTGCACGAGAAATCTCATTTTGAGAGTAAGGGAAATTAAAGCAAATCATATATATAAAGTTTCAAATTCTGTACCTTCCATTTTTGTGGGAATATTTCCAGTTTTTCATATTTTAAATTAACAATTTAAATTTCTTACATGGTTCCTATTTGAATGGGTACTCAAGAAATTTTGAGGTTACTGACTATTTTTCAAAAGAACAACTCAGAAAGAAACCTAACATTTAATCCTTGGTGTACACTGATTTAGTTTATCTCCTAAACACTATATTAGAAAGGGATTTGTGTTAAATACCTATTTTTGCTCTATGTCATTGATTGCACAAAATGAGAAAGGAAAACACTACTTTTACTTAGAGCTCATCTTCTTGGTTGCATGAATGATTAGGCTTAACAATAAAATAAAAGAAATATAATTGCTGCTATATCCTAGGGACATGGTCCTACATATTTTATTTCATTATATCAAACTGATTCTAAATTGCTGAAATTCAGAACTAGTTGGAGGAACAAAATGACAACACATCAAATTACTAGCTAAATATAGTGCTATAGGAAGAATGTTCTGAAAGGGAGATTGGCTGTTTAAAGATAAAGGGGCATTAGGGTCAGCCATTAATGTCTAAGGCAAACAAATACCATTCCAAGGACCCCAGATAACATGCACTAATAGTGGGGTTTAGCTGGATCCAGGCTGAGGCAGGTGCATGTTCAGCAGCTGCAAAGGCAATACGCAAGCACACACATTTTCACATAGACATGAATACACAGCACATACTAACCAGCTCACTTGAAATGTACAGGACAGAAAACTAACAAAAATGCCTCAAAAAGTAATGAGCTCATATAAATGCTTAAACACTAGCTCTCCATCACGTTGTGATAACTTAATTCATAAATGCCCAAGGTTTTGAAGCATACATGGATACATATTCAGACTAAAGTTCTAAGAGAAAATTATTCCTTCAAAAACTCCCCAGCTTTCTGACCTAAAACTTATCTGCTTTTGTGTCTTGGTTTCCTCATGCTATAAATTTCTGAAGTTGCTTTGTCTCTTTTCTTTTAAAATGCATTAAGTTTCAAAAATAAAATAAGATGTAACAAAAGCACTTATCACAAAGTCTGCTTATCAGGATTGTGTATAAATACGAAATATGCATATAAAATGTAGTGCCTCAATCATAGAAGTGCTATACACAAACTAATTATTACATTATTCTTTTACATAGATGATTAATAGTTTACATGAAAAATAAAAAGCAAAACTTTGATTTATAGTGCCGTAAATCTTACTTGAAGTTCACAAAAGCATATTTTTCTAAATTTTTAGTTATTCACAATATTTATTTCACTAGACTTTTAAATAACACCAATTACTATTATTAATTTCACTCTAGAATCAGAAGAAGAGACAGTCTCAAAACTAATTTTTTTTGTCAATGACCAACAGTAAATAATTTTTCTCCCTCACAAATGCTCAATTAGCAGTAATGGAAAGACAGGTTCTATTTTAGCCTAGATAGGCATTAAATGAGGGGAGATTTTGTTGTTGTTTGCTTTTGTTTATTGTAAACTTCAGTGAAAAAAAATGGTCCTCATAGATATTATAAGGATCACTGACATAGGCAACCACATCATCTTATTTGAGAGAAAATCTAAATCTCAGATTAAACTTTAACATGTTAAACTGTACCTTATATAAGACATTTTTAAACTGTTGCTATAACAAGCAGCACATACATACTTAGTGGCTTAAAACAACACCTAACCATTGTCTTACACCTCTGAAGGTCACGAATCTGAAATGGATCTCCTTGGGTTAAAATCAAGGTGTTACCTACTGGGCTGTGCTCCTTCTGGAGGTGAATCTGTTCGGCTGCCTACTCTGCTTTGAAAGGCTGTGTGCGGTTCTGGACTCCCAACTGGCTCCTACATCTTCACAGCCAGCACAATGTTTCAGGCCCTCTTGTGCTGCCCCTTGTCCATTTTCCTTTTCTGGCTTCTCCTGCCACTTTCCAGGACTCTTCTGATTATCTTGGACCCATCCAGATAATTCAGGACACTCTTCCTAATTTTTTTTTTTTAATGCTAGAGAATGGCACCAGGGACTTTGCACTGATTGCTAAATTGCCCAGGCTAGGTTCAAACTTGAAATCCTCCTGCCTTAGCCTCTCAGAGTTTTAGGACTATAGATTGTACCACAATGACTAATTTTTGTATTTTAAATTCAGCTGAAGCAAACAATTCCACCTACAATTTAACTCCCCTTTGTGATATTCCCTATCATGGTTCCCATGATTAAGATATGAGTATCCCAAGGAGCTGTTATTATATCAATCACTTATCTCCCTATTGGTCATTTGGGAGCAAATGTTGTGTTCAATGTCATTAATATTTGACAGTGATTATAACAGGTATAGACATACTTAAATTGTATATGTCTATTTTATGAATAAATTAAGGAAAGGTAAATGAAAATGAGTGATATATATATTATATTTTATATACAATGTTCAGAGTTAGAGAAAAATCTTCAGAAAAGTGGTGTTTGAAAAGAAATTTGAAATAAGACAAAAATTAAAAACAGATTACAGGAACAATTGTGAAAAAGAAAACAAACCCAAAGCCCTCTAATAGGAAGGGTATTTAATATACTTGGGGAACAGCTTAGAAGACAACAGGATATGGATCACAGGAGAAAGAGGAGAGAGGCAGGATTGTTGTATGAAGAAAGAAAGAACACCTGGAGCTTTGAGAGCTGCTGAGTTCAGAGACAAGTATATTTGAGCAGAAGAGCAGCTACATAATTTAAAAGCAACATTTTGGTATGCATTTTGTACACAAAAGAGACTGTTGCAGGTAAGGCTGGAAGTAAGATGACCAGTTTGAAGGCTATTTTAATAATCTAGATGAGAAATGATAGTGACTTGGACAATACTACAAGTCAAGGAGATGAAGAGCCATGCAAGAGTCCAGATAAATTTAAAATGAAGGTATGCCCAAATCTACTGATGGATTCAATTTGAAAGTGGGTGGGGATGGGAATCCTAAACAACCATTTTGTCATGAATAATTGGAATAATAAACCTTTGCATTCACAGAAATGGAACCAACTATAGGGGAAGTACGTGCAGAACAAAAGTATCAACCGCTCCATGATTGGATATGTTAGAATACCTGTGGGGCATCTACTGTCAGACAGACAGTTATTTACCAGTATTCATTCCCTCCTCCTTTAGCAGAAGACATTGTGAGTTTAAACTAGGAACATTTCATAACCTCTCTTGAGGGGCTTGGCATGGCTATGTGACTTAGTTATAGTTACTGGAGTGTAAGAGAACATGATGAATGTTCATTCCATTTGCATCCTTAAATGAGTTTTATGTGTGTCCTCTAACATTTCTTCCATTCTTGCCACTAAATGTCTAAGATGAGTTGTTCTACCAACCTTGATCATATACTAAGAGAGATTAACTGGGCCATTACTTAAGTCATTATACTTTCAGGTCTTTCGGATAGTATCTTAGCTTGTGTCTTCTCTAAATATAACATCTAAGAAAAAGATATTGACCAGGAAGCTGGGAATCTTTGGCATCTGGGAGATATTTGAAGTTAAAAAACTGAATGAACTACCAATTCTTCAAACAGAAATTAATTTTCTTCATACACATGAGTCAGCTCCCCTGTGATGAAATAGGCCCTGAACACTAGCCATACAATCTTAAGCCCATAATAGGAAAGTGATATTTTTTTTCCTTGAAAGACAATAAAGTCACCTCATTTTATTGTTTCTTTAATTTACTACATAGGGGCCAGGTCGTTTTTTCTTTCCATTTGGATAGAAAAATACTACGGACTTCTCACAGTTAAAGCTATATAATGAAGGAAGAGAAAATCAGAAATAATTCTTTTTGATCAAACAACACTTATTTTTAATTACACTTTAGCAGTTTGGGTAAAGTTTTATTTTTCTAGAACCCACAAAGCCCCTATAACTCTGCAGTTCTACGCGTCATTCCAATTTCTACATGTGTGCAATTGCCTTGGCTCTGATAGCTATTGAGCTTGTGAGTTCAAGTTAAAAATTCAAGTTAAAAAGTTCAAGTTCTCCTTGAAAGAACTGGACCATTTTGTAAAAAGTTCCACAGCATGTTATCTTGCAGAAAATTTTTAAATTTGTACACATAGACCACTAAAACTTAAAAGGGAAACTTTGTAGCCACATCCATTCATCTTCATTTCTTCTAACAGTAGTGTTCACAGAAGCATTTAGGTAATTTCTTTAAATCTACAGAGTATTACTTTGCATAGACATCATAAGAGAGGGAGGGCGCTGAAGTTTCATGAAACTGGATGTTAGGACTCACATTCTGAAAGTCTCAGGAGACCACTGGGGTTAAGGACAGCTTGCTTGGCTATTGATGACTATAGGCATAACCATTTCAGGAGATCAGGGTTACAGTGACATTTTGTCTTAGAACTTATGTCATGCAATTACCATAGTTAATTTTACTGATATCAATGTATGTTTCAAAACCCTTGTATCATGGGACTAGAAAAGGGGCTGGGATTGGCTCCTTTTCTTCCTCTGGAAAAGGACTCCAGAATGAACAATTACTAAATAGGTTTTTTCCTTATTATTTTACTTGAGATTTCAAATTTATTGAATAATTTTGTCTCATGAACTTTACTTAATAAAGACCTTCAGTAATCCACTTTGGAAAATAATGTTTATAATTAAGTAAAATCAAAGATGTAGCTTATTGTATATCAATGTGTATACACCAAATGTATATGAATAAGTTTTATTGAGCCATGAATCTGAACACCAACAGAATCAGGTTGTTCCCAGATTAGTCCAGCGTTTTATGAAACCTATTATTCTTATCTGACATTACTGCAGTATAACAGACCATAGTGACATTTGATTACATTCTGTTTTATTATTGCTTTGTACCAAATTGTTCTCACCAATAAGTGATAAAAACACAGCGGCAATTGCAGTGTAAAGATAAAGAGATCCATTTCTCTTTTTGTGTACTGAGTGTCCAGAAGTGTATGAGTGGCATAAACATGGTCTCTTTATTTAAACCATGTTCAAATAATTGTACCACAAGTAGAAAATTATTATATTTTATAATGTAGATAAGTAAATATATAAGTTAATAAAGCATATCTGCTTTAACAACTTTCTTATCTGTAACTTAGAGACTGCAAAAAAATGGAAAATTCTAGCTAACAAATATAAGGAGCTATCTCAAATAAGTTATTAAAATATTGCAAAGAAATAAGTCATTTACCCTGAATACTGATGTTCATGTATGTTTATTTTGTTATGAGACTATCCAATGCTTTTGGTATGGGACAGTATCTAAAGTAAACATCCACAAGGCATTGACAAGTATGCCCTTTTCATCAGTCTTTTTGAAAAATATTTCTTGGCTACGAAAAACTGCAACAGTATTTGTTGCATTTATGTTTTTATTTTAATGTTCTTGTTTTTCCATGATTATCACTAGGATGAATATATGTGTATGTTTATATATTTATGGTTTATTTTCCATTTAAATACTAGACATGAGAAGATAACTAAGATAAACTAACAAGGAAGTGTAAATTTAACTCCTAATTAATCTACTTTGTAGCCTCTAGGCTATCCTTGTAAGTAAATTAACTTTCATAAATTCAGATATACATGGACAATTAAATATTATAGGTGAAATAATAAATTAATCTATCCTTATAAGGATGGAAAATACATGTAATCAAAGTTGTATGTAAATATTCATTAAGATTAATATGTTTTTACATGAATATAACCCAAATAATATAATTTGAAACATAACTTTAATTTCCTAAAGTGTACAATTCACTGTTTTAAATCTCTTCTTACAAACATTATTGCATGACAATACTATCATATGTGTATATATATATATATATATATATATATATACATTTTCTATAGATTAGAAAAAAATGGTAGAAAGTGGCTTTTCAGGTTGATAAACTGCATTAAAACTGCAATCATGGGCTGGAGATTTAGTTCAGTGGTACTGCACCTGCCTCACAAATGCAAGGTCATGAGTTCGATCCCCTGTACCACAAAAATAAATAAATAAATAAATAAATAAAACCTGGAATCATGTTTCCTTGCCTATTTTATATTTAAGTGGCCAGGAGGCATATGAAAGATTATGAGGAACAGAAAAAAGAACCTCAAGACTGAAGACATTAATATTGATTTCTTGAATATGCCAATTTTATTTTGATTCAGCAGTCCAGACTTAGTCTTAAATGCTAATCATCTTTTCTTATAAATACTTGATGCACTAATATTATCACCAAGCCTAGGTTCCTGACTTCTGATTCTTATATGAAAGTGATGCTGGCTATCATAGTATTCTTTGGTGACTAATAATTTATTTTTCCAATTCAGATCACACAGCAATAATTTCCCACAGCAATAATTTACTCTCCTCAATATTGATCTTAATTAAAGTTTCATATCAATATTTTATCTTGTATTAGATCATATATTTTAGTTAAATGGCATATAGCAAGCAAAGAGATAGAAATTAAAGGTATGTATTTAAACTCAATATATTATTTTTAGAACATTTTTCCTCTATGATGATCATATCCACTGAAATTTACAATTTAATTTAGTCATGCATGTCTAAAACCCTCTTAAATGACTAATTTTTATTTATCTTGTATAAGTAATAATCATAAAATGGTAGACAGTAATAGTTACATGAAGTTCATTCTAATTTTTTTCAAACCTTCTAAATTCCTGGATATAATATATACTTTACAAATACTAGTTTATTAATCCTTGAATGATTTAAGAATTTTTAAACCAAAAGAAAACCTAAATGATTATACAAATACCTAAACTAAATTCATGCCACATTATTTGATTGTGTAATCACACTTATTCAACTATTCAAATGTAATCAAATTTAAATTATCATTTTATGTAATCTACACTAAATTATCTAGTGTGTAAGCATCTCAGTTAGTAAAAATAAGCAAAGTTTATACTTCTGGATGAAATTACTTTTAAGTAGTAAGGTTCAAATTAATCTATAGATTAATGTAAGTGTAAGAAAACAAATGTAAAAATTATTGGAATATGCTATATAAAAATAATGATCAATGACTTAAAAACAAGAAATTAGACATTATTTCTTTCTTCAACAAATGTTTAAAATCCTTAGAGTCTGATATAAATCATATATCAGCAAAAGTATACAGAAATTTTCTCTCATCTCTTGTTTTGCTTGTTTGTATGTGAATCCGTTTAGCCATTTTACAGAGATATTTGAAAATATTTATGAAAATTCAAAATATCTATGTACTTGCATGTGTCTGAAAATACATTTTTAAGAAAGCTTAATAGGAAAGGCATTGGAAATACATATTCTGTTGGTTGAGAATACTGATAAAATACATATACCATGGCACACAAATACTACAAAATATAGGCTACTAAAAGAGACCAGGTAAATCTATATGTGCTATATTTAAGGATTTCCAGCATCTATTCATTATGAAAATGACATCCAAAATTACAGAAGACCTATCCATTTGATACAAATAAAACCCATAGAAAGGGGCCCAGAATTGGATGAGGGGTGGCCAAGACTGCTGTGAAAATCCTAAATCAAGATCTTTTATAAATAAGCCTTCCACTGGGAACAGACCAGGATATAACAATAATAAAACTTAGATGAAATGCTCTCAGAGGTCTTGGTCTTATGAGGGTTTTAAAAAATGAACATATGTTCTTTGTATGTTCTCCTTCATGAGCTAGATTTACTGTTAAATCTAATGTGACATAGTTTTCTAGTAATAATACTAGAACATTATTTCACATTATCGGTAAAATACTCATTATTTCTTTCTGCAAGTAGAAGTTCATTGCTACACACAACCAAGTAGTGTGCTGCATGCTATAGAAAAGTGGATATCATTGAAAAAATTCCCTGGCCATTAGGGAATTTAGACAATTCAGAATGAAATGGGGGTGAGGTAAACAAATACCTCATATTGTTCATACTTACAGAATACTGCAATGTTAAACACTTCCTATATTAGCCCATTTTGTCACCACAATGGAAAAAGAAACTGAGCCTTTCAGTAATTTGTTCAAATTATGGTAGAACTGGGATTTTAAAAATCAAATTATGGCACCATTGTCTCTCTTCTTAATTGCAACCCTATATGGCCTCTTAACCACAACCCCATTATCTATAGGGTATAGTACAAAAAAATGATAAAGCTTATAGAGAACTGGAACAGAGAAGTTATGCAACATGGGGTGACTTGAAAACTAGAAGCCTTAGGAATCATTCTTAGGGCAGAGACAGAGCTATTTAAAAGTGAGACTTCAGGAAGTATTTGATTGTGCTGATGAGTTCTTCTTGAACAGAGGAGTCACGTAAGGATGTTATGGAGAGCTTTCTTTTCATTTGAGCAGCGTTTTAAAATGCTTTTTGTGTGGTATAATGTTAATCACTTGATAGAGAAGTAAGAATTTTGAGTCTTTCCACTTAGGAGACAAGCGAGGAACCATTTAGGAGAAATGGGAACTTCAAGATCATGTGAGAATAAAGAAATACAAGTGAAGTATAATTATCTAAGCACCAACCTGACAGAACATTGGAAGTCAGTGAAATCAATGGGTGAATTCTATGCTCTCTAGCTTAGAGGAAAGTGGTACACTTAAAATAGGTAGGATGCTTATGTTAATTGCAATAAATCAGACTCATAAAGACAGCTATCACATGTTTTCCCTAGTATGTGAAGCTAAAAAAGATGACATGAAAGTAGAAAGGAGACCATTATTAGACAATAGCAGGGAATAAAAGAAAGGGGCAGGAGGTGTAAGGGAGGGTAGTGGGAAGATGAAATAAAAGTTATTAATTATATCATTTTACAAAATACATGGATAGAAAACAAAGACAATGGTAATAAAAGTAGAAAAGAAAACAGGTCAAACTGATGTAGCAAATTAGAAAGGTTTGAAATTCAGATAATAAGTGAGTTTTTGTCCTGTATTTACTAGCTCCTGTTAGAATTCTCTTACAAAAGGTAAAATATATCTGATTTGCAAAATGGTAAGTATTATGCTTCCTTTGGCAGCACATATACTAAAATTGTAAGTATTATTTATTTCAAGTGTTAATGGAGAAATGAGGAAGGAACAATAAACTGAAATATTTAAAAAGATTTGTGATATCCATGTCTGTATTTAGAAGTCAGAATACCTTCGTTTCTGGTAGGAATCGGTCTGTAATCCCTTCTATGTCATGTGTCTCTTGGAATGAAAATATTTTATCCATATTTCACTGAATAAAGTTTAAAGTTGAAAGGTTCATTCATATAAAATTTGATTATGAAAATTGTGAGAAACGTGTTTTAATATGATTTGGTAAGATTAAATACGAGGTTTCAATGGCAATATTCAATACTTCTGTCTTCCATTTTTTCCCCTCTGGAAACATAGTAAGATTGTTTTTTCATAGCTTTGAAGTTAGATTTGGCAAAATGCTAGTTGTAAAATATGAAAGAGATAGGTCACTTCTATGGAAGAACTGGTCTACAATTTATAAAGTTCACTTTCTTCTGTCCTTGGAACAGTGATATTCCAGATGGTGAAAATCTTTCTCAAGCCTGTATCCTTGAGAAAGGGCAAATATGGACAGAGCTTTCATCTGACTCTTACTAGTATTAAGAAATAGAAAAGAAATATAGTTTTAAGCATTGAGATACTGTTATTTTCAGACCAGAATCTAAATAATATACTCACTCACTTCTGTGGCTTACCTTAGACTTGACAAGTTTTCCTCAATATGATTTTATCCTTTTCCCCTTCCCATGGTGCCTTTCTTTTTCCCCAATTTCTCCCAAATATATTCCTTCCAATCATGAATCAACCAGGAGGAAGAGCTTTAGCTATTTTTGTGGATAATTGCATCTAAGATTCAGTTTCCTATGTGACAATTTCCAAAGTAATTAATATGTTTAACAATTTGTTGGTATTAATGAGTAATAACATCCTGACTGCAAGATTTCCAAGTTCTTTCCAACTGAGCAAGAAGGTTAGATTTGAGAGAACTGGCTAATGCAATCTAGCTGGCCTATGTAAAATTGTCTCTTTTGTTGAAGAGAAAATGAGGAAACCCCCTCTCATTTACACTTTCTCGTGTAATTCATGTTCCTTTCCCACTCTCCTGCAAATTTAAAAAAGAAAAAACTAATTATTTAGATACAATTTCATTCAGATTCTCTCAACAGTAGTAGTAAGGAGGTCAAGTGTATACTCAGCCTGGAGACAGACTGCAAGCATTTGAAATCAGAATCAACCATTTGGAGCAGTGTTCAGTATGTTGCCTTCTCTCTACATGGAGAGATCCTCATTTGGACAAAGTGGGTACTTGAAATGTCTTCATGTTTTTATGAGTTTTAAATTAAAAATAAATTGCAGTGCACTTGGCACAATGTCTGGCACTTAATAAGAGCTATTATGGTTTACTAGATAATTTTAAACCTAGATATTTAAAATCATTTGCATTTTAAAAAGAAGCATCATTTTATAATACTTTGTGTGAAATTCAATGTAAATACTGCCCTGAAATTATGGAGCTTTTATGATATCTTACAAAGATAAATCCAAAATCAAACAGGAAAATGGATACAAAAATAGTATTCACTAAAATAAAAAATAAACACAATAAAAAACTGGAAGAAGTAGAAAATAACTAGTAAATATGCAGGCACATTGTAGAGTTCTTATTTAATCTCATGATATTTATCCTTTAGAGTTCATGAAATGGAAGTGTTTAAAATGGTCACTGACCACAGAAAGGATTAGCACATTTTTATCTTTTTAATCCCAAACATTTAGTTTTCAGATTTTATCAGGCATTATATAAAAATGATTAATGTTCTAGCTCTTCAGAAGTGAGAAGTTGTTCATGGCTCCATTTCCATGCATGATCTGTGATAAACAGATCCCACAAAGTAGCGGAATAGGGCCGAGGCAAGCAATTCAATACGTAGACATATTTTCCTACGCTACAAAGAAAAATTCCATGAACTCTGCTAAATCCATTGGTCACAGCCCCAGAAAATAATATCTATTCTGTAAAATCTTCCTATAAATACATAATATTTTTAAATAGCCACTAGTCTTTCAATCATTTTGAATTGTACAAAGAACTATTTCATGAAGGACTGTGTGTGTGTGTGCGTGTGCACACATGCATGCACAAGTAACTTTGCTTTAAGCTTAATCCTAATTTAATTCACTGTGCTAAAAAATAAAAATCTGGCAAAGATTATTACTGTTTTTCAAATGAAATTGATGTAAGTACTGATACAAAACTGTCATTAGATTTAGGGCCACATTGCAGGCAATTAATTAATAAAGAATGTAGTTGAATATGTCCAGCTCCAGTATAGCCTGCATATCTGAGAGCACAATGGATTTGTTACTTTACACTTTCTATTTTCACCTTCAATAAACTTGCAGAATAAATAAATTTATCCTTGCTAAATACTTCTATCTTTATCCCTAAAATTGAACCAGTGTGGGGTCATCCTTTCTATGCTACACGGTAGATTTTATGGGTGTTAACAAAAGCGACTAACACAAAAAAATGCTGAGAAGTCATGAATTGCACTCAAAGCTCTTTATATTTTTATTGTTCCAAAGTACAGTGAACTATTTTGTCATCAGACAATTTTTTAAAAATCCAATTGGAACATAAATGGATTAGCATGGCCCATTTCAGCCTTGACCAGAACACCAGATGAGTTTGCTAATATAGTACACAAAACCTAGTTGTACATGGTAAGCACTTTTAAATCACTTGGAAAATAAAAAGCTGGTAGCTGCTATTAGCAAGCTGTTGACATTTTGGAGGGAACTATAACTTCTTTTCTGGTGTTTTGGCTGTAATTCTGAACTGAGTCAAGCTATGAGCTTTTACACACCTGCAGAATTGTGTATTTTTCTATTTGGTGGGTGATATATAATTAGAGACTCATTTATCCATCATGTGCAGAGATCACTTTGAACAGCGAGCATGAGATAGTACACAGTTTATAGTTGCTGAAAATTTATATTTAAGATAGTCAATCATAATATTGAGATGTATTATTTATGACACGGTACAGTCCACTAAAATGGATATTTTAACACACACAAATGAAGGATAATATACTCAAATGTAAATTTACTTTTTTCAGATAACCACTATTTTCATGTCTATTACATAAAGGAAAAACTGCATGCAAAGCATTTTTTAGAAAGTCAACTTGTTCTACAAGTAAATTCAACTTCATGATAAATATTATCACTTCTTACTAAAGAGTGCTAAGATTTGTTTCTTTCCTTCTGTCACAACAGAAATTGTTAGATTGAGCTTCAGTTGTGTAACTAATTTCTTTTACTAGGGGCTTTTTAGGTTTCCTCTCTCTTTCTTACCATTAACCAACATAACACTGGGAAAATACCTTCCTTTCTGGCAAATATGAAAGTAGCAACTTGGAGTGCAAGGCCTGAGCAGCATCAGAGTATGAGCTGAGCTTAAAATAGGACAAGACTTGTTCTTGACATAGAAAACAAATAGAAAAGATTAAAACCAAAAACAAAGCCAAAAAGACTGTCACATGTAACCCTGAAAATAAAGTTAGAAAAAAACATCCTCCTCCCCATCCTATTGATCAAACTGCACCACATCAGTGAATGAGAAACAAAATACCTCTATTGTCATCAAAGATTTAGAGGGCACATAAAGAAAATAAACATGTTTTTAAAATGTTATCGTTAATTTTAAAATAAATGCTTATATAAGCAAAGAAGAAAACAGATGAAGATGAACACTAGGAATGAGTTCAAACAAAATAATTTTACACAAAGTGACTAGTTCCAGGCAGGAGAGAAGGTGCTAGTTTAATTTAGTTAGGATTATTAGGAAAGACCTTTCTGATATCATGACTTATATTATTATTATTTTTTTTTGGTACTGGGGATCAAACTGGGGTCCTTGCACTTGTGGAGCAGGCGGCAAAACCACTGAGCTAAATCCCTGGCTATCATGACTTTTAAACTTAGAAGTTAACAAGGACAAGAAACTAGCCATTTAAGAGAAGAAGACTCATGATTGGCTTTTTTTATACTTTAGTTCATCTATTCTAAATTGAACATTTTGTTTACATTTTAATGTCCCTGAAATTGTGGTGTATCTTATGATTGCTGTTAGAAGGAGGCAGTTATGTGTTTATAGTAACTCTGCATATCTGTGGACAAGCTTGATATTGCCAATGACATGCAGGAATAATACCAGTGCTCTGATGGTTAAGAAAACCATTGAAGGACTATTTAAGAGAAAGAAATATGACTTTACAGGATTTTGAGGCATAAAACTGTTGTACTTCTTCCAACTGATAAGATGAAGAAATTAATCCTATTAATTATAAAGCAAGATTGTCAACTGTGGAAAAACTGTCTCAGAAATGAGATTGGAGGGCTCTTTTGTGGCCATAGCCCAATCAACAATGATTTTGATGGAAAAGACAATAAAAATGAAGATCTGAAAAGTGGCTAGCAGTTAGAGCTTTAAAATAAAGATGTTTTAGAATTACCTTAAACAATTTATTTTGTTCATGCATTGCATTTTTCTGTATGAACAATGTGATAAAAATTCCTATCTTAATTCCTATTCCTAATTAATAACTTTTTAATTGAAAAACACTTGGAAATATGTAGGAAAAGTGATACAAAACAACTGCATTATAAAAAACAATTGTATTATAATTTAATTCTCAATATCATTTATATTTAATTGTACATAAAATAACAGTTCATCCTAAAATCAATGATGCTTTAGATATTAAGAAATGATGGCTCTGCCCTAGGCTCTGTTACGTGTGATGACCAAGGCAGATACAGTCCTAGCATTTAATAAACTTTCACTCTTGTGGGGAATAGATAACTAAGTGAATGAAATAAACTGGTAACTACAAGTTGTGATAATTACTAAGAAAAAAAAATTTAAAAAATTGGGCATAATTTGTGTAAGAGCCTTTAGGGGGCGAGGTTGAGCGGTTGAAGGTGATTTAGATCATGGGGAGATACAGATTGTCAGATAAATCTTGTCAGAGAACACAGCCTCTAAACTAAGACTTAAAGGAAGAGCAATGTGTTATATAAAGGGTAGTAGGAAAGCATTTCAGGGAAAGGAAGAAACAGGTACAAAATAAAATGTTTAGGATCTCCTGGGGATGGAATTATTTGAGTGTTGAGGACAGCAAAGAAAGGAGAATTGGTAAGGAAAGGGGTTTAGATAAACCAAAATGAGAATTTCATGTAAGGAAGATCATGCAGTGGTTTAGAGACAGCAATAAAGAATTTGTGTTTTGCAGTAACTGTAAATAAAGGCACTAATGGGCTCTGACTGAGGGAGAGTCACCAAAATTATGATATAAAAATATTGCTCGCTATGGCCTTAAGCAGACTTACCAACAAGTAGGAAATGGAAACTATAAGGACAATTAGAAAGCTGTGTTACAGGTGCGAGATAAATCATGGTTTAAACTAGGATATCTACAGTGGACAGGACAAGATAGACTTGAGTCCCAAATAAAGATTTGGTAGTAAATTCATGAGATTTTTATGAATTAGAGGTTGAGAAGAAACCAAGGATGAATTTGATGTTTCTAGTTTAAGCAATCGAATGTATAACAATATCAGTTTCAGAAATAATAAGAGCAACAGGTGAAGTGGTTAGCAGATGAGAAATGAGATTCAAGGATTTAGCTTTGAAAATGTTATGACATAATATGTGTCAATTATCCTATATAAATTCTGGATATAAATTTGGATTGAACCTGGAGCTCACAGGAGAATTCTGAAAATAATAGTGAAGCTATTTTATAAATAAGTTGTCATGCTATGTGTAGGGATAATAAAGGAAAATGGGCCTGCAAAGGAGATTTATACAATGTAGAGTCACAAGGAGGCAGGGGAGAAACTCTTCCAACCAAAGATGGATAACTTGCTGACAGTGATAAAATATGACACTATCCATTAGATTTGAAAACATCGAAGTCACTGAGATTCTTTAAATAGGATTTGGTAGAATGATGTGAGATAAAAGTTGAATGAAATGTGAGGCAGTACTGACTAATATGTAGGGTACTCTCCAGAAGTTTGGTTGTAAAGAAGTGGACAGCCATGGAGAAATTCAAAGCAATGGGATATAAACTGCAGATACTAGGCAAAACTTGGAGCAATGGATCTTAATACAGTGTAGAGAGTATGTGTTCAGCTGCCATGGAGAAAAAGAAAGTGTCCAAGCAGAGGGTAGGAGGAGGAATGCAGAGATATTCTCTCTCCTGAGTTTCTACAAATAGATTTGGCTTTTTGACATTGCTTATAATCTAAGCTTTAAATTGAGTATTGTTCCTATTAGGAGAGAATACTTCAAGTTTGCCATCTGTGTGGAACCTCATGCCATATTCCCATGTTTTGTTCCTCTTTAAATCATTTGGGAAGGACATTCTTGTATTAGTCATTGATAACCCAGTGGAAGCTGTGGCATTCTGGGGATGCTGGTGGGGTATAACACACACAGACCTTGAAGGGTGATACATTTGCAACCAGATCATTTTCCAAGAGCTACAGTGTTAACAGGGAGTACATAAATTTTTACTAAGAAAAGACTGTATCACACTCATTGGGCATCCAGTAAATTTTAGATAGCAAAAAGTATAAAAACAGACAAAAGTTATCATTTGAATGATATACATTACATTCATTAAACATATTATATATATATATACACACATGTATATACATCAAACCAACCAAATGAATATAATGATTGGCTATAAAATAGCTCACACCTCTTACTGATACAGAAAGGAACAGAAAAACAAAAGAAAACAAAAACAAGAACAGCTGTGTATCACAGTTGGAGTTCAAGCTGAAATAAGTTGGCATTTTCTTTAGTAATGGTCACATAGCTTAGATTCGTGTATTTATAGTAAAAAATGACATAACTGATATTTATCTAATATATTTTAATATAAAGCAAGTTAAGTATAAATAACCTCAGTTGAAAACAGGTCAAGAATTACGGACTCAACTTTATCCCCATTCGTCCACTTCCTTATTCAAGCTACTTTTACCACTATTTCTAAATCTTTGTGTAAATATTTTAGGAATTTTTCTCATAAAAATAGTAGTTACTGAGGTTGAGAGAGTGGTAAGGAAAATTGGTAAATAACAATTGTTTAATGACAGGAAACTGAGTATTGTGAAATGTTTTCTTTTCATCTTATAATTGGTAAGAGTACAAAGTCAAAGGCAATAATACAGCTTTGAAATTTAGGAGTAGTTGAAAACAATTTGTTAGAGTAAGGATACACTGTTTAATAATAGACATCAACTTGGGAGAAAAATACTTTTTCATTATAAAAGCTTACTTCCTCAAATAGCATTAGTATTAGTGAAATTTTACCAAAAAATAAACCTTAGGAAGATTAATTTGTTATTTTTGTCAAAGACGTAAATATCATTGATTTATTTGAAAGATAGGATACAATCACATTAAAAAGAAACATAACACTTCCTTTTAAAGTTACAAGAATGAGTATATAGTGATATTCAGCATTGTCTCAGATTACAGAACATTTTGTCTAACAATACATAAAATCTTTCACAAGAAGTAACAAAAAATAGAATAAAAAAGTATTTCCATTTCATACCTTTTTTCTTTCATTAGCTTTTGAGCCTAGAGTGTAATAAACTTATTTTAATTGGAAGAACTGATCTTGCAATTTTACACATTTAACCTTAAATTACACTCCTTACCCCAATTAAGTAGAACCACGTAAAACTGAAGTAACACAGTAAAGAATTTCAAGCTTCACAGCCAGCTGAGAAAGACAAAGGCCAAAGAAAACTGTGATCTACTGTGGAGAAAAAGACAAAGAGCTGAAGGCAGATGGCTGAGTCAGTGGAAACAACTAGGAATGTCTCAGGGCCATATGAACACCAGGCTTGACAAGGCTGATACCTTATCACGCACATACATACATCCTCTTTATATGAGATATTTTTTCAATTCTATGTTAAAGATGGCCATAAGCTGCTGGACCCTAGAGACTGGCATAATTGAGAACCTCTAAAATAAGACCCATCTTTCTAAACACATAAACAGTTGCAGGGAAAACACAGTTTGAATTTAGAATCACTGAAATATAGATTATGAAATCATTTTTGCTTCAGCAAACACAAAATTGTTTAGTACATAGTAAGTCTTGCTCTCCTAATAAGATCTTAAATAATCCCAACAATCAAATATACATCATTAAATTAATGCATTTAATTAAATGCCTCGATTGCCAATTGTTTTCCCATTGCTAGTTTTCCTTTTTTTTTTTTTTTTTTTTCCTTTTTCTGCAAAATGTAAGTCGTTGGAGTGTGTTCTGGATGAAACTGCTTGTTATACAATGTAAAATTCCTTATGAAAGTTAGGCAGGGCGGGAATTTAGCTCAGTGGTTTCACTGCCTGCTGCGCATGAGCGAGGACCAGAGTTCGATCTCCAGTACCAAAAAATGAAAGTTAGGCAGACATGAGCTTGCAGAAGAACAATTTTCTATTTGGTTAATGCACTAATGAAATATGCATGACTAGAACTATCCCCAGCAAACTTGTTATAAGTCTTATATTCCTCAATCATGACAAATTTGGAAATTTCAAACATTATTAGAAAGATGGCATAGATTGGAAAAATTAGTATGTGTATGCTTTATTGGAATACTGGGCATCATAGAATACCTATCTCTTGAATATATTTTCTTCAACAGCAAATGGTTTTTTGGAAAGTTTTAGCCACAGAGCCAGTAGGAATAGATTATACTTTTTTCTAGGCAAAAGGACAATGTGAACCTGAACAATTTATCTAACTCTTCTGGAACCACCCCATCGTATTAACTTTCAGCAAATAATTATGAGTCACCTATTTCATCCTAAATGATCTATAAAATGGTTCTGATTATAAGAGGTAAGTAAAAAGAACATACAAGGTAAGTTTCAAAGGTGCCATTGATGAGACATTGGTATTAGCTATGCAATGCTAAGCCCTGGGCTGGGAGGCAGAAAGTCTGGAATTCTAGTTCAATTAGGCTGACAGCAAGATAAGTGACTATACTCACTCTTTTTACTCAGCCACAGCTCCCTAATCTATACATATGGTTGTTATCAAAAGGTAAAAGAGAGGGAACATGCAATGAACACTTAATTACCATTCCATCCCATCATCTAACTTTAATTCAAAAATTTCATAATACTAAAATTAAAACCAAGCTGGAGGCAAGCACTAATTATTTACCTACATACTGTGTTATTGATTTTATCATTTAAAATGCAATACTGGTGCATGTTCAATTGAACATGTATTTGAGTTTGGTTTTCCAGTTGTGGTGAAGCAGCTACATGTACACTATGCCATCCAATTCTCTATAGACATAAAGGATACAAATGTAGAACTGTTTCGTGAATTATTTCTTATGTTTATTAGTACGTGACTCCTGAATGCAATGATTGTATTCATGGGATGTTGCTACATAAAAATAACACATTTTAATTCTTTTTTAATTCCTCCTCCCCTTCTCTCCCTTTTCCCCTACCTCCAGCTCTAGATCTCCTTCCCATTTGCAAAGGATCTATCTCCCTATTTATATTACCTATTTTTATTTTGCTCTTTAAATTATTTATACTTTGGGTTTCTCATATGAGAGAAATCATGTAATATTTATGCTTGTATGTCTGATTTATTTTGCTTAGCATTGCAATATAAAGGTGTATCCATTTTTCTACAGATGACTCAAAATGTATCCTTATTTGTGGCTGAGTAGTACTCCGTTGTTTTTAAATACCATATTATCTTTATCCATTCATATATTGACTGGAATATATAGGTTGGTTCCAATATTACACTATTATGAGTTTTGCTGCTATGAATATGGGTATGTATGTTTCACTGTAATATGATTTCTTTAACTCTTTCTAGATATATAATCTATTGCAATGGTAAGTGATTACTACATATGTAGAACTTATTTGTACTTATGTACCTATTGGCCAATATATATTTTTAGTAGAAATTAATAAATCAAATGGTAAAATATATTTTTATTGTAGTGGCATATCTAGTGTATTTAATATCTTGAAAAAATTACTCCTTCATATGTTAAAATCATTTTCACTGACAACCATGCAGTCACCATTATTTTCTTGAATTGTTCTTTGGTTATAAAGTAATCAACTTAAAATACAGAATAAATTTTGTAAGATTCAAAATAAGTAAAATATTTTACACATAAACTAAAATTTGGCAGTTAAAAAACTACTGTGCCCTGTAGCTTACACTCAGTTTTACAATTACATAAATTTAACAACAAAGGATACCACATAATGACAAAGAAAAGACTTCAAATATCTCA
This sequence comes from Heterocephalus glaber, assembly GCF_000247695.1. Next base: position 4,260,847 of record NW_004624765.1, on the reverse strand, counting down.
AGCTCTATTACTCCATCTTTGTCATCTCTGTAAATTAAAATTAAGTTGGAATTACAGAAGTATGCAATACCACATATGACACTGAATGTGGAGTTATCTAATGCCACATTGGTCACGTGAACTTCACTCAGAACAATTCTATATTGCTTTAAATAAAACTACCCTTAAAATAAAAGTATAAAGCTTAGTCTCTCAATGAGAGGCTGATGGAAGAATTGGGAGTTCCCTAAATTAACTTCCATGTAAAATAATTTTGTAAGGAATAAGTACTTACTATAATGTCATATTTTGAAGTTTCTATGTATATTTTTTAAATTAGGTTCAACTGCCAGTACTGGAAAACAAACAAAATATCCCAATAGTAACTTTTTCTAAGAGTTTAGAACTTTTTCTAAAATGGGATCAATAGAAAATCATTTCACAAAGCCATATTTAAAACATGGTAATTGGTGGCAAATAAAAAAGACTGGCTATTTTTATTGTTTTACATTCTCCACAGCTTCATATTTGCATTTAAGGTACAAGTCTACCATGTATAAGTCTACCACTGACACATTGCTGTCCAAATAACAGGCTTTTATAATGTCTTTTCTTTCTTACACAGCCACAAAATTAGAATAATAACAGCTGCTATCATAGGAAGACTCAAAAAGCCTAATGGCCCAAACATATGGAATTAGAAAGTTATTGTTCATGTAGATCTTTGAGGTTTTTGCATATTCCTATGTAGGTGGTAAGGGAGGGTTATTACTCATTGCTGAACAATGGCTTGTAATCCTATAGAGGGCTCCATTCCACACAGTCACCAGGGATCCTGGATGATGAGCACTCTGTGGTCTTCAACCCAGAATGGGAGGAGGGAAAGGTAGAGATAATGACTGCTGATTAAAATACATTCTGTGTAATTTTGAAATTAAGTTTCCATCCATAGAATTTTATTATTAAAAAATTAAAGAAACAGGGCTGGGGATTTAGCTCAGTGGTTTCGCTGCCAGCTGCACAAGTGCAAGGACTCGAGTTCGATCCCAGGTACCAAAAAAAAAAAAAAAAAAAATTTAAAGATTCAAATGGCTAATATATATTTTAAGTAATAAAATTTCACTAAATATCATTATATTCAATATAATATTCTATATTTAATTATATTAAAATTAATTTAATATAAACATAACATTTAGTGAAATTCTATTACTTAAATAGGTGCTATACTTTTTCAAGATACAAATGTATAACACTATGATCAATGGGAAGGATATGTGTTCTCACTTCTGGACTCTGAAATAATGAGATGATTTCATCTACTACCCCATTCATGTAAATAATGAGTTTCTAAAATACACGGAGAAAAATTATCAGGCTCCGCATCCACAAGATGCCTGCAAGCAAAATGTCATGACACCTATATAAGCTTTAGACTCTGGGAAACACAAATGTTGAATGAGGAAAATAAAACCTGGAGACAGAGTGAAAACAATCAGGTTCTACACATAACTCTGTGCCCTTTTGAAAAGTCATTTTTGGCCTCTAGAACTCAATTTGTTGGCTCGTTGGTTGGTTTTTATTACCTGTGTCCTTTCTATCTCTAAAATACTCTTACAAAGAAAGTGAATACTACTTAATTAACACAACTGTTGGCAAAAAATTACAATAGTAAGTCAGATACAGTCTTCTATGTACTTCTTATTAAACTAGTTCAATATTACTATATAACAGAGAAGCATATTTTACTGACAGTCACTGTTCGTATCATTCTAAACCACTTAGAGAAGAAGAGAAAATTAAATATTTCCTGTTCTCCTGAAATTTATGAACAAGTCTGCTTCAGAAACATCACCATTTAACATAGGTCACCCACCTACAGTATTCATACAATCCCAGTAGCAGTGAGAATGATTCTCTAAGGAGAGAGACAGGGCACCAATGATTTGTTAAATTTCACTGAGACCTTTGCATGAGTAAAAAAATATATATATATTGTTACATTTCCTGCTCTGAACTTCATCTTTATGTTGAATTATATTTTTGAATTTTCTAGAAGAATAATAATTGTAACCTTTTATCAAAAGTTGGTTTGTTCTCAGTAGAGTCAACTCCTGGCCCTTTCCACAACCCACTCACTCCAGGGAACAAAAGTGCCATCTTCCTGTGGAGAAGCCAGCAATGTGAATAGTGGCACAGTGCACCTGCTTGTTTGCTCTCATCAAATTCCAGTCCGGGGGGCTACCTCTGGTAAAAGACCACCGCTAACTTCTAAACCACTGAGCAACATAAACTCTCCTGAAAATACCTTTTGTGTGCAAACAGAGGTTTAGCAGCATGCTTTCTTCCTGAGGGGAAAACAGCATACCTCTTACCACTAAGATTTCAAGATATTCATCCATTTTAAACTCAGTATCATGAATAAGATTGTATCAAGCTTTCTACAATGGTCCAGCTTAGTTTAAGTGGATAAACATGAAGGATTCATGACAAGTACATGATATTAATATGACATCAAAACTGTTTTCTTGTAAAGAGGTAATTAGATCATACAAAAATTTTAAAGGTTTCATCAAGTCTGAAAATATAAATTAGCTTTACATAGTATATGAAAGAAACATTTTGAGAAATACATTCTCCTAATCTACTGCTCCTCAAAAATGTCTTAGGATGTGAGCCTGGAGTGACCTAAAGGCAGATGACCATGGATTAGGTTAAGAATTAAGAATATGGGCTAGGGATTTATCTTAGTGGTTCCATCGCCTGCTTTGCAAGCACAAGATCCTGAGTTCAATCCTTGGTACCAAAAAAAAAAAAATTAGAATACAAGCTTAACTCTTTTAGTTATTACTTGTTAATGGTAGACAAGTGTAAATGTCCTCATACTTTTAAATAATGAAGCACATAAATACCAATAAGCTAACAAAAAGAAAACCAGGTGCATGAGAAGATATTCACATCCATGTCATCTTTCTTTATTCTGACCTCAGTATAGTTTGTGACCTCAAATTCTGGGTATGTGAATTCAAAATCCTGACTGTTGATTGTGGCAAGTATCTCTGTGGACACACACAGAAGGTGAATGTTTATCTGTGTGTTTGTGTGTGTGTGTGTGTGTGTGTGTGAGAGAGAGAGAGAGAGAGAGGAGCGTGATTGCATAGTTTATGTGTAATTTACTCATTTACTTTCTCTTAGCAGGGTGTTTCAAAAGAAAGTCATGTGTTTTAAAATGTAAAAAATAAATAAATGAAAGATAACCAAAAGATTTTCTTGCAAGGCAGACCCTAGAGCAGTTTGAAAACATCAAATAAAACCCCTCCAGCATGTTCTCCCCATGTGATGCCTTTGTACATTGGTTTCTGCCTGTGGGCACATTTCCCACGACACACAAAAGGTTTCTGAGCCATGTTGAGAGATACAAACACATATGAATCATTCATTTGCTATTCTGTCTACTGAGTCCCATACCATTTTCTATAAAATTAATATTATTTGAAAATTAATTTATGCAAGTCAGCATCATTTCTGAGTATAAGTAGAAAAATAGAATTATAAAAAGTTGATTATGCTGTTCCTTAGGTATGCATAAATAATACATAATATGCATGGTTAAGTATAAACATTACAAACCACATACACGTTTGTACCTGAATGTACATATGCATCTGTACCTGCATTTTTATATAAAGCATATCCTTCTTGTTCATTATCTACTTATAAGACAACTTATAACTTATATGTTTGATCTTTTACTTATTTCTAGGTAAAGGTCTATGTTTATTTTTTCTTTGTGAAACATTAAAACAAGATATGACATGTAGTCCTATATAGATCAATTATTACAATTACTTTTAGAAAACTGTTCTACTTCCAAACATAAATAGTGAGGTTTTGCTACTATAACTTTAAATCACACAATTCAAGGACTTCAATCAAGTAGGCTATAGGTACAATTGTTAAATATTGCCTTCATGCAGATAAGACAATCATGGTCATTATTTTCTTTATATTAGAAAACACTTGGTTTTATATTTAAAATAATGAAAACCATATAAGAACTTTTAACAGTGAGTTCTAAGCGATTACAGTCTAAGCTAACAATTATCTTATGAAATAAAAGAATAAATACAAACATGAAATAAGATACTTTTCCTAAACCTTTTTCTTTGAAGTCCAGATTCTAATTTTAGAATATAACCCTCAGGCTTTGTGTGGCTTGAAAACCAAGCCGACTCTGCAGGTGTCTCACATCTCCACTCTTCTGACAGCGCATGGTTTACTTCTTTCTCCCACACTGATGGGGAGACCCAGCCATGTTGCAGCAATTGAGCTACCAAAAACCTATCAGCTACTAGCCTGCTATTTTAGAAGTTTAAATTGTCAAGCAAATAATAAGTGTGTGTGTTTAATTATTTTTAAAAGCCCGAGAAAATACCTATTGAATTTTAACTATTTACAATAAGTCATCAAAAGTTTGCAAGTTCAGCAAGTGGGGAGGAATGAAAATATACTTTGTAATTTTTTTGGCTTATTTAGAATCAAGTATGGAATATCGAGGTATTTAAATCCCATTCTTTCTCGTATAATGGGGATTTAAAAGGAAGCAATGATTAATGAACTTCAAATACAGAATAAAAGTAATCTCTGGGGGAACAAATTCTTAGCTGAATGGGTAGCTCTACACAGCAGGGACATTTGAATACTTTGAGAGGAACTAAGAAATTAAGAAATGAACAACAGTGAATAGGATTTCTTGGCACCACCAGGAAGCCTTGGCTTAGACTCAATATTTAAAACCAACTAAATTGGTTTTGTTGCTCAACTCATGTTATTTTTTTCTTCCTAAACATCATCCAAAGTTTAGTTTTTTCTCTAGCCTTACTACAGAAATAAAGCATTTTATTAAAAGGACAAGGTGTCTAATTTAATGACATTTTTCTGCATGTAAATGCATTTGTATAACATTAGTATAGAATACCTAACCTTATGCTAGGAAATACATACACATGGGAAAATTAAACTCTAGTAGGGGGCTCTGGATAAGGATATGGAGTTGTATTTTTATTAAATGCTTAAACGTCAGTTCTCAAGTGTGCAAAAAAGCAAAATCACAGTACCATTCTCTGCTGAATTGGAAGAGGCTATGTCATACTCACATTAGTTCTCTGAGCACTAAGTTCTAAAGGAACTTAAGCACTAAGAAAATGTGAGTCACATTTTGTCTTAGAACTTTTCCAGGAAAATAGGTAGCTGGTAGGCATTATTAAATAATAAAATGAAAGAGGGGAAAACAAAGAAAATTCTTCCCTCATTTCAGAATTCAAAACAGTGTCAGAGGTATTAGGCGATTTATCTAAGTGGAATAAGAATATGAATCTTTTCATTGCTAGTGATGTTAAACTTCTAAAATTAATTATATCTGCTCTAAAGAACAAGTGAAGAAGAAACAAATGTGGCAAGGATTAACTAAGAATTTTTCATTCTTAAATGCTCTTATTCTGTTAAGAACAGTGTAATGCAGGTACAGAAAGGGACTAATATCTATTTTGTTTTAAGCACGCAGTAGGAACTTTGCAAGCATTTTAATATTTATTTCTCAATTTCAGATGAGAAACTGAGGCAAAGCTCTTACATAATTTCAACTATCTCTTCTTTGGTAAAGTCCAAATATGAAACTAATTATCAGCTTTCAAGGCTCAGGTTATTTCCACTATTTCATGATGTTAGGACTAGGACAGAATCTGCTGGAAATATTGTTTTCATTATGCTGAAACACACTTTCTCATCTAGAACACACAGGTTGAGTGTGAAGAGCCATCATTAAGCAACATACACAGGAAAAATTTATGTTTATGGGTTAAGAATTTTCTAATCCCCTTATCTTTAAGCTCTATTTTTATAAATTTGTCATCCCCAAATCATTTCTGATTTTATACTGAAATCTTAAGATATATTTTAATACAATAGCTACTTAATTTTCTGAGTTTGTATCATAATTTCTCATGGGGAAATTGCTGATTAGACTATAAATGGCAATAATCTGTTGTCACAAATATCATAAACAGGCATAGATTTTTGACTGTGTTTGTCTTCTATATCTCACTAGTTTTATACATTTTTCCCAAAGAACTTTTTGTAGTTTATGAACTTACTGATTTAAATCATTTGCAATTGTTATTAGAAATACATTTAGAAAGAAAGCCATTTTGGGGTCATCATTCTATGCTTATCAATACATGTGATAGAAACACATTACAGCTTAGAAGCGTCTATTAGTATGAGAATTACATATATTACTGTTTATTTTATCTAAGATTGTATGATTCCAAAGGAAATTACAAAAAGTAAATGGATTAAAAAGCTACATGAAATTTCTGCTTGATTTAAAATTAAAGTTGATCTTATATTTGATATTAAAATATCTCAGCAAATACTATTGTTTTCTTTTTCAGTTTTTTTAATTTCATGATTAACCAATGTAACAGAAGAAATAAATGCCCAAAGTAATACTATTAAGTGTATAAAACAATGGGGTAGCTACTTAAATTACCTACTGATGTTCTTGAATAAAATCGCAGAGGAATTAATGACCTATATGTGACCTCTGATGTATTTATTTTACACACGTGCTAATTAGGTTTTCTTAATTTTTAAGAGGCACTTGAGTCCACACACTAATTCTTGATTCACCCCTTTTCCCTGATCACCATAGGCCAGGATTTGAAGTATGATATAATTTTAATTACAAAGATTTATCATTATGACATGCAATTTCTAAGTACATAAGATGACAACGTAATGCATGGATGTGAAGTTCAGCCACAGATTCACTATGTGAACAATGATATTAATGACAAGATACTTCCTGTCTCAATTTCATTTTCTCCCTACACTGCATAAAAAATGTACAGTATCTGTAGGTGTACGATTTACTTCATTTTCATTCCTGTTTTGCTCTGTGAAACATAATAAACACTTATCTTTGAATGGGACTAAAAAGCCTCTTCAAATTTGACAGTATTTTATAGAAATCTGGTGACAGGGGATTATAACTGGGTCATACATTAATTTATAAAGTTTCACACACTTTAATGATAATTTTCTTCCAATCAGTGAATGAGAATGCATATGTATTCACATAAAACAGGCATATATTTTTAAAATATTTTTTAACTCTTACTTCCCTCAGTCTAGTATTTGAATGAAATCATATTTTTAGAATAACATAGTTGAAAAGCATGAGACTAAGATGAAGGTAGAAAATGCCTAGACTCATGTGAATTACCCTCTCTGGGACTCAGTTTCAGATGAGAATGACTAGACAATCCCTAAATTCTTTCATGATTTCTCCTTCTCCTTCTATGATTCCCTCCAACTTTGCTTTTGTTTTTTTAGAAGAACAGATTAAAAGAATTTTATTGTTTTAATGTCAAAGTTGTATTATATTTAAATGTGAGACCAAAGTACATTATAATGAAATATGTTTGTCTTTAGAACTTCTAAAAAATCTCTGAAATTAGTTTCTAAACCTAAAGAAATTATTTAACAAATATTGAAGTCTCTTTTATCTTCTTATCAAAGATAAACCCCAAAATATTTCTATTCTTCCCAAACAGTTTTGACTCTAGTAATACTTAAAATTAGAAGAGATATTTCAAAAAATTCTTCTGTATAGATATATACAAACAAATGCATGTTTGAATAATGAGCAGGCAAGCCCACTCATTAATTTTCTAGCTACATAAGAAAAGTAGTCATAAAGGTTTTATTTCAACTATAGAGTATAGATCAACTTAGCCTGATCAACTTAGTTGTCAAAGAAGAGATGAAGGTAGTTAGCACGCTGATTCTTATTTAAAAAATGGAAAAAGTAAACTGGCTATTTCTATCAGTAATGTAAGAATTAAACTAATTATAGAATCATCTTTTCTACTATTTCCTTTTAATGTTATAAAATATGATTTTTGAGTAATTAATAATTAGACTAATCTCATAGACCAGAGACCATTTCACATCTACTATTTTTCTCATATTGGTCTTCTCTTCCACTTATCCACAAAAAAATTTAAAAATGAAAATTAAAGGAATAAGATCTATAGAACATATTTTTCAGGCAATAAATATCCTAAATATCATTGCTTATCTATTCCTGTGCATTCTAGCACTAATAAAGGAAAGGCTAGGATGTCAATGTCTCGTTAGGGCATTTTAATTTACTCTATTATTGTACTCTATTATTCTAGTTCCCAATACCTATAGGTACAAGCCCAAATAGCCTGATTTAACACTCTTTAATATCATAAGAAGTAATTTAATCTTATGTAATCTGCATCTCTTCAACAATAATTTAAATTCTCAGTTACAGTATCTATCCTAAGTCTCATTAAGATTTTAAAAAAAACATTGAAGAGAGAACACCTGGACTGTACTAATAATTTCATGCATCCTTGATTCATACACACATAGCAGAGGATGATAAAAGTTCAGTGACATGTGGCTCTGTTCCTTGTCAGGTTCTATAGCATGGTGATGAAGGAAAATTTAGAATTCCACTGCCCAGTTACACATCTAAACCCCATAAATTATTGTGTAGTTTGTGGTATTTTACTTAATATTTTAAATCTGTATTTTTAATTGTAAGGATGAAGAGGGTTAACGTTTGTAGACCAATTATACATACAAATGTTAATTTTGAATGTTATTAATAACAATTATATATGCACAGTTGTCAATACATACATAAATGTAGCCTCTATTGTGTCATACAGATACTTTGCTTCTAGGTACATTATGCTAATAATGGCGAATGAAATTTGAGGCACCATTAAAACCATAATCTTTATTTTGTCAATAATTGCTAGAATATGCTGAGATTATAGTTTTAAAATCTAAGTAAAATTTGAATTCCATTATTTCGCACAGATTGAAATTGCCCTTTTTTCATACGTCTTTTTCAGCAATGCTAAATAACAAAATCAAAGCTTAAATCTTTAATTGGCATCATATAGCAAATAAATATGAGATCATTAAATGGTCTTAGAAAGGAGCAAGCATTATGACTCTCTTATTTTTCTGTATTTTTTCCTGAAAATAGTCTTCAAAATTGCTGTGGGTATTATGATGCACTAACCAAAACAATATGACTTGCCTTGCCATGAAACTATATCCAAAAGATATAAAATATATTATACAGATGGGTCATAAGTTATTAAGTGCATAGTAACAGGGAAATGCTTGAGTAACAAAGTGTTGTTTTGAATGTTCAGAGAGCCTGGCAAAAAAGAAAGATGCTTTTTTCATGCCTATTAATATCCTGTAACAATCCATTGATCCAGCTCTTATGTATTACTAAGAGACCAAAGTTTCAGAGAATTTCCTAGAATAAGAGATATTTTTCTACATTTTTACCATATTTTCATCTCTTTTATTATGGAGTCAATAAATCAGCTAAATCACAGGGGAAAATCATTAAAATTTCTTGACTGGCAACATTTATGATAGCAAAACATATTGGGTCATGCCAATTATCATTTGTCTATTTCTTCAAATACAGAGATAAATGGAAAATTCCATTCATCATTTAAGAAACATTGGTCATTTCTATCGCAACCTGTTTCAGGATTACAATGGCAGCTAATATGATTCTAGAAAATATAATAAGAGGTTTGTTGAGTGCCTATTTTCTTTATAGATTTTTATATTGTATCAATTTTAAAACATGTTTTTCATATTATCTTTAAAATACTGATTAATCTTACAAACTTTTACATTCATATTGGGCTTTAACCTTTTCTAATTTTAAAGTGGCTCAAAAATTTATTTCTTACACTGATGGTGACTAGATTTTTCAAAATAATTTATCTGTTGAAATAAGAATTATAATCTCCTTATTTCTTTCAATAAAGCTATTTAAGAAATAGACTTGGGAACCTCTTTCTGACTAGAGGGTTTATACTGTAGAAACTGAAGATAAAAGCAAAAATTCCACATTGAAAGAGTCATATTTCTGACCAAGGATACACTCTAGTCGTAACAGTAGTAGCTTTAAGCACATTGAGAAGAAATGTGTGCCATGCGGAGTCCTGCCAGTATACAATACGGCTAGATCCTAAATTATAAATGATGCATATTATTCTTTACAATTTGATGATATAAGCCTAACACACCTACAATATTATAAGAATAGATTGTTTATATTGTGTATTTTTAAATCAAAAGCATACTTCTCAAATAATAAACATTTATTCAGAAACCATACTTAAAACAACATATGTAATTCTTTCTTTATATATGTACATACTGGGGATCGAACTCAGGACCTTGCGCTTGTGAGGCAGGTGGTGGCACCACTGAGCTAAATCCTCGGCCCACAACATATGTAATTCTTAAACCAACTTTTGTAACCATCTTACAATTGAGAATTCTCATTATTCTCATATGAAGATAAGACAATTGAGGCTTAGAAAGCTGGCTACCTGCCCTAGAATAGGAATTGGTCAAGGGAGGCTAGATCTAGAAATATGCTCTGATTCTCCTTGTTGTTCTGCCCATATTCTCCTATAGCACAGGGTTTGGTAAAAGATGCAGTCCTTTTAGTACTAACCTGTCTTATAATATTGCCTTAGCAATATAAGGCTATTTACATTTAAATTAAATAAAATAACAATAAAATGTTCTTTTCCTCCATCACGCTAGTCTCATTTCACTAGCTATATTTGGCTCCTGGCTACTATATTGTGAAACACAAAGTGAATATTTCCATCAATACAGAAAATTCTATTAGTTATGGTATCGAAAGCAAAATGATGAAATAGTTCCTAATCTCGTAGACATTATTGATTATAAAAATACTACTAATAATAATTGGAGAAGATACTTTCCCAATGTTTTTATATTAAAATTGAAGGGTAAATATTGGTCAGAGATATAATATTTACCAAGAGAAGATAAGTATGCAGAGATAATCTAGAATAGTTCATATCTCAGCACAATGTCTTAAATATACAACAAAACAAAGTTAATAAATATTTGAAATGACATCACTTTTCAAAAGCATCTTGAACCTTTACCAGTAAAATTGAGTCAACTAATAAATGCTTGTGAGTGATGTCTAGCAGTTTATTAAGCTTGACTTTTAAAAAGCCATAGTTGAAAGGCAATGGCAGAGAAATGAGTTCATAGACCTGTTACTTTTAAATAAAATGTAGCACTTGCAATATGGTCATTTAGTGTGTTTGCTTATATTTCATTATCACCATGTATAGTATATTTATGTATTGCACACATGTCAAAATGAAAAACATCTTTCTAAAATACAACCTCAAAACTTTTGCTTAAGGTTGGATTGTTTACATTTACAACTGATTTCAAATTTAACTCTGTAAAGTCTTGCTTGGAGAAATTGTCTTTAACATTTCCGGAGAATAGCGCAATACATAGAGACAGGAAGCAGGTTTAGATTTTAGCACAAGATACACCTTACTAGCCACAAGACCTTAGCCCAGGTTTCCTTAGATGTAAAATTCAAATAAAGATATATACCAGGTCGACATTTCAGGGCTGTGCATGAAAGAAAGACAAGGAAATTGAAAGCTTGTGTAAAAAGTAAGATTCCATAATAATATGATATATTTATCATGCTTTTGGTAAAAGGAAGAGAACAAGAAATAATCTTATTTTGGAACTCTGAGTAACTGAGGAATTAGGGCCTGCCATGCATGGGGACTGTTTCCTCTAACTAAACTGGAACATGTATTTAGGGGGTTTTCTGTTTTATTGGGGGTTGTTTGTTTGTTTTTTAGTTGCAAAAGAGGCCTGTGAAAATATTCAAGCACTCTTCATTCTCTCTACAATACAGATTCAGGTAACTGCTAAATATTATTCTTGCAGTTTCCAGTCTTCTGCCAAAAAATCAGAAAATACAATATTGCAGAGATTGTGGCCTCAGCACTGTTATTCTTCCCTCAATGACTGTAAATACATGTATAGAATAATCTGTCAGTTCTTTGAAGTTCAGTGTCATCAACTTAGGAAAACCTACTGTCCTAGGGTAAAGATGGGGACACACAAGTATTCTGATCTATCACTGATTTTGTCTGAGAGAAATTAAAAAGCCACAGTGATAACTAATTATTTTCTTATGCTGCATTTGGAACCCTGAGCATCAGTTTCTCCTCATTTTCTAAACATAAGTTTACAAGAATATTTTCGTCATAAATAAATTCAATAAATTTTTTCACCTAAAAAGTTTTCTTTCTTAGGGAAGGGAACGTTTGCATCTTACTATGTCTTAGTAACAAGAAAGAATAATCATAGAAGTTAAGATCTCAAGTGGGAAATTGTCATAAGTGATATACCCAGAATGCTAGGTTTCCCTCAGTTTTTCTAAAGCATACTATGGAGATTAAATGGAAGGTCCTTCAGAGAATGGGGCCTCTTCAGGATCTATGAATGGGACATAGGTCAAGGGGGTTGTCTTTTGTGGCCTGACTAGATCATCTTACCAGTCACAACTGAGAATATGTTAGCTTGAGAAGAGATAATTCTATTCTCTGGAAAACCCATCCTATCAACCTCCAGCCCAAGGTTTATTTCTTCAGGAACAATCTTTTCTCTAATTCTTGGTACAACAGGAGAAAAAATTATTTTTTCCGCTCCCCTTAGTTCCATGAATTCCTTTAGCAGTTTTCTAAAGCTGGAAAATAAGTCTCAGAAAAGTTTAGTGCAATGGCTATTACAACTCTTTGATCACAATTATAACATTTTCTCTTTTCAAGTATATGTTTCTGTTCAATCTACAAGTAAAAATATATCATTATGATTTTCCTTATTTGAATAAATATATACTGTGTGACATGACAAACAATATACCTTTATAAAACATTGATTTGGGTATTATTTCTAGAAATTGTGGGCCCAGTCTAAATATTGACTCCCTCATAAGAATGTACTGTACATCTTAGGGACTCTGTCTGATTTCTGTGATGTACTCTGTAGCTTAGTTTTAATCTAATCATTTTCTCCAGTGGCCTACTCAAATGCTTGGAGGATTCTTGGAATTTCTTTTTTCCTTTCTGTCAAATAATACAATATGCTGAGTAGTTCTAACATAAATATTAGTGGTACATTTATCAGGCCTTCTGTTTAACAACAATTCCTGAACTAGCCTGGTTGAACCCACTCATACTTTATGAAGACCTTTCACAGAGAACTTGAAGAATGTTTAGAAACTTGAGTGTCAAAAAAAGAACTCAGAATGAATATGTCTCTTGCCTAGGTCAAGACAAATGTCAGGGCCAATAAAGAGAGAAACACAATGATGGAGATTTGAAATGAAGGGATGGGGCAACAGGAGCTTGACAGGAGAGACGTGCTGTAAGGGAGTAAAGACAGTACTCTTCCTGAGAGTACACAAAGACAAGCCTCAGGCTTCTCACTGCCAAAAAAAAGATCTTACACATAAAGTAGCTTCAAAACAGCAGCAGAAGAGACACGAAAACTTGGAGCATATTTTTGTGTAAACAAATCACATCCAAAGCTCCAATGAAGCAACAGGAATCCATTTGCATATCCAGAGGCAGGCACAATAGTTTTGTCAGTGTCGTGACACAAAGGAGAGCTAAAATCCAAACAGAATCAGAGAAAGAAAACTAAGGTTTCCCAAATATCACCTGTGTGAAAGGTGCTGTATTTGACAGTTCTCCACTTTATTATTTTTTTATGGTTGTAACAACACAGACAAATTTTTTTGCACAATTTTCAAGATAAAGACTGTATGTGGTAGATCATCTAAAAAGAGATTGTCTGATTTCACATACATGTTCTTTCACATTCATAGAGTCAAGTTCTCTGTCTACTTTGATATTAGTGGTTTTGTTTTGTCTTGTTTTGGGTTTTTTTTGGGGGGGTGTGAGTCTTGCTATGTAGTTCAGGCTGACTTCAAACTTGTGATCCTCCTGCTTCAGTCTTTCAAGTGCTAGGATTACTACTGTGCACCACAAGCCCTGACGTGATATTAGGTAGTCTATGTGATCATTAGTGAATAATGTCAAGGAGGGTGGAGGAGCTTAAATGATAAAAGGTACTGCATTATTTTGATATAGTATTTTAATTGATCACAGCTGGATATTTAAAAGCAGACATAAAGTTTTATGTTTAGATGTCCTAGCTTTCAAATTTTATATCATTTAAATGCTGTATTTCTTAAACATGTTATTTTTAGTTTATACCAGAATCTAGGAAACTTAATATATGCTTTAAGCTATTATTGAAGAATCCCCAAGATAACATTATTATTTCCTTCTTGTTTAAAATTTTTTGTCATCTAAGTAATGATTTGAGATGAACCAGTATAGAATTAGCCAATTATAATTACACTGTCCATCAAATATTAAGTAAAAGCAATAAGGTATGAATGTATTAATTTGAAAATATATTTAGCTAATATTCTAAAGATACAAATTATATTTTTGTATTATCCTAAGTTTTTCCTACTCAAAATAGATATTCTCACAATTTATAAAGGAAAATTTAAAATATTTAAGGTGATATTTGGTACAATAAATATACCTATACATGTACAAAATTAGGACCTACATTATTGCACCTACCCGTAATAAACGGGATATGAATAAATACCGTAGATTCCAGTTAGATATTGCTTAGATTCTTTCATATCTAAAATATAATGTATGGATGAAATTATTTAATATTACTCACCATTAGTAACAGATAAGGTGATTTTATAAATTATAGAAGAGAGAGAAATAATAGTGTTTTATGTCCTGTGGAGTGAAATTCCTTTAAGAATTGGCCATACCAATGACTAAATACATACAAATATATGGACTAGAAGTTGCAAATTTAATACCCAATCCTGTTTTGAATTTTGAACAGAAATATAATTGGTTAAGGAAGAGCTAATAAAATAATCAGCCAGACTTCATCACCAGGAGTGATCATATGCAAGAGACCTCAACAAAGACATGATGCATTCCTCTCCGGCCACCTATGCCCTCTTTTGATGCAACAGTAACAATCCCAGCAACCTCTAGATGGCCATGATTATGTTCCTAAAGGGAAAACTAATAAAACTACATCTCTCCTCTTGCCAGAAAGGAATGACACCGTTGTAATGGATAGCTCGAAGCTGCTGAGACAAGTTCCCCATTCCTGGGTAGACTGGTGGCCTATTTTCAGTCTACCAACTCTTCTCCATCCTTTGTCACTCCACCCATCATGGACCAGGGAGATGTGAGCAGAGGAAGTAAAAGGGTTTTCTGTTTAACCAGAGATGTTTAAGTATTTTTCTTGTCTTTGGACATAAACAAAATAAACTGATGTCTTTAGTTCATGGATGAGATTGACGTGAACTATGAACTGAACTAAGAAGGCCACTGAACTAAGAAGGTCATGGATCAACTTTTGGTGAGCACCAGCATAACTAATAAAACCCCTCAAGCAACAAGTCTACAGAGCATCCAACCACTAACTACTGAATAGGGCAGTCCTCATGTTCATTGTGCATCTGTTTTACATGAAGATAGAGCTTGCAAGAAGAAACTGTGCTGTTCTAAAGGCATTCTGTTCTAATGTCAACACAGCAAAAAAAATTTTCTAGAGAACTACCAATTTAAACAATAATATACACAAAATACTTAACTCTAAATTTCAAACTTCCTCATTTCAACACTACACACTTCTCATCCCCAATACCACTCCTTGCAAGTGAACTTAACAGAGAATGTAAAAATAAAATTTTTCTTAAGAAGAAAATTCTCCAAGGATTATTACTGTCCTTATATTGATTTATCATATCCAAAGTTGGTATTGGGGCCTGCCCAGAGAGGAACTGCTCTGGCACTGGGTTCCCTCCTGAGGCCCACCATTCCATCTGTGAGTGTGAGCAGATCCCTGGGATCAACTGTGTGGCCCAGACCAGGGCGGCTGCAGGAGGATCCCAGCTGGGGGTCCGTCCCAACACCAGAGGCTCCTGCACATCCCCCAGGCCAGGAGCAGGCCCAGAGAGGAGCTTCAGGGCACAAGGGCTCCCTCTGGAGGCCTGCCACGCCATCCCTAAGTGCAGGCAGATCCCAGGGAGGAGCTGTGTGGCCCACACCTGTGAAGCTCCAGGCAGATCCCACTCAGAACTCCATCCCAACCTCAGAGGCTCAGGCACACCTGCCCAAAGCCAAAGGCCCACCCAGAAAAGGGCTCCATGAGCACATGGGCTTTACCCAGAGGCTTGCCAGACCATCGGCCACTGCCAGGGTTCCACCTGGAGAAGAGCTGTACAGGCACACAAGCAATACCCAGAGGATCACCCCCATACCATTGATAAGCGCAAGCCAAAGCCTGTGCAGACAACATAAACAGGGGTGCACAGCCCCCAAGCCAAGGCCCTCACAGACAATAGCTACATGGGGGCCACAGAAAGAGGCACAATTAGATACCATCCCATGTGTGCTTAGGACTCAGCCAGAAGCCTGCCCAGACAACAGGTCATCTCAGGGATCTAGAAGGCAACCACTCTGAACCAAGGAATTGGTGTACTGGTGAGCAGCAGAGTAAAGGCTGCTCACTGGCTTGCCGAGAATTCAAGAACACTAGGTGAGCAAAAAGTGGCCTCAACAAATACACAGCAGGCTGCATCTATTGAAATGAACAGACATGTAAATAAGTCCCCAAACCAGACATCTAGATCACCTAAGGGAACCCCAAAGGGCAACGAGATGAAACAATCTGATACTCAACAGCCTGGACTCCCTGAACTGGCAATGAAAGGGGACCTGGTAAAAATGAAATCAGAAATGATTTCTCAGATAACATGAGAGATTGTGCCCATAGTACAAGATGTGATTAATGAATCTAGAGTGGACACCAATAAAAAAAAAAAGAGGAGCCAAGGAATATGATGGAATCCCAATATAGGAAGCAAATAGAATACATAGAACAGATGCAAGCAGATTTCCAGGAGATTAAAAACTCCATTGAAAGTTTACACAGCAGAATGAGCCAATGTGAGGAAAGAATTTTAGATATAGAAGATACAATTGCAGTTAGTGACCAGGAAAAGGAAAATTTCTTAAAAATACTAAGGGACCACAAGAAATCAATCCAGCAGCTGCTAGATGATGCAAAGAAGAATAACATCATAGTGATTGGAGTCAAGGAAGAAACAGGAGAGAGTGCAGATGACATTAAAAAAATGTTCACAGAAGCAATGGCAGAAAACTTCCCAAATAGGGGAAAAAAACATGACATTAAGATAAGTGAGGCATATAGGACGTCAACTAGCTGTGATCAAAAAAAAAATCTACACGTAGGCATATAATAATTAAGATTCCATAAACCCAACAAAAGAACAAAATTTTACAAGCAGTTAGAGAAAAGAAACAAATCACATACAATGGAAAGCCCATCAGAATCACAGCAGACTTTTCACCACAAACACACAAGGCAAGAAGAGCATGGAGTGACATACTTCAAGACCTAAAGGAAAACAACCTCCAACCCAGATTGTTTACCCTGCAAAACTATCTTTCAAAATTGATGGAGAAATAAGTTACTTTTATGACAAAGAACACACTAGGAACTTCACAAATATCAAGCCAGCACTCCAAAAAATTTTAGACAACATCCTAGGAAAAGACAATGAGGATCACCTCCCCAGGAAGCCCAGCAGAATGAATCCACCAGGTGCAATAAGGAATGAAATGCAAAGGAGGAGAATCCAACAAAAAGAAAAAATCATGACAAGGATAAGTCAATACATATCAATTATAACCATCAATGTTAATGATCTCAATTTACCAATCAAAAGAAACAGATTGGAAGAATGGGCCAAGAAGCAAAATCCAATAATACACTGCATACACAAAACACAGTTAATTCAAAATGAAACTCATAGACTAAAAATTAAAGAATGGAAAACAATACTCCATGCAACAGGAACCTGAAAAAAAGCAGGAGTAGCTATCCTCTTTGCAGATCAAGTGGAATTCAAACCAACACTGATTAAGAGAGACAAAGAAGGACACTACATCCTTGTAAAGGGAACAATCCAAGAGGAAGAGATAACAATCAT
>NW_004624765.1:4200656-4230188 GCF_000247695.1 Heterocephalus glaber | reverse complement strand
ATTTCCTCCCTTGTATGAGCTTTGGGGTTGTCCTGCTCTTCTTTTTCTAGAAGCTTGAGGTTCAGCATCAGGTTGTTTAATTGGGCTCACTCTGTTTTCCTAATATGAGTATTCACTCCTATGAATTTCCCTCATAAGACTGCTTTCATTTTGTCCCATAGATTCCAATATGTTGTATTGTCATTGTCATTTAATTGAAGGAATTGTCTGATTTATTCTTTAATTTCCTCTGTGACCCATTGGTCATTCAGGAGTGTGTTGTTCAATTTCCATTGGTTATGATGTTATTGTGGGTTCTTTTGCTGTTGATCTCCAATTTCATGACACTATGGCTTGATAATATACAGGGGATACCTTCAGTTCCTTTGCACTTATGTAAATACGTTCTATGAGCGAGTATGTGGTCTACTTTGGAGAATGATCCATGTGCCCCTGAAAAGAATGTGTATTCTCATTTTGTGGGGTCAAACACTCTGTAAACATCTGTTAAGATCATTTGTTCAAGAGTTTGATTGAGTTCTAGTACTTCATTGCTTGTTTTTTGTCTTGTCTATTTAATCTATCTATTTGTGACAATGGGGTATTGAGGTCCCCCACTACTATTCTATTAGTGCATATATGATTTTTCATGGCTGTTAGTATTTGTTTTATATAGTTGGGTGCATTAGTGTTTGGTGCATAGATATTTATGATTGTCATATCTTTCCCTTGGACTGTTCCCTTCACAAGAATGTAGCATCCCTTCTTTGTCTCTCTTAATCAATGTGGGTTTGAAATCCACGTGGTCTGCAAAGAGGATAGCTACTCCTGCTTTTTTTCGGGATCCTGTGGCATAGAGTATTGTTTTCCACCCTTTAAAACTTTCAGTGTATGAGTTTCTTTTTGAATTAAGTCTTTCTTGTATGCAGCATATTGTGGGATCTTGCTTCTTGACCCATTCTGCCAGTCTACTTCTTTTGATTAGTGAGCTGAGACCATTAACATTGATGGTTATAATTGATACATATTGAATTATCATTGCCATGACTTTTTCTTTTTGTTTGATTCTCCCCCTTTGCTTTTAACTTCTTGCTGTGCCCGGTGGATTCATTCTGCTGGGCTTCCTGAGGTTGTGATCCTCCTTGTCTTCTAGGATTTTGTCTAAAATTTTGTGGAGTGCTGGTTTGGTATTCATGAAGTTCCTAAGGTGTTCTTTGTCATGAAAGTATCTTATTTCACCATCAATTTTGAAAGGTAGTTTTGCAGTGTAAACAATCTGGGTTGGAGGTTGTTTTCCTTCAGGGCTTGAAATATGTCACTCCAAGCTCTTCTTGCCTTGAGGGTTTGTGTTGAGAACTCTGCTGTGATTTTGATGGCCTCTCCTTTGTATATGATTTGTTTCTTTTCTCTAGGTGCTTGCAGAATTTTGTTCTTATGTTTGGTTTCTGGAATCTTATCAATTATATGTCTATGTGTACATTTTTTTGATCAAGGCTAGTAGGAGTCCTATATTACTCACTTATCCGTTTTTCAAGTTCTTTTCCCCTGCTTGGGAAGTTTTCTGCCATCACTTCTGTGAACAGCTGTTTTGTGTCATCTGCACTCTCTGTTTCTTCCTTGACTCCAATCAGTCTTTTGTTATTCTTCTTTGCATCGTCCAGCAGTTGCTGGATTGATTTCTCGTGGTCCTTACAATTTTAAAGAAATTTTTCTTCTCCTGGTCACTAACTATAATCTTACCTTCTATATCTGAAATTCTGTCTTCACATTGGCTCATTCTGCTACATAGACCTTCAGTGGAGATTTTAATCTCCTGGAAGTATGTTTGCATCTGTTTCCTGGATTCAATTTGTTTCCTATGTTGGGTTTCCATCATGTTCCTCCGCTTCTCTATTTTTTTATTCTGTGTCCTCTCTAGATTTATTAATTATGTCTTGCACTACGGGCACAATCTCTGCTGTTACGTGAGAAATTATTTCTGATTTCATTTTTTTCCAGATCCTCTTTTGTTGCTAGTTCAGAGAGTCCATGTGGTTGAGTATAAGAGTGTTCCATCTCGTTTCCCCTTGGGTTTCCTGTAGGTTATCTGGAAGTCTGGTTCTGAGGCTTGTTTATGTGTCATCTCATTTTGATGGGGGGGGGGGTGCTGCTAGCACCAGCACTGCTCACCTCCTCTGTGCTGGGAGCTGTGGTATGCTGACATGGAAGCCTCCTCTGCATTGGGGGCTGCAGCACACCTACCCAGAAGCCTCCTCCACCCTGGAAGCCACAGCACACCTACCCAGAAGCCTCCTCTGTGCTGGGAGCTGTGGCATGGTGACCCATAAGCCTCCTTTGGGCTGTGAGCCATGGCACACTGACCTGGAAGCCTCCTGTGGGCTGGGAGCCATGGCAGTCTGACCCAGAAGCCTCCTCTGTGCTGGGAGCTGTGGCACACCTACCCAGAAGCCTCCTCCACCCTGGAAGCTGCAGCATGCCTACCCAGAAGCCTTCTCTGGGCTGGGAGCTGTGGCACACTGACCTGGAAGCCTCCTCTGGGCTGGGAGCCATGGGAGGCTGATCCAGAAGCCTCCTTTGTGCTGGAACCCATGGTACACTGACCCAGAAGCCTCCTTTGAGTTGGGAGCTGTGGCACGATGACCTGGACGCCTCCTCTGGGCTGGGAGCCATGGCAGGCTGATCTGGAAGCCTTCTCTGGGCTGGGATCCATGGCAGGCTGACCTGGAAGCCTCCTCTGGACTGGGAGCCATGGCACACCGACCCAGAAGCCTCCTCTGTGCCAGGAGCCACAGCAAGCTGACCCGGAAGTCTCCTCCAACCTGAAAGCCATGGCACGCCTCCCCAGATGCCTCCTCTGGTCTGGGAGCCATGGCAAGCTGACCCAGAAGCCTTCTCTGTGCCAGGAGCCACAGCAAACTGACCCGGAAGCCTCCTCCAACCTGAAAGCCGTGGCACGCCTCCCCGGATGCCTCCTCTGGGCTGGGAGCCATGGCAAGCTGACCCGGAAGCCTCCTCTACCTTAATATCCATTTTTGGATGTCTAATATACTTTTCAGATAGACCTATCAAAAATGGAATTATCTTTCTTATCTCATCCCTCCAGCAGCCTTAAGCATCTCAGTTGAGGTTACTCCATCCTTTTTGGTTTTCAGGCCAAAATACTGATTCTCCTTCACACAGCAAATGCGATCCATGCTATTTATTCTCCTCACAAAATGATCAGGAATTCCACCACTTCTGTCATTCGTTGCTACCATCTGACCCGCTACTGTTCCTCATCTAGGTTATCACAATATATTTACCTGTGCCTACTCTTGATCTTTTTTGGTGTAGTCTAGGTTCAAGCTAGCAGCAATCTCCACAATTGATCTAAAAGGGTACCTTGAATTAGTACAATTGTCTTACACGTTTTATGCCTATTAGTCTGCTTTTAATCCATATATATAATTAATTTATAAAGTATTATAAATGAATCTAATGCTGGCAAAATAAAAAGGGGTGGAGGGAAAGAGAAAAGAAAAGAAACGTGTTATGTGCATGTACCAACTCCTTACAATGAATGTAACCATTATGTACTGCAAAAGTATACTAAAAATGTCAAAACATCAAAAAAATCAAAATATTAGGCTTCCATGTATTTCTTAAGCACTTTGGCCCTTTTCTGGCTCAGTCCATCACCACCAGGCAGTCTATGTGTTCAAGTAAATTATTTATCTGGAATCTGCACTCTCAGTTTCCTACTCCAATCCTTGTGATTCCTGAGTAACCACCCAGTTTATCTGAGGCCTGTGAAATCATCTCTCTCACTCAGTCCCCTCAACAGTGGACCATGCAATCAATACCTACACATCTAGGAAGGACTAGTGGACCAGTCATGTGAGTTTGAAGAGTGAGTACACAGATGCTGGATAAGTGGCCAGTGTTTCTATTCACTTGCACACAGACCTCTCACAATTCAGGACAGAACTGGGTAGAGCAGAGGTTACATGCTGCTGGCCATTTCTCCCCATTCCACACCATATTCCTAAGGAGCTCCAAAACTCTAATATTGCAGGTGACCATCCAGATTATTGTAAATTTTTGTCGAATCACTAAGATAAAAAATTTTATTTAATAATTTCTGCTTGATTTACAACAAGCAAAGAAGCTATGTTGCTAACAATTGTGCACTATTTATATAGAGAGAAATCTTTCTAGCTTTTAATTGTGCCCTTTGGCATGGCTTTTGGACCTCATGTTAGCAGAAGGGCTTCAGTATGTGAAATAGGTTTGATCCAAGTACAATACTATATACAGAAAAGAATCAATTAACATAGACATAAAATATTTGAGACTCCATCTATGCTCTTTCCCAGGCCTCATAATTATTACAATAATTCCACAATAATCATGCTACAATAATCACCCAGAAGAGTAGAACCCTAGAGGAGCAAAGACAAAAAGGAAGAGACAAGAGGATGTCTAAAGTGACTCATAGTTGTCATCAGTTAGGAAATCTGAGCAACCATGTGCTTGTGGAGACAGAGTGCCTTAGAGTAAAGAGATGAATGCTTAACACAAAAGAAAAGCAGCGAAAAGTCAGCAGTGGCATGCACTTTTGGATTCCACACTTTATTTGATATTTCAGTTGGCCATAAGAGTTGAGCCCTAGAGCACTACAATTCTTTCTTCAATTTGTGTTCCATTGGCTCAATTATTCTTTGAGTTCTTGGAAGACAGATTAAAGTGCATTCTGGCATCATACTGTCTAAAAAGTAAAATGTGTTCATTCATTACACAAGTAATTTTACAAAAATAGTTTACCATTTAACATTTATGTTTTTAGCTATTAAGTGCTCTAGGTCACAATGATAGCTCTAAACAAATCTTGGGGATGGAGGCTATCTCAACAGTCTTTGGCTAGAGTATGTCAAAACATGCATCATTATTCCACACATTCTTCTAACCCCACTTAGGAAGTGACTTTTCCTATCAAAAATTGTAAAAAGCCATTGGTTTATACCAGGAGGAGATGGCTAACATGGATGATGTTAGAAGAGAGTATATAGATGAAGGACTTAGGAAAAAGAAATGGTTTATGAGAAAGATCCAATGTTATTTAGCAATCATACAGCAATGTGAGATGAATAATTCTTTTTAGCTATTAATTGATACAGATGTGCTACTTGGCATGTATTTTAGACCACACATTAGCAGAAGCTGCAAATAAACCTACAAATACTAAGGGCTTTAGTACTTGTGATAGGTTGAATCCAAGAATAATATTGAACACAGAGAAAGATCAATATCACAGAGGGAGCTCCAAGCACATCTAGCTATAAAAATATATACAGTAAAACTAAGAGTATCTGCAGATTCACATATTAATGTATTTGTGTTTGTGTTGCTTGTAAAATGAGTGCATTTTTCATTTCAGATCATGTGTTAAATATTCTTAGAAACACTTTTGTTAGCTTCATAAAGAGTCAGATTAAAAGCAAGTTACTTTGTGGTAGAGATTTGGGGAAATGAGAGATTGGTTGTTACAGCTGAGAATTTGGTGTTCAAATTGAGTCTCTTTCATGATCATACTATTTATTAGTCCCTGCTCCTGAAACAATAGAATGTGTAACTTAAATATTGGCTCAATAAATACATTTTGTTATATGAACTCGGGACATTATTATATTTTAATGCTGGGAACACATGTGAGCAGGCCATTTTGAACAAAGCCACAAATAAGGTTCACAGTGAATTTTATCTGATGATAATGATAGTGAAGACCCTATTCACCTTATCTCTTGGATTCCTTTGTTTTATCCAAAGAAATAATTTGCATAACAGGAAGTAAAAGATGATCACAAATCCCTCAGCCAAGTGTTGTTGCTCTAATCTTTTATGTCTAGAGAGGCTCATGGAACCAAAAATTTTTTTTAAATTATAGAAGATACATATCTAGTTCTAATATATAAAAGCAACACAAGATGCTTTAATTTTGGGCTCTCTGTTTTCTACAATTCATAATCACACTTTTCATATGTTCTTAAAACTTTTCTGTGAACAAATATCTTGAAATATCACTAAAGGAAATTCTAGTGTAGAATATGAGCCCACAATCAGTGCTGACTGAAAATATAATTGCAGGAAACAA
This sequence comes from Heterocephalus glaber, assembly GCF_000247695.1. Next base: position 4,224,079 of record NW_004624765.1, on the reverse strand, counting down.
ATTAATAGTAGTAGGATGGTTTAATGCCAAAAAAAATCAATAACACGGTTTGAGCCAATATTGGCAGGTCTGTTTAAAAAGTCAGGAGATATCCAAAAGTGTAAATTAAGTGTTACAGTATCTCATAAGGTCGATAAACATGCCAACTACTCATGTTCCTCTCCTTTTAGCTATCAGAAAGAATCTCAGAAACCTAATATTTCAACTGTCTCAGAACTTTATGTGAAAATAGAAACAGTTTTTAAATGTATAGACTTACAATGTCAAGGTACAGTGGTAAGAAATGTGGGTTTGTCTGCCAGGCAAGCCTGGCCTCAGAACTTAGACTTTTTTACTTAGCGACTCTGTGAACTTGATCAATTTGTTAAACCTCAATGGTCTTTAGTTTCTTCTTCTTTTTTAAAAAAGAGGTAGCAATATCTCTATTATAAAGTTGTTGTAAGGACTGAATGCTGTAATAAGTTTCTAGCAAATAAGAAGTGTTTAACAGAAGTTATCTACTAAAAATATATCTGATAATAACCAAGCAGATGAACTGAGAATAGTTCAGTGAAAATGAAATAATAATAATAGCATTACATAAGAACTATTGCTTTTAATTTCTGTTTCAAAATCTTTAGCTTATTTCTGTCTCACAAATGCAATCTACAATTATTCCAAAAATTTAGAAATAGCTCCTCATACTCTGTGACTGTGAGTGTGTGCGTGTGCGCGTGTGTGAGTGTGTGTGTGATAGCTCTCAACGCAGACCTTGGCATTGAACAGACACTCATTCATGGCTACTGAATAGAGGGGAATTGAAAGGTGGGAAGCACTGCTTAAAGGTCTTTGTAGATACTGTTTTTCCTGGAAAATAATTTTATGAACTTACTCTTAATGATAAACATATAATTATGATCTGTGCCCAAGGACCGTAATAGTAAATGGAAGTCATCAGAAAGCCCCACAAAGAGAAAATCTTGACTTCCCTTTTGACTGGATAGTGGTTTATTCCCAGAAACTCTGTCTACTTTGTCAACTGAAGAGCGAATGCCTACCTAATGACATTATCTTCCTCCACATGGAGAAAATTTCGGCTCAGTATACCTGATTGATTTCCATTGTCAGTGTATGCTTCTACAGCCCTTTTGTTAAAGGAGTGAATACAACTGAAGATTATTAAAACTTTAAATGTTTCAGAACTCTTCTAACACAAAAGACAACTTAGTTGCCTTACAATGCATAATTATGTAAAATTAGATACAGAAAACAAAAAAAGTGATAAACATGTTAATATATTAGCTATAAGCCTACTGACAAAACATGAATTTTTCTAATTGAAAAAAATTAATAACCATCTTTAAGCTTACAGTATTTTATTTAAGATCTACAGTTGTAAATTTCTTGATATTTTCAATGAATGTCATTGAAATATTAAATGAGATTTTATTAGATCATCAGGTTATTCAATTACCTGCAGATCATTTCAGAAAACTTTCTTTTGTATTTTTAAATTTGTGTTTAATTTCACAATTCTTTAAACAACTATTAATCATTATAACTTATTTTCTTTTTTAGTTGGTTTTCTCAAAACTGGTCCTTTGTGGAAAGGGATAATAGCTCCTTAAATGTTTCTTCATCTATCTTGAGATGTAGGGTGATTGTAGTACCTCACAGTTTCTGAATACGTATTTAATCAGTGTTCAAGAACAATTTTATGTCGATTAAAAGCAATTATATACCCTAGGCTAAATGTGTAAAATTGTTTCCTAGATTATTTTTCTACTCAAATTATTCATCAAATCCATGTTTGTTACTTACTTTTTAAGTATAAGTAGCTCTTTGAAAATATATCTATTTTGTTAAAATGTTCTGTAACAATATAGCTCTGAATTCTTAAATTCTATTCCAGTGTCTTATATACTCATATACAACTAGATATAGCTCACAAATAATACTAATGCAATCCATCATACAGGGTGTCCATAAATATAATAGTGATTACTTCGATCATTTGACTTGAATTTAAATAAACCTATAGTATCACAGAGAAGAGCAGGGAAGAGGGAACTTGGGTGGTAGGTGTTGGTCATGATTATAGGATTTATGTGGTCTCGGATGGTGACAAATGTGGTAGCAAATTGTAGCCTCTGTATCAGTAAGGTTTACTGTTAAATTTCCCTAGAAAAATAATTTTTGTTCCTGTCCCTCCTAGCATGTCTTGGAATATCTAAAGCTGAGGCCATTCTTAACTATGACATAATATTGAGAAGCATATCAGAAAAAAATTTAATAAGCATGTAACAAACACTACATATTCCTATTGCTTAGAGAGGTAGTGTGCTTTGCTTTGAAAATTTGCTTTGTTTTCTCACTGTTTAAAACTCTGATGCTTATGCCACCCTGGCAAGCAGCAACTCAAAATTTGATCTAATTAGATTTGGAAAAATGAAATAATGTGAAATGCCATGAATTTGACTGCAACAGAATAGAATTCATACTCATTATACTCAGCAGGCAAGAACACTGAAGGGATAGAAAACTTGTCCCAAGTCATCTCAGCAAAATTGCTAACTCTCAACTAATGTTAGTCTCACAGGTGCTAGCGCTACCACAACACATAGAATCTATCAGCCATTCACTCATTTCTGACCACTTAGCCAGCTATTGACCCATGACTTCTTGGCAGTGAACACCTTTAGTCCCACAGAAAAGAGAAGCAATTAAATCACTTTTCCAGAAGTAACCATCTTTTTCTTTGTTCACTACATTTTTCTAAGCTGGCTAGAGTTCTCAATAGTCCCTCTCAGGTTTATATTTCCAGTTGATCATCTATCTCCTAACCTTACCTAGACTATATGACAGCTAAGCTTAATGTGTCAACTGTTTGGGTTGGGACCTGCTCAGGAAATTAAAGCACACTTCCACATATGTCTGGATTAGGTCATGGAAAAATGATCTGGGGATCTATAGCTGGACCCTCACTGCTTGCACTGTTCCCTTGCTCTGCTCCCTTGCTCTGCTTCTAGAGCACCATGAACTAAGCTCCTTTGTTCCTCCATGCCCTTTTGCCATGATGTTTCTGCTTGCAGTCAGCCAACCATGGATTAAGTCTCACAAAACAGTGAGAAAATTAAACATTTAAGGTGTGGATGTCAGGTATTATGCCTCAGTGACAAGAAACTTTACCATACAGAAAACTAATAAGAGAGTGAAGTCATTGCCAGTATACTATCTGTGTGGATTAAAGCCTTTGGAACTGGTTTGTGGGAGTTTTGAAAGGTTTGGATATGCAAGTTAGAGAAGCCTTAGAACGCTATAACTGAGTAGGACTGGAAATTTTGGTAGGACAAAAATGTTGTTAGGAATGCAGAAAGTAAAGGGCAGACACAAGATGTTTCAGTTGGGAACAAAGATTCTACTGGAAGTCAGGCTAGAGGCTATGTGTGTTGCACTCTAGCAGGAAATTTTTCTTTATTTTGTCCATGTCCTGAGATTCAGTGGGAAATTCAGATTAAGGAAGGTGGATCAGTCAGAGATAATTCACTGGCAGCCAAACAATCAGGCTATGGCATGAGTACTGCTGATTGTTTTAAGTCAGATTTATAGTGAGAATTGGAGATAACATTCAGAGCTCAAGTTTGGCACAAAATAAACCATGAATAACATTGGGGTCAAAGGAGGTATGGTTGCCAAAGCCACTAATGTCCTCAAAAAGAAAGGAAGTAATTTGTACAGGAATAAGAAAAATGCTTTGCAGGTAAGGTTTGACTCATTATAGGCTCAAAGGTGTAAAAATGCAAACTTTCATTTGAGAAATGAGAATCTGGGACCCCTGTTCATGAAGGGCCTCCTAGAGAATTGGTTTCTTAGAACTCATTTCACTGTGTTCAGCCATCCAGGCATCCAGAAGACACTGTAGCCATGGTCCAAGGGGGTCTGGCTATTGCTCTGTTTAATAGCAGACCTTGGTGTCATCCACACGATGCTGGTTTCACTGGCATACAGAGTTGTCGGGTCTGGAAGGGTTCTACACAGATTTCACAAGTTGGGATTTCAGACAAAGACAGCCTGATAAGGCACTGTGTGAAGCTGTGGGAATAAAGGCAAAGTTGCAATGGAGAACACAGGAAGTTGAAAATCCCAGGAACTTGGAATATCTCCTGAGGAAAGCTGCACTCTGTGAGTGAAGCCAACCCAAGACAAAGGCTTTCTGGGACAAACCAGTAAGGTCATTGGGTGGGCTGCCCAAGCTCTCTGGAAGATTTTACTACTTTGTACCCTTCATGCCAGATATGGAGCTGCAAGACTTAATATTTGCCATACTGGATTTTGGTCTTGCTTTGGTCCAATTTTTTTTCTACCTCCTCTATTTTAGCCTTTAGAATGAGAAGTTTTGCCCTTTGTCACTGTACCTTGGGATTATGTAATTTATTTAAGAGTTTTAGAGAACTTTATAGAAAAGAGTTTCCCTTGAATCTCATAAAAGACTTGGATATGGACTTTTGATAAATTCTGGAACTGTTGAGGCTTTGGGTAAGGGATTTTTCTGTTTCCAGTTTTTGCAAGATACTTGCATCATGTTAGGAGGAATTTTGGCTTTGTGCTTATTTGGAGATTAAGTATGTCTTAAGGAGGTGTGTTTTTGGCTGTCAAATTGGCAAAGGGTGGAATGTGACAATTATGCTTAATTGCGTCAACTTGATCATCTTGGAAGCCACTGAGAAGATTAAAACACACTTCTGAGTGTGTCTGGGGGAGGTTTGTAGAGGCAGAACTTTGGTTTCAATATCTGGACTCTCACTCACCCTTTCCTCTCTGGTGCTGTTCCCCTGCTCTGCTTCCCAGCAGCCATGAACTAAGCATCTTTGTTCCTTTATGTACATGTGTCATGATGTTTGTGTCTTGCAGCCATCTGACCACAGACCCAATCCCCCGAAACAGTGAGGAAAACTAAACCTCTTCTCCTTTAATTGTCAGTGTCATATATTGTATCCCAGCCCTGTGAAATTTGACTATATAATACATATAATATATTATCTATTATAATATATATAATAGACTTGTTACTCTATAGTTTTGTTTGCTATTGAATGAAATTTGTCATAAACCTACCTACCTACCTTGAGTTCCTACATAGCAAACTTAATTTAGTATGAAAACAAATTACAACTAAGAATTTATGCTAATAAAATGTAGTTGAGTTTCAGCCAATCATAGCAGTTAAACTCCAATGAATCACATGATGTAACATGATCAGACTAAATCCATGAAAGGCAGATATCTCATCACATCACATTCCAACAAAACAAATACCAAGATGTATCCAACTAAGCTATTTCTTTATGGTATTTCCTGTTTCTGTCCCTACAAACTGCTTGCTCACATAGCCAGAAGGAGCTCTTTTTTCCTGGCCTGGTTCTGTGTGCTGCCTAATTCATGAATCTTTTGTTCAAAAAACTCAGAGATGATTAAGTTAAGCTGAGTTCTTAGTGGGGCCTTAATCTAATATTACTGGTGTTCTTAAAAGAAGTGGGAATTAGGGAATTAGACATGTACAGAGGGGAAAACATGAATCTGGAGGGGAAAATGGCCATCTACACACCATGGAAGGAAATCCCAGAGGAATTCAACCCTATTGACTCCTTAATCTCAAATTTCTAGGCTTCAGAACTGTTTGAAAATAAATATATTGGTTAAGCCATCCATGTGTGAGACTAAGGTAGCTGAAGAAACATGATATACTGCCCAAGTCAATTTCCCAGCATTTAGCAGTGTTATGTTGAATAAATTATTTTATCCTTCTGTGGATCAGTTTTATCATCTATGACATGAATATATAATCTTTGCCCTGCTGGGGCCACAGTGAGTAAAGAGGAACTGTCTTTAACTACATATAAATACACATAATGTAATTATCAAATAGTAACAAAATTATTTGACACAGTTTTGTACTTTTTATGTAACAGTAGCTAAAATTGATTTTACTTTGTTAAATTATTTTATGAAATAATACAACAAGCCCATGTTACTGAGGTCTCCAACCCCTAGGCCATGTACAGGTGTGAAACAGGCTGTGTAGCAGGAAGTGAGTGGCTAGCAAGCTAGCAAAACTTCATCTGTATTAATAGCCCTTCCCCATCCCTACCATTACTGCCTGAGATCCACCTCCTGTCAGATCAGTAGCAACATTAGATTCTCATAGGTGTGAACCCTGCTGCAAACTGCCATATGAGATATCTAGCTTGCACCTTCTTATCAGAGTCTAATGGTTGATGATATCAGGTACAGCTGAAGCAGTGATGCTAACACTGAGGAGTGGCTGTAAACACAGATTAACATTAACAGAGAGGTTTGACTACATACAGACCAGAATAAATCAATTGCTTGCAGACTCATATATAAGCCTTATTCGTGAGTTGCAAGTGACAACTAAGCTGCATCTAGTGGCAGAATTTAAATCAGAATCTGATACTTATTTCAGCCTGTGCAGGGCCTTCCCATTATTTTATTTACCTAATTCTGCATTATAGTGAATTGTATAATTATTGTATTACTACTATTGTATACTACAATGTAGTAATAAGAGAAATCAAGTGCACAATAAAGGTAATATGCTTGAAACATCCCAAACCCACTTTCCCTCCCCCGTATCCATGGAAAAATTGTTTTCCATGAAACTGCTACCTGGTGCCAAAAATTTTAGTGACTGCTGATTAAATAAGAAATTGTACATGGTTATTTATTAGCGATAAGTACCTGTCTTCACAGGCACACACATATGTAGGTAGGTTAAAACACTGTTATCAGTAATTGCTGCATTTGACTCGCCACCTTGCAGAGTGCCCTGATACACACAGGTTGCTTTGACTGACTGTTCGGAGAGCACAGGAGGTAGAATCAGCATTGTACTGCATCCTTTCCTACACAAGGTTCTACTGTCACCCACACAGTCCATGCAATGGAGCCATGAAAAATATCACTAAAATATATTAAAAATTTATGATCTTGGAGGGCTTCTTCATTAGCTGTTCAGGGCTACATACATAGATTGGACATGCCTAATTATCACTTGGAGGCCCCTGGATCCCCAAATTCTAGGAATATATTGAAAAATTAATTCCTATATTATTGTTTAACAAAAGCTCTGGCTCAGAGCAGCCACTCAATATTAGCTTTTTCATTATTTTTTTGAATAAAGAATCTTAATCTTTCTTCAGTATGCTGCCTTTGTTACACACCACACGTAAAAATGTGTTTCTACATTTCTAAAAGAATAACTATGAGTCAGCACAAAGTTTAGAAGATAAAACTGCTTGTTCTAAGTCCACAATTGAGAGTGACAGTTTTATGTCTAAGGTCCTTTACAAATGTGATTTTTCCCTCTTTCAAAACTGGCCTTCATAAAATGATGTCCTGACAGCATCTGCCTCTTTTGAAAAGCATATGGGAAATGGTCATTGAGAATTCAAAAGTGAGAGGTGGCTGGTTCTGTGACTATGCTGTTGTTATTTTTAAATGAAAAGGGTGAGCAATTTCAGAACTAAGAGAGACAAAGTATCTGACATAGATTTGACAGGATGCCAAAATACACTTTAATATCTGCCTAAACATTTGACCACAAAAACACAAAACCAAAGACTCCTCCCAAAACACACACACACATAATAAGACATTATTCATGAGGTCAAAATCCCACTTTCTTCCAAAACATGGTGACAAATCCCTCCTTGTTAAAATGAATGTGCACTGCAGCACAATCTAAAATTGTGATTTAAGAATAATACACCAATCTTTCTTTATGACAACCATTACATAAGAAAGAATATTTCTCAGAAGTAACTGCAGTATGCTTCAGATATTTCTAAAGGTAAAATCTGCTAAAAAATGTATCCAAAAACTTCCTAAAAATCTTGAAAGCAGCATTTTCTAAAATGTTAAGAAAGCAAGGACCTCTTAAACCCAGCATTTTGAATTGAATAAGATTCTGTGAATAAATTCACAATGGAATTATTACCAAATGATCTTAAAAAGATTAACTATCAGACTACTAATGGATCTCCCAGGAACAGAGGCAGAAAATGCAAGTTCTTTAAATTTAGGAAGTTGCTTCTTAGCTATATGAATATGTCATATTCCTTAGCTGAACCCAGGCTTTCTGAATTAAAAATAAATAAGAACATATTTTCATTTATTTTGGAAAACAAACAATATTGTTAAGCAGAATTAGCACACAGTAGGTACTTAGTAAATATTTACTTGACTTCCCCTCCTCCCACAAGGCCTTAAGGCTCTCTGCTTCCAACCTTGCATATCCATCCATTTCCCCAACGAATGATTTATTCCAGAAATGTTTACTGTCCACCTATAATGTGAGAAGTGTTGTTCAGGGAACTGAAGACTTACGGTTAAAAACAAAAAACAAAGCTAAAAAAGCAGACATAATCCCCATTCTCCTGGTGCTAACTTCTTTCATCATTTCTAGTCTCAGTCTAACACCAATAGCACCGAGCACTAAAAAAAAAAAAGTCTCTCCTGGAAAAGATTTATTACAACATCACAGCTAATTCCTATATCTTTGAGTCTTTAAACACAAACAATTTCTTTTAAATTTTGTGCATCAAATATATCTCTAACTTCTTATCAAATTATCACATATTCTGTCACACATTGTCCCTGTCCATTTCTAAGAATTTGCAGTTTTCTTTTGACATGACTTCTTACTAGGAGATACATTTGTGTATGTGAATATTTGTGTGTGTGTTTGCAGTCTCAAGTAAACAATTTCATCATCAAATGTTTTCCTTAATTGTTTTTTCTTTTTGCTGGAAATTCATCATGAAGAATTAACTATAGTATCTTCCAGCCAGGCATGGTGGCACATGCCTGTAATCCCAGCACTCATGAGGCTGAGGCAGAAGGACCATTGCAAGTTTGAGACCAGCCTGGGCCACAAGCAAGACCTAGTCTCAACAAACCAAGCAAAGTATCTTCCAAAGTAGTATATACATTACTCACAAGGTGAAAACTATATATTGACTTAAAATACCTCCTTAAGTCATCTATTTTTATTTTCCCTCATTCATCTACTATAATTAGAGTATATTAGAAAGTAAACTGTTTTCTGGGGCTATGAAAATGTATGAAACATGATCTAGAGCCTCTGTAAGTTTTAACAGCTGTGGAAGACAGATATGGTAAGCAATAAAGATAATAAAGCATTAAGACACAACAATGGAACCATCATAAGGATTCTCAATCAGAACAGGATAGAAGATTACCTGTGAATAAGCAAGGATAAAGTAGATAACTCCACCACAAGGACACTAAAGAAGTTTTTGCAGAGGAACAGACAATTGCCTAAGCCCTAAAGGGTTATTTACTAAGTGTTGCCCAGGCAGATGTAGCTCCCAGACTATAGTTTTGTGCTAAAAGAAAATCAAATTTCAGAATCTGAGTTTGAAGCAAGAAGTGTACAAGATAAGCTTGGAGCACCTGATCACACCAAAGAATAAAGAAGCTATCACAAACTAATAAGGCCACATCAAAAGCGTTTAAGAATCAATTGGAAGAGATATTTCTGACCAATGATGGAGAAATATGAATTTCAGAAATGGTGATAATTATATCTGATTGAAACCCATCAAATATATTTATATCAGTTTATAATAATATTAAATGACATTAGTTGCTCATTTTTCAATAATAGAGGACAGATTAATTTTCTTAAAAATATATATGTAAGAGAAAATCATGAAGAATTCATCCTTTCTTCTATATGAATTATAACAGTGAGTTACCCAATAATAAAAGCAGTGCGTTAGTGTGTTTGGGCTACTATAACAAACTACCACAGATTGCATGGGTTATAAATAACAGAAATGTGTTTCCTACATTTCTGGAAACTGGCAAGTCTGAGATTGAGGCATTGGGGAACTGAGGGTTTGCTGAGAGCCTGTTTCCTTCTTCACAGAAAGATATCATTTTGCTGTGTTTTCATATGGCAGAAGGGGCAGGGGATCTCTCTGGGTCCTCTTTTTTCATGAATCTCATTTATGAAGATGTCACCATCGGGATGGAATCACCTCCCAAACAAAGCTCTCATCTCAAACATTCTTGAGCAGTGGGTTTCAACATGTGAATTGTGTGAGGACACAAATATTCAGTCTCTATAAAGTGATATGTCTTTATAAAGTATTCCATCCAGTGAGAAATAAATGTTAAAATCAGAATATTTATATGAGAAATATACCATGCCAGTGTAAGATATTACAAGTAGAGAACATTGAGTATGAGCTATAGGGAACACTGTATTTTCTTCACAATTTTCTAATAAACCTAAAATTGTTCTAAAACTAATTTAAAAAATAACAGCACTGCCATTCAAAAATTTCTTATGAGTAAATGATCCTAAGTATTCAGCATAAATGCCTAGTAAGAGCATAATGAAATAGGACGTTGTTGGGAGACAATTCTTCATGGAATTTCTGCATGGCTTCCACAAGCTTTTGTTTTCATCAATTGTTTTCATGAATGATTATAAACTAAGCCACACTGTAATGTAAAGATAGTTTCCTCTGCAGGACAGAAGACAAATCTCTTAGCAGTCTCCTTTATAAGACTGGCATTTTGTAAGCTCAGAGTTTCTGACCTGTGACACAAATCCATCTTCCATGGCATTATCTATCTTTTTCTCCTTCTCAATCAACCTCATGGGATTTGCTATGAGAGGTGATTGGAAGCAATGTAGACATGAAGTGTGTGTTCATTGCTATGCCACAGGGTCTTATATCTTCCCGGCACAAGTGACAGACTAACTTGTTCACTTGTAAGCAAGCTAAAGTCAGATACTTGTTAGTTCTGGATGACAAGACATTACATGCCTCCTGCTTAAGGAACACACCACTACCTATTATTTCTTCAAAGAGATTAAATATGAATATGATACAGCCCCTGGCTGTAGCTGGAAATTTTTTGGATGTACAGAAAACAGAGGAAAATATTAAACTCTGTCATGAGTGTACAATTGATAAAACCTAGGCTCAGGAAAATTCTACCAAAAAAAAAAAAAAAGAAAGAAAAATCCTTAGGTCTCCAACTAGATTAATTATAATGGGAAGAAAAGACCAAGGAAGAAATAAAGCCTTCAAGAAAATTTTCAAAAACATGGAAGCCCAAACCATACTGTCTACAAACACTTTGGTGATTTAACTACAAAGAAACACAAGAAAGCAATTTATATAAAGGGTGGTGGTTACTTTCAAGGAGAAAATCTTTTGCAATTTGGGTGGAGTTTCTTGGTATCTAGCAAAGTTCTATGTCTTGGTGTAGGCTAATAGTTAAAATACTGTATGTCTTTTCTAAACCCCTTTAAGCTATGCATTTGTCTTGTAAAGTATGCAGTATGTGTGCTGTATTTGCAACATTTTACACCAGGTAAAAAGGTATAAAGAAGGAAGGACACAAAGATGTCCTTTGCTTTCCACATCTCACAACTTGATATATGAAAATAAGAAGCAAGAAATTTCTGATTGCAAAGTACTTGCTATCAAATTCTCTCTACTCAACCTCTGGAACTAAATTTATTAGTCAGTAACACCGGTACAATTCAGGCACTGAGAATATTTTGTAAGTCAAGGTGTCTTAGAGAGGCTGTTGCTGTTCACAGCTCTGACTACTGAATGGAACAATAAGGCAAGGAAGACAAGCAGATCTTTTGGAAAGGAAATGTAGGAATTCCAAGAGTTATGGAAGGCAATGGGGAGTTAGTGACACTAGAAGTAGGGGAAATTAGGCTATAATTGATTTTGTTTGTGCAATCACCTTTCTGGTTACAGTGTAAAAATGGGGTAGCTAGTAGATAGAAAAGTTAAAAATTTCTTGCCAGGTAAGAGATGACAAAGGCAGTTAATACACAATAGACAGGGCTGAGGTTTGGGTATTTTCATGAGGTGAGATAATAAGTGTTTTAGGAATTTGCTGTACCTGGGGATTGAGGAAGAAGAAGAAAGAAGCGGCTGAAGGTTATAGTTGGAAAACATGACATGGGCTTATGATTAAGTGAGATAAGGACCAAAACTAGGGAGCCAATTTTCCTAAACACTATATGAACTTCTGCTTATCTGAAGCTATCCTAAGATTTTCGTACTTTCAAATTCTTTAAAATGATATTACTATCTATATGTCTGTTAAATCTAGATAGTAGGCACGAGTGTCTCATATGACTTTTCTGTGTACTCCAGATTTTTAATTTAAAAATAAATTATGTACACATCTGTGATTTCAGATATATTTAAGAATATCAGATTATATTATTTTTTACAGAGGTATAAAACTGGTTCTCAAATGGGATGTTTTGCTTCCCAGAACACATTTGGCAATGTCTGACGATATCTGGGACTGTCACATCCGGGGGTGGGGGCTGCTGCTGGCATCTAGTATGTAGACATCTGCTATGCTACAGACATCATAATTCTCCAGAAATCCCTTTGCTCCCTCTCTCCCCACCAAACAGAGAATCATCATATCCAAAATGTCACTGATGCCAAGGTTGAGAAATCTTGGTATTGGGTTACCAATTTGAGTCAACGATTTAATATTATTGCCTTTAGAGCTGACTTGGGGATTTTCCTAGAAGAAAAAAAAGTGTCTGATAATGTATTACTAACATAGTCCCTAAAATAGTTATCCATTCTGAAGACGATTTGCATTAATGTTCTTCTATTAATATCTATTTCTTAAACTGGATTTTTCACACTACATAGCTGAAAAATATGAGCAGTCGGAAAGACAGCCAGATACACAGACTGAACAGCATTGTCTGGCTGGATGGTGAGTGACTACATAAATATCTATGCATTTGGGTAATTTATGTATAACCAGGTTGGTCTCCCTCTCTCCCTCCTGGCCATCCAGCCTCCCTTCTTCTCTCTTCCTCACTGCCACTTGTTAACCTAATTTTGCAGTAGCGAAGCTTTCTACATTATTTTATGTTCATTCTCTACAAAAATTTTCCCCGAATATAACTGAGGGACATTAAGGCTAAGGTACTTTTACAGACATTTCCTTTTTCCCTTGTAGATATAATTTTCCTCTTTCTGAGAAGGAATCTTTTACTAGAAATAGTATCTCTTATAGTTTCCAAGCTGTTCTCAGCAACCAAATTACAGTAAATATAAAAATATTAATTGTCCCCTATGTAAACAAATGAAAAATGAACAGTTTGTTCCTGTTACACATGAAGTAGACAAAATGCCTGTGATCAACTTTTTAATTATTCTTATAGTCTTCCCTTTAAGTCAACAAGAGAAACATACATAGCGTTTTTCTCTCCTAAATCAATTTCATCACCTTCTTTTTTAGTTCATGAACTATGAGACTCTTAGGAAATGATATTAATAAAATGATGACAGTGATATTTGATTTAACACCTTTGGATTTTATAATGGAAATATGTTTACTCCTTTTCCTACAGCTTGCTTTCTTAGACCTCCATTAATTGCCTGAAGCAAACCCTGATAATATAATCTGATGCCATCTCTATCAGGTCACACACAGGAATAAAATTTATAGAATAATTCATGGTAAGCCCTGTTTCACTGACACAGTTACTTTAAATCCCTATGGAAAGTGTTAATGTACACAACGTTAGCTAAAACAAATTGGGTCAGGTGGATTATATTTCTGCAGAAGGAATTTTTTCTAGTACCAAAATCAACTTTTGCACTCTAATTCACAGTACTAGATCTACTATTAGTACATTCACCACCATTATTCTCACCCATAACTGAGAACTTTTATAGCATCTATACTACCAGTATATAGCAAGAACCACATTTGATATTTTTACATAGAATATCACATTTAATTGTCAATATGCCCTTTTTATTTTTTTCTAAAAGTATGCTTAATTTTAGTATGTCATGTATATTACAATTCCTCCGCCTACATTATTACCTGTATGTATAACATAAATAAAAGGCCATTGCTGATACTTGATCATATTTCTATAACTAACCGCTCTTGAACTATTATGAAATAATTTATTTATAGTGTTGTATAATGAAAGAAGAAAAGATAAAAGGAATAAAATATTAAACACTCTATTGACCAGGGTTATATTGAAAATACTACGTTTTCAAAATTATACCCATATTCACAGTATTTTACCCAAAACTCTGCTGTACACATTAGGAAATATGTAAAAGTAAACATCTGATTTGAAAAAGGAAAAAATATATAATTTGAATTATTGGTAGTAATTTTAATGAATCACAAACATAAAAGATCAATATAACTTGCATTTTAAAAATTAATAGATATGTAATATACACAACATATACATACACATCTGCCATATGTAAACCCCATCTTCAAAAATATTACTCTCAAATAATCACATTTGAATAAATGCTCTAGTCCTGAAAGATGCTTCCTTAAGTTACAGCTTTATTTTCTCTACTTCAGCCACTAGAATCCAAATATAACAAATAAATTTAAACAGATTGTGTTTATATATCACAAGTTCACCTGAACTTTATGACATCATTATGAAAAAGGTAGAGCAAATGAATGCTTATAGAGATGAAGTGTACTTTAGTGTCATTAACATACAAATTTTGTATACTTTTCTTTGTTTAACATAACAGATTATGAGCTTTAGATGGCAGATTGTTTTTAAACAATAACCTTCTGTACAATGCCTGACATTACACTTCAATATTTAAATGATAATTATTAAATTTTCACTAATTTGTGTTAAATGGGCTAATGATTCAGTTTATAACCCTTTAGTTCTGTCAGCAAAGTTCTAAAAGGAAAATGCAATAATCCTCCTGAATATGTTTTAAGCCTGCAGAGAGACAATTGATGAAAAGTCTAACCTTTGTTGAATTTGTTCAAAACTGACCATCAGTTCCCTTAGTCCTTCATTTAGTAAGTATTTCATGAATCCTTGTTAAGTGCCAGCTTTGGGCCCTGTTTGGGGAAACCCTACCTGAATAAAACCAAAAATCTATCCAAAATCTAAGGATATAGTAGAAAACTATGGCTAACTGGAACTCAGTTATACTGATTTCTCATGAAGTTAAAACATTTTTTAGTACTGTAATCATTAGTTAAAACTCTGTAGGTAATCATCAAACATAGCTATCTTATTCTATGTACTTGATTCAATAATATGTTAAAGTCTCTTAAAGTTAATCATTTAGAATAAGAACACACTTATTTCTTTCTGTAGTGATCTTAATTATGTAAAACAAACTAAAGTCTACTAAAGTATCAATTTTTACTAAAATTGCATTCAGGTTACATAATTATATTTAAATTATATAAATTATATTTTATAATTTATATAATCTATAAGGAATATGCACATTTACACAAATACCACAGTAATGTAATAAACTTGTCAATTTTTAAAAAGTCATTTTCTTGAGCTTTTGCCTTCAAACTGAATAGTCTTTCACTTTTCTTTATCTCACAAACTTGTGACTCCAATCTCGGTTAGGCATCATCGGTTTTTCAGATGTACAGCATAAGCTTCAATGAAAACACTCTCATGTTTTAATCGTGATGGTTTCGGGGCACAGTTTCTGAAAATACTTTTTCTAGTGACTAGTAGTGAACCAAATGGAGTGTAATTTCAAGAACTGCTTTGCCAATTCTCAAAAACTTTACATGAGAAATATTAAAAGCATGTGTTTTCATGTGGATTTTAGTAAAGCTCAAAAAGGCCACGACTAAGATGAAAGCATATTTTTTATGAATCACAGGAGAATATGAAGCATACACAATAGATATTGTCTCAGAATACTTCACATCACCAGTGTCTTACTATTTTGATTCACTGTTGTTTAATCAAAATGTTGCAGTTATTAGCAAAAGTTAGTTTGGCTAAAATCATATATACATAGGATATTTCTAGGTTTGCAGATCACAATATAAAACACAGTAAATAAAATTAGTCACTTCTTTTTCCTACATTGCACATTGTACTACCTATTTATAAAAATGTTTATGCAGGGGAGAGAGAAAGGATTACACTTGCCTACCTACCACATAAGTAATTCTGTGAGTTCAAAGGTTAAATGACTATTTCATTTTTATTTTCTACACTCTTATCCCCTGCCCTTGCTCTCTCTAATTTGCAAAAGAAATACAGGTACATTACTATCTGATGAATAATCTGTTTAAATTGAACCCAGACTCAAGTGTCTGAACCCAGACAAAAGTTTATGACAGCCTTTTAAAATAAATGCATTTTGTTAGCCACAAGAGAGTAACTACTGCAGATGGGAATCCACACTGATGCCATGGGACACACCAAATTTTTAAGTCAAAACAGAGACTCTGGGAAGCTTTACATAAATATAACAAAATATTGGCAATATTAAAAGTAAAATAAACATCAAGCATTTCAAATGTGTATTAAAACATACCATAGGAAGGCATTAACCAAAATTGGGACAAATGATACTGCTAACCACTAGCTCCAATAACACAGAAATTTATAAAGACATCACATTACATGCTAAGGTGGATACACAGAAGAGACTGAGTAATAGCTTAGAAAAAAACAGACTCCATTCAGGCTTGGACTGATGAGAGTTCTTTGCAAAAAACAAAGCAAAACAAAAAAACAAAAAAAAAATTTTCTTCAAAATTTTTAATAAGTAGGGCCTGAAATCACTGTGTTCAGTTTATGGATTACCATAGGTAAGAACAGTTATGCTTTTTAGTGATTTAAATAATACTTTTCTTCCAGAGTGTATTATGTTTTTCACGATCTAATTTATACTATATTCCATTTATAAAGTCAAGAACTGTGGAGACTTTCTAAGTGTAGTTGAAGATAAACATGCGAAAATGCTCCGGCATTTTGACCCAGTTCCCCAGAGTGGCTATAAGGGTGCACTGTAAGATTTGCACAGCATTGTGTAATTAGACTTCTGTCTGAGTGAGTTTCATACAACGTTCACACTTTCATTATATACAACCAGGCCAGTCTCTTCAATATCAGTTTTAAGAAAGTTCCCAAGAGAGTTCTAGGGCAAGAGTAAATGCTCCATGAATAAAAAATAAATTTTTTTTTAAAAAAAGAATAAAAGAGGAAGAGCGTGAAGGAGAGAACAGTAAGAGGAATAATAGAAGAGCATGGTGGAACAACCTTGGCTGGCCCTTAATAGAACTCAACAATGGTCCAAATTGTGCCAAACTGTGGGCAAATAGCTAAACCTTTTCGTCTTTTAGCTCTAATGTGAAGATAATACATTAGAGGATTTCCAAATATCCTTTCAGCTCTAATCCTATTTTTCTTTACACAAAATATGACTACAGCAATTTATTCCTCTAAATATTTTCATATGCAGAATACAAAAATCATAGCATTATGTTGCACTGCATACATTTATATGATTACCACAAAAACTGATACAGTCAGTAACTTGGAGTTCTTGAATATTCTGTATATGGCTCATAAAAGAAGAAATATATCTCCCAGTCTTCAATATTTGACATTAAGGAAAAATAGTTATCCCAGTTTTGTTTAATCAAAACCTTGAATACAATGTTTTGGCTTGATTGATTGAAAGATGTTAATACATTTTATAGAGGACACTAAAAATTTATGGGAAAAGATGAAACAGAAATCTAGCCACACTCTGAATAATAATTATTCCATGATCTGACTTGTGGAGTCCAGATTTTGCTGTGTTCACAGAACAACTTCACACAGAAATACACATGGTCAAATGAAGGGTTGGGTCCATCTCTCTGAGAAAGATCATTTCTAAGTTGCAACTTGATATTCTGCTTACTTTGACTCCTTGCTTGTTTCAAGTTAGATTTGAAAGACAAATAATATCATTGGGCGGTTTATCAAATTAGAACATCATACTCAAACACATGCCTCATTAACTCCATTTCATTTTCTTTGCAAAAACAAGTTTTCAGTGTGTTTGTAGGAAAAGAATTTATAGGAAAAAATCAGCATATAAATGCTAGTGCATTTATTATCATTAACCATGCCAGTCTCAAAAACTAAATAAATAAAATCCAGTGTTTGAGATTTATACATTCTAAGGTACTTTATGGTAAATAATAACATCCTATCCCCCTAAAAAATGTTAACAAAACTATGACCTTTCATATGGTCAATGATTCTTTACTAACATTTAAAAGTGGTACTGAAAAGTTTTCTGTACCTATGTATAGATGTCTAAGAATATTTTATTTAATATTGGCCTAGTTTAAGAAAATATTTTTTTAATTTTTTAAAATAAGTTTATTATCAAACACACACACATACAAAAAATTAAAACCATTCAAAGAAGAACAATGCAAGGGGAAAAAAACTACAATAATATTCAAATACAGTAGAACTCAACCAAAACAAAACTGAAAAGCACTTAAACATTTTTCCATATAACTTAAAAAAGCATCTCAAGCACCAACAAGATACCAGAGGATGTGACTTGTTCAAGAAAGGCCCCCAAAACCAACATTGAACAAATAATGATCTGGAAAAAATACTCCAGTTAGTTGGCAGACTCCACATAAGTCAAACTTCTCCCTAATTTAAATTTCAATACAGGTATACGACACAATATGGAAACACAATCCGAGAAATATGTTATCCATGTGTATCCTTAATTACACTTTCAGTTTCTCACACTAGAGAAACTATTCGGTATTTACACATATGTGTCCTATTTATTTCACTTAGAAGGATGGCCTCAATATGCATCCATTTAGCTATAAATGTCTCTGGTTTCTCATTCTTTAGGGCTGAGTAGTACTCCATTTTATTAAAAAAAAACCCACATCTTCTTTATCCAGTCTCCAGTTGATGGGCATTTGGTATGTTTCCAAGCTTTTGCTATTACAAACTGTGCAGCTATACACATGGGTGCACATATATTGCTGTGGTATGATTCTTTTAATTCTTTTGTGAAGATACCCAGCAGGGTGATAGCTGGGTCAAATGGGACCTTTAATCCTAGTTCTCTGAGGTGTCTCCATACTGATTTCCACAGTGGTTGCACCAATCTGCACTCCCACCAACAGTGGAGAAAGGTTCCTTTCTCCCCACACCCCTGCCAGCATTTGTTATTGGATGATTTCTTAATAGCAACCATTCTTTCTGGAATGAGGTGGAATCTCAGTGATGTTTTCATCTGCATCTCTCAAATAACCAGTGATGTTGAACATTTTTTCGTATATTTATTTGCTGCTTTTACTTCTTTGTCTGAGAAATGTCTGTTCATTTCACATGCCCATTTTTGAATTGGGTATTTATATTTGGGGGGGGTCCGATTTCTTTTAGTTCTTTTTATATTCCAGATAGTAGACCTTTGTCTGAGGAACAGCTGATAAAAATTTTTTTCCCACATTGGAGGTTGTCTCTTAACTCGGTAGTTTCTCTTGAAGTGCAGAAGCTTTTTAGTAAGATCCCAATTGTTGATTCTTTGTGCAAGTTCCCGTGACACTGAGGTTTTGTTCATAAAATCTTTTCCTATAACAATAACTTCAAGAGTTCTACCTAACTTATCTTCCAGCAAATTTAGTTTCTGTCCTAATATTTACATTTTTAATCCACTTTGATCTTAATTTAGTGCATGATGATAGGCATGGGTCAAGTTTTAATCTTTGACAGGTTGCAATACAGTTTTTCCAACACCATTTATTAAACAGGCTATCTTTCCTCCAATGAGGGTGGTTGGCTCCTTTCTCAAAGATGAGGTAGCTGAGCATATCTGTAGTTGTTTCTGCATCTTCTAATCTATTCCACTGATCCTCAGGTCTGTTCTTTGCCAACACCATGCTGTTTTTATCACAGTAGCTTTGTAGTATAATTTCAAGTTGGGGATTGTAATACCCCCAGCCATGTCTCTGTTGCCTAGAATTGCTTATGCTATTCTAAGTTTCTTCTGCTTCCAAATGAATTTTTGGATTGTTTTCTCTGGTTCTGTGAAGAATATTGTTGGAATTTCAATCAGGATTGCATTAAACCTATATAATAGTTTTGGAAGTATGGCCATTTTCACTATATTGGTTCTTCCTACCCAGGAACAAGGGATATCTTTCCATTTTCATATATCCTCCTCAATCTCCTTTTTCAAAGTGCTATAGTTTTCAGTGTAGAGGTCTTTTGCATCCTTTGTTAGACTGACTCCTAGATATTTCATTTTTTTGGATGCTATTGTAAAAGGAATTGTTTCCCTACTTTCTCTCTCAATGAGTCTATTATTTGTATATAAAAAGGCTATTATTTTTTGAGTGTTGACCTTATATCCAGCTACTCTACTGAATCTGTCAATTAAGCCTAGAAGTCTTTTGACAGAGTATTTTCGGTCTTCTATGTAAAGTATCATATCATCAGCAAATAATGACAGTTTAACTTCTTCCTTTCCTATTTTTATTTCTTTTATTTCTTTCTCTTTTCTAATTGCAGTGGCTAATGTTTCAAGAACAATATTAAACAGGAGTGGTGATAGTGGGCATCCTTGTCTTGTTCCTGATTGTAGCATGAAAGCTTTCAGTTTTTGACCATTTAGTAAGATGTTGGTTGTTGGTTTTTCATAGATAACCTTAATCAAATTGAGATAAAAACCTTCTATTCCAATTTTCTGTGGAATTTTTATCATGAATAGGTGTTAGATTTTGTTGAATGTCTTTTCTGTGTCTATTGAGATAATCATATGGTTTTTGTCCTTAAATCTGTTAATATAGTGTATTACATTTATTGATTTACAAATGTTGAACCATCCTTGCATCCCTGGGATAAATCCAACTTGGTCAGGGTGTATGATCTTCTTGATGACCCTTTGTATTCTGTTTGCCAGTATCTTGTTGAGGATTTTTGCATCTATGTTCATTAGGGAGATTTGTCTGTAGTTTTCTTTTTGGGTTGTGTTTTTCCCTGGTTTTGGAGTCAAAGTAATACTTGCTTCCAGGAATGAATTTGGAAGCTTTGCTTCCCTTTCAATTTCCTTGATGAGTTTAAAGAGTAATGGCAATAGTTTTTATTAAATGTCTTGTAGGATTCAGCAGTGAAGCCATCAGGACCTAGGCTTTTCTTTGTTGGTAATTTTTTTATTATATTTTCAATTTCACTCATTGTAGTTGAGGTGTTTAGAATTTCTATATCTTCTTCATTTTACTGTGGTAATTCGTATGTATCTAGGAATCTGTCCATTTCTTCTATGTTTTCCACTTTATTAGAGTACAGGTTCTCAAAGTAAGAATTGATGATGCTTTGGATTTCTCCTGGATCTGTTTTAACTTCTCCTTTTTCATTCTTGATTGCATGGATTTGAGCCTTTTCTTTCCTTTCTGTGATAAGGTTGGCTAAGAGTTTATCTATTTTATTTATTCTTTCAAAAAACCAACTCTTTGATTCATTAATTTTTTGCATCATTTTCTTAGTCTCCATTGCATTGATTTCTGCTCTGATCTTTATAATTTCCTCTCTTGTATGAGCTTTGGGTTTGTTATGCTCTTCTTTTTCTAGGAGCTTGAGGTTCTGCATTAGGTTATTTATTTGAGTTCTGTCTGTTTTCCTAATTATGGGCATTAGTGCTATGAATGTCCCTTGTATAACTGTTTTCATTGTGTCCCATACATTCCTGTATGTTGTACTGGTATTATCATTTTCTTGTAGAAACTTTCTAATTTCTTCTTTAATTTCCTCTGTGACCCATTGGTTGTTCAGGAGGGTGTTATTTAATTTCCATATGTTTGTGGGAGTTTTGCATTTTCTTATGTTATTGACCTCCAATTTTGTTGCACTATGGTCTGATAATATACAAGGGGTAACTTCAGTTCTTTTACATTTACTTAGACATGTCCTATGAGCTAGCATGTGGTCTATTTTACAGAATGACCCATGTGAAGCTGAAAAGAATGTGTATTCTGATTTTGTGGGGTGGAACACTCTGTAAACATCCATTAAGTCCATTTGTTCAATAGCTTGGTTCAATTCTAGAATTTCGTTGTTAATTTTTGTCTCGATGATCTGTCTAATTGTGATGAAGGGGTATTGAGATCCCTCACTACAACTGTACTAGAGCTTATTTGGTATTTCATGTCCATTAATATTTGTTTTGCATAGTTGGAAGCATTCGTATTTGGTGCATATATATTTATGATTGTCATGTCTTCCTCTTGGACTGTTCCCTTCACAAGAATGTAGTGACCATCTTTGTCTCTCTTAATTAATTTTAGTTTGAAATCTAGTTTGTCTGCAAATAGAATTGCTACCCCTGCTTTTTTCTGGGTTCCTGTGGTGTGGAGAACTGTTTTCCAGCCTTTTACTTTCAGTCTATGTATTTTATTTTGAGTTAAGTGTGTTTCTTGTATGCAGCATATTGTTAGATTTTTCTTCTTAATCCATTCTATCAGTCTATTTCTTTTGATTGGTGAATTGAGACCATTAACATTGATAGTTATAATTGATAGATATTGACTCATCCTTGTCATAATGTTTTACTATTCTTTTATTTCTTGTTTTTGTTTTAGTTTTTGTGTTTTCTTTCTCTTTAGTTTCTTACCTTACCTGGTGGCTTCCCTCTGTTGGGCCTCATGGAATTGTGATCTTCATTGTGTTTTTCTAGGATATTGCTTAGTACTGTTTGGAGTGCTGGTTTGGTATTCGTGAAATTTCTCAGGTGTTCTTTGTCATGTAAGTATCTAATTTCCCCATTGATTTTGAAAGATAATTTTGCAGGATACAACAGTCTAGGTTGGAAGTTATTTTCTTTTAGGGCTTTAAATACTTCACTGCAGGCCCTCCTTGACTTGAGGGTTATGTTGAAAAATCTGCCATGATTCTGATAGACTTTCCTTTATAGGTGATTTGTTTCTTTTCTCTAACTGCCTGTAGCATTTTGTTCTTCTGTTAGGTTTCTGGGATCTTAATTATTATGTGTCTAGGCATAGATTTTTTTTTGATCATGGCTAATCGGAGTTCTATATGCCTCACTTGTCTGAATGTCCAATTGTCCACCTCTGTCTGGGAAGTTTTCTACTATTACTTCTGTGAGCAATTTTTCTATGTCAATTGTATTTTCTCCTGTTTTTTCATGGGCTCCTATCAGTCTTATGTTATTCTTCCTTGCATAATCTAGTAGCTGCTGGATTGATTTCTCGTGATCCCTTACTATTTTCAAGAAATCTCTGTTTTCATGGTCCTTAACCACAATCCTGTCTTCTATATCTGATAGTCTATCTTCAGATTCTCTTAGTCTGCTCTGTATACTTACAATGGAGTTTTTAATCTCCTGAATATCTGTTTGAATCTGTTTCATGGATTGCATTTCTTTCTTATGTTGGGCACTCATGGTTTCTATTTCTTTCTTATGCTGGGCATTCATGGCTTCCAGCATATTTCTAGCTCATCTATTTTTTTATCTATTTCTGTTCTAGAGCCTCTAATTATGTCTTTC
>NW_004624765.1:4150734-4183727 GCF_000247695.1 Heterocephalus glaber | reverse complement strand
CTAGAACTTCTTTTGCTATTCTAGGTCTCTTCTGGCTCCAAATGAATTTTTGGATTGTTTTCTCTAGCTCTGTGAAGTATATTGTTGGAATTTCAATCGGCATTGCATTAAATCTATATAGCAGTTTTGGAAGTGTGGCCATTTTCACTATATTGATTCTTCCTACTCAGGAACAAGGGCTGTGTTTGCATTTTCTTATATCTTCCTCGATCTCCTTCTTCAGAGTGCTGTAGTTTTCAGTGTAGAGGTCTTTTGCTTCCTTTGTTAGATTGACTCATAGATATTTCAATTTTTTGGATGCGATTGTAAAAGGAATTGTTTCCCCAATTTCTCTCTCAATGAGTCTGCTATTTGTGTATAAGAACCAAATACTATCCAGTATGTGCTTCTAGCAAAGCATTTGTTTTTCTTCTTTCCAAACCTTTCTTATTTGCTACAAGAGAAAATTTTCCTAAAATTCAATACATTGTTCATTTGGATTTTACAACTACCAAGATTTTAGACAACCACTGTCATTTCTTTAGATTTACCCTATTTTCTAATGATTCTATTTGTTCTTTGATAATATATTGAAACATATATTTGCATATTTCTTTATTTAATGAATTAACAATAAGATTCCATCGCCCTTAGAAGGAATGGCTATCATTAAGAAATAATAAATGGTGGTGAGGCTGTGGGGCTGAGGGTGGGGGTGGAGAAATCCTTCTTTATTGTTGAGCAGGGAGTGTAAACTGGTACAACTACTGTGGAAATAAGTATGGAAATTTCTAAAATAACTCTGCTATTCACCTTCTAGGTATCTTCCTGCAAGAATTAAAGTGATCACACTACAGTGATACATAGATACCTATGTTTATAGCAGCACAATCTACAGCAAACATATACTAATAAAAAAAGGGTAAGGAAAATATTTTTCTTATCCCTATTTTAATTATGCTATGCATTGACATTTCTCCATCAAGATCATTAAGTATCTACTACTAAGATAGACTAAAAATTGGAACACTAAATAGGTGATTATCTATTATGAGGCATATTGATTATCCTGGAGGGGAGCAATTTAATGGCATTCTGTTCTTCATGGATAAAAAAATGAATGGTCAGTGAATGTGGTTATTTGTATGATATAAAAAGGGTGCTGAATTCACTTTCCTAACTCCACCCGTATTTTATTTGAATGTCTTCCTCAGAAACAGAGATCCTGTTCATTTTATTAATATGAATTTGGTGTTAGGGTAAAATAGAATCATTCATCTCTTAGCTTGTATTTCCCAGAAAACTTATAATACAGATTAGTAACTTCAATATTAGCAATGTACATAACTAATGATACTCCCTGTAAATATGACCAAGTTATAAATGAAAAATATATGAATAAAGTATTGGTATGAATGTTCATTAACCCTCTTCCCACTAAGTTCTTTACAAATGCAAGATAATTTATCGGATTATTTTCAATCATGAATCTGTGGACCACTAAGCAATTTGTAGGCATTTGAATGAATGTGAATTGGAGAAATGTGAAAGTGGATTTTTGTGTGAGTAGTGAATTGTATAATGCTTTTGAAATTTGTATTTCATTGTTATAATAAAAACCAACAAAATATCTGTGGGCTTAACATAGTTAGGGATGTAGCAGTGTCTGCAACTTTGATGTATTTATATATATTGCAGACTCCCTACTTTTTTCAAAGCATTAGGAATGTTCCTAAATTATCTTAACATCCAGACTACTTAAAATGACTGCGCTTCTGTCACAAAATCCAACATAACTATCTTTGATGCTTAATAAGTGCATAGCATTGTGTCAAACTCTGAAGATAATCAAAATAATAATGTATATTAATAAATATAAGGAGGAAGGGAGGGAAGGAAGGAAAAGGAAAAAAGAAAGAAAGGAAAAAAGGAAGGAATATTCATGTAGTTCATAATTTAGAAGAGATTGGTCTCTACCAACTTCTTAAATTTAAAATACACAGCAAGTTATTTGAAAATACCCATGTTATTTGAAGTTGACAGGACAACAAAAATATACTTACAACAAAGCTACTCAATCTCACTGGGTGCTCAAGTAAAAGTTCAACCTCTCCTGCAGGACATACAAATGGAGAAGCCCCTTTTGGAGTCAGGCATTGCAAAGTTTAGAAGTTAGAAACAAAAGACATGACTAGTGAGAATAAGAACAACTCAATGGGAAAGCTGCTTAAAAATTAGCAGGCCTAGAATTCTTACATGACTAGAACATTTTTGTATCATACTAACAATGTTTGAAATGACAATATTATTTTAATAATTACAAAATAATCTTTCAATGAACAAATTCATTTGCTATGCAAATACTAACACATGGAATATTTAAAATTGCAGTAAATGACAATTATGTCAATAGTCAGCCCTATTTTTAAATAGTTTATTAAAATTCAATTCTAATGATACCTGGATTTAACATAGTAAAGCTTTTGTTGTGGATTTCATAATTATTCATTTGACCACTATGTATCAAATGGCCTCTGATGTCTGTTTCACAAAATATTCCAGAATTAGAGATTCAACAGTAAATAAAATTTTTATGGAAGAAAAACAAATAAATGATTTAAATATATACTAGTATAAATTGCAATGAATATTTTGGATGGAAATTAATTAAATTGCAAACAACAAAGCCAAGTGTGGTGACACATGTCAATAGTCTCAGCTATTTGGGAGGCTGAGGTGGGAGGGTGGTTTTAGTGCAGGAGTTTGAGACCAGCCTGGGTAACATAGCAAGAGTCTATTTAAAAAACAAACAAACAAACACAAACTGCCTTTATTTTTAATCTGGCTAACAAAGAAAGAAATAAAAAGATACACTGTTGTTCAGCAATATTCTTAAAGACAAGAAAGTAATTAGAATAGCTTTTACAAAAATCTTATAACAGCGCGGACAAGTAACCTCTCTAAATGTGTTCTTGCTTGTGGAATGATGATTCTCAATTGTTTCAGAATAACAGTCATGTACTTGATATTTTTGTAAGATAGCAGACTTAGAAACTAAACCTAGGGGAGAAAGATTATTATAGAAACTAATTCCTCTTGGTCTTTCTGAAATAGGAATGATTATTTAGTTGGTCATTAAGATCTATGCCATAGTGCACAGGAGTAAGAATAAAGCAAAATGAATAGGAAGGAAGCTGAATAAGGAGAAAATCAAAGGCACCCAGAAAAGAAAGAGAATCATTATTGTACATGTCTACAACTTAGCACTCTCCTCTCAGTCTTTGACAGAGTTTCTATCTGTTTTGGGGAATAGAATGGTGTGACAATGAGAAAATTTAGTTGACACAGTCTGTGACAACCCCAAAATCAGATTCTTTGTTGGGTTGGGGAAAGGAAAGGGACATGACGATGTGCAGAGTTTGAGCAAGTTAAGAGAAGAGAAACGTGTCAAGTTTGCACTCACTAGAATGACTTTTTTCCTTTTTTTTTTTTTTTTTTTTTTTTTTTTTGTACCAGGGATTGAACTGGAGTCTTTGCACTTGCAAGGCAGCTGGCAGAACCACTGAGCTAAATCCCGGGCCCCTACAATGACTTTCTCAGGTCCTGGTCTGAGTAGACATTGGCTGTAGATCCAGAATGCCTGTTACAGTGCGTACAGTGTCCAAGACTCACTCACCCAGTACACAGAGACCTTTCAGAACACCTAAATGGACCAGAAGTCAAGGAGCTGGTTATCAATGTTGTAGAGTCCTAGCAAGGCATGCTGTCTGTGATGTGCAAAGAAAGGTAAGGAATAAGGAAGGGGTCAAGACCCCAGTCAACCACCAACACAAGACATAACCCAAGTATGATATATGGCGAGAAATAAGAGGTGGGGAGAGGAACATGAGATTCCAAGGGCAGAAATCAATGGTAAATATCATTGAAAGGCTCCAAACCAGGAGCTGACAAATCATTCGTATGATGGCAGACCCTCCACTCATCAGCTGGGACAAGAGAAGATATGGAAGACACTGTGACACCATCATGTCCTTTAAATTCCCCTCAACTAATCACCACATACCAGAGAATTACAGGGGAAGACAGCGAGATGAAGATACAGTATTATTAAAGAGCAAGTATTATCTAACGTATATGACTTTATCACAGTTCAGTGCAAAACACAAACCAAACCAACAACAGATTATTACACTCTGATAATTATATGTACACCTGAAATCCAGGGGTATGAGTTCACAGGCAAAAGATCAGTGGTAGCCTCAGCAGTGCAAATAAACTATATCTTCAGTGAGAAAATCTGGTTAACTGAGTAAAAGATTGATATTTCATGAGTTGACAGAGCAGGACAGAAGTTATTTCCATGTTATGAAGTAAATTGTGCCCCACTCCAGTTCTGGACACATTTGATATATTGAAATCCTAATCCCCAGTTACTTAGAATGTAACTGTTTTTGGAAATTGGATCTGTGAGGAGGGCAATAGGTTAAATAAAGTCCAAGGAGACCCACCAGTGTCCTTATCTGAATGGGAAGAAACAACTGTGGACTCTTGATCAGAGAGGGAAAGCTATGTAAACACACATTGAGAAGGTGGTCATCAGCAAGCCAAGGACAGGAACCCAGGAGGAATCCAACTCTTCCAGAACATTGCTTTTGGACGTCCAGAACTGGGAAAAATAAATCTCTGTTGTTTAAGTTACTTTGTGTATGGTATTTTGTTATTGCACCTATAGCAAACTCTGACAATTTAACAACATGATTTATGAAAGGAGTGAAGAGGAAAGAAATTATTGCTCCAGGTGTCTCTAAAACGCTTCCCCATAATATCCTTATGTTTTCATCCTAGATAAGATTACCTTTTATTAACTAATTAACAGACACACAAAATGGATTATGATGAACTAATGATACACTATTGTTATTAGATATTTTTGTAACTTTATTAACGCAATTATCTCTATTATATAGGTGGATTAACATCAGTAACAGATTGGATTAAAGTGATTTAAATAATTTCTGAAACAAAAACACAACAGATTGGAGTAAGAAATAATTCAAAGTACTTCATATTACCATTACTTAAAAAATAGGTGGTATGCTATGTTATAAATAATATTAAACTTTACTTTTTATAATACAGGCTTTTTTCTTCATACATTGGTTTAAGTACTAGTAAGTAATGGAAGAAATTGAAGGGGGATATATATGCACAATATTATATGAGTACATCACTGCTTTAAATTTTTATATTGTCAAATACATCCATATTTAATACTTTATGTTATTTTCCTGTTTAGAATATCTTAACTAAAAACAGTTAAATACTTATCTGTATATTCTACTATGTTATAGGCTTTGATTTTTATAATTCCATCATATATCTGGAACTATTATTTGTTGCTTCATTTACATTCTTTTATATAAACAATCATTTCATTTGAGACAATATTTCTGAACCACAATGCATTACTTGTTAATCCAGCTGATCCTGTCTTTTAGTTATAAACTTTCACCTACAAAACTTCTTTAATCCCAAGAACGGTCCAAAGAAACACAGATGTCACACTGAAGAGAGGAATAGAATTTACCCAGAGAGAGCAGTACCAAAAAGAGCACAGAAAAGCAATTCCTAGGAAAAGATAGAAATCGTATTGCAAATAATTTACTTATTTCCTCACACTCCATAACGTTGTACAGAAGAACCTGGATATCCAAAATAGCGGAGCCTAAGATCACTGACCTTCAAGTTATTAAGGCTTGATATTCTAAGAATTCTCTGACATGAGTGTTAAAAGCTTTCATGGGCCATAGCCATTTTTCCAACAGAGATTATGAAACTGAGAATAAATTCAGAATAAAACCCTAAGGAAAGATCCTCAGTCATTTCTCTTATTCATACCTATCAAGAAGATTCATGGATTCTTTTTTCCATTTTGTAGGTACTTGTTACCAGACCAGAACAAAATGTTTTGTAGTCATCTTTACTCAATATTTAAATATACTTATTGAAAATTAAATATACTTATTGTTCTGCTATTTGATTTCTCAGTTAAATTTTCTACTGTCTATGGAAAATGCTGAATTAAAGAACTGTCCTACATTTTTAAAAATATATGAAGTGTGTTAGGAGGCACTCAACCTAGTGACTGCAATAATTCTTACAAATGAATTTGCTAAAATAACTTAATGGCTTTCCATTCATTACCTAGAGGACTTAAATCCAAAGTCTTCCTTCTCTCTCCATTCCTAGATCCCCTTTTATTTACTCACTTTTTTCATGGCTGGGACAAAACAGCTGAAGCCCACAATTTAAAGGAGGAGGCATTTCCTTTGGCTCATAGATCAGTTTTAGGCTCTTGCCTTTTAATCCTTATTTCTAAATACCATTCCCCCCAAAATTGTGCAGAAATTCCTCAGAGTTATTAAATGTGTTGTGCTTCTTTCTCTTAGGCCCCTGCACATTACTGTCTGCATTTCAGATGCACCATCTAAACCCCTGCCTTTACACCAACTTAAACTCCTCTTTGGAAGCCCCAAACCTTCAGGTCTCAGTTGAAACATTATTTTGCCCTAGGACTTCACAGATGGTAAGACTGAAGCATGAGAACTTTCTCTTTATTTCATATTACTAAGTCTTATCTAAGATAGGACAAATATATACCATGGATTCTATGAATAATGCTCAATAAATTAATCAATAATGAACAAAACTATAAAGGCACTTTATATCCAGAGGGGTCACATTTGGTCAATAGACCTAAGAAGAATTGTACCTTACTGCATTCTTCTTTGTGTCTATCACATAGTGCACACAAGCTACAACGTGATCATTTCCCTGATATGTTAGTTCTACAGAAAGCACCAATATTTACCTGGGAAACTGTCAACATAGACTCTAATTAGTACCAATATTTCTTCCCGATATTCTAAAAATAATTTGAAAAAAAATCTTATCATAGAGGACTTTTTGATAGAGATTTGTTACTTTGATATTTATATGGAAGATTTAAAAGTTTAAAAATTGGCTTTAACCATATTTTTAATGTGACAGGAAATTGAAATTAAGCTTAGTTGTTGATTTATTCATCATGTTAGAAACTGTCGATATAGAATGAGTTACTGTATTGAGCAGTGCTCAAAATTTAACAAATTCTTTGGTTTTCTCCCCCTCTCCCATTTAAGAATGAAAGTTGATAAAGTATAAGAACTTACCAATTTTTCCTATTTATGCCTACCAGGGAGATATTACCACGACTTAATTAACCAGAGAAATCCCATTAGAAATTGCAAGCAACCACTCTTAAAATCTAAGGTTTTCCCAAAGCTATGAGCATACTTACTCAGGAAAAAAGAATCATTGAAAATATTGGTTTAAGACTGTGAGTTAAAAAAAATACTTCTTAGATACTATAATCTTTTATGAGCAAATCATAGTTATCTAGACCTTTAGGTTTTTTTCTTCATTTTGCTTTACAAGTTGTATTGCAAAAGAAATTTTAAAAAATTATTATTGCATTTATTATCATTATTATCATTATTACTACTAGTAGTAGTACTAGCAGCAGCAACAGCACATGTTTTCCACACATAATGAATACATTAATCATGGGGATTTCATACATATACATATCACTTAGTACTTTTTCCTTCCCATCCTCTCCTTTACTCCCTTTCTCTCTCCATCCTAGGTTACATTTCACCTACTTTTTTCATAACTTGGATGAAATAGCTGAAATCTACAACTTAAAGGAGTAAACATTTACTCTGGCTCATAGATCAGAAGTTTCAGTCCATGTTCAGCAAACTTAAAACAAAGAAATGGCACGGTGGAAGGGCCTGGGCAGAGGAAGCCGTTCAGCTCATGGCAGCCAGGATGCAGAGCAAGAAGCAAGGAGCCAGGAAGGGAGATATACACAGTCCAATTCATACCTGTAGTGACCTGCCTCTGCCCATGAGACCCCCCCCAAAACAAGTCTGAGATATTGTCTCTTTGATTCAATCACCTTCCAAAAGCAACACCTATGAGCACATGAGGCCTTTAAAGAGGACATGCTTGATCTAAACCAAAGAACCCTTCCCATCTACTTTCTTTTTCCCTATCATATATCTTTTATTTTGCTCTTTATTTATACTTTAGGTTTCTCATGTAAGAGAAATCATGTGATATTCAACATTCTGTGTCTGATTTATTTAGTTTAGCATATAGTCTCCTACAAGTGATTGAAATTTATCCTTTTTTAAGTCTGTGTAATATCACATTTTCTTTATCATTATTGGACCTATAGGCTTCTTCCAAGGTTTAACTATTGTGAGCTGTGCTGCTATCAACATGGATATGCATTCAGCACTGGGTATGATGTCTTTAACTATTCTGGTAAGATAAAGGAAAGATCTATAGCTTGGTTGAATGGAATTTCTATTTTTATTTTTTTGAGGAATCTCCATACTGTTTTTCATAATGGTCGTCCTACTTTACATTCCCACCAGCAATGTAAAAGGGTTCCCTTTTCCCACAACCTCACCAGCCTTTCTTGTGTTTTGAGTTCATGATTGACAGTCATTCTTTCTGAACAGTCATTCATTCTTTCAGTGCTGTTTTGCTTTGCATTGCTCTAACGCACAAAGATGCTTCACATGTTTTCACATACTTACTGGCCATTTGGACTCTTCTTAGAAGTATCTATTCATTTCAATTACCCATTTTTTATTGACTCTCTTTTGGGGGAATCTAATTTTTAGTTTTTTATGCACTCTAGATATTAGAATATCTGCTCTCTAAGAAATGGCTGGCATTTTTTTTTCCTTTTCAGTAAGCTGTCTCTTCACTCTGTTGGTTGCTTCCTTTGCTATTCAGAAGCTATTTAAATTTATATAATTCCACTTGTCGATTCTTGGTGTTATTTCTTGTGCAATTGGAGTTCTGTTCAAGCAGTCTTTGCCTATGCCTATGTCTTCAAGAGTTTTACCTAATATATCTTCCAGCAGATTCAGTGCTTCTGTTTTCATATCTATGTCATTTATCTATTTTGACTTGGTTTTTATGTAGGGTGAGCGAGAAGGGTCTAGACTCCCTGCATGTGCATAACCCTTTTTTACAGCACCATTTAATAAGGAGGCTATCTTTTCTCCAGGGTATGTTTGTGGCCCCTTTGTCACATCAGATGGCTGAATGTGCCTGGGTTGCTTCTACATCCTCTATCCTGTTCCACTGATCTGCAAGTCTGATTCTGTGCCAGTGTCAAGCTTTGTTTTTCACTGTGGCTTTGTAATATAAGTTGAAATCCAGGACTGTGATGATTTCTGCTTTACTCTTGTTGCCAAGAACTTCCTTTGCCATTCTGGGCCTCTTCTGGTTCCATATAAATTTTAGGATTGCTTTTTCTAGTTCTGTGAAGGACATTGTTGGTATTTTCATTGGAACTGCATTAAATCTATGTATCATTTTTGGCAGTATGTCCATTTTGACAATATTAGTTCCACCTATCCAGGAATATGGGATTTCTTTCCATTTTCTCATGCCCTCTTTAATCTCTGAAAAAGGGGTTTTCAAATGATTGAACTCACTAATAAGTTCCCAAAGTTTATGCATGAGAGATTCATCTTCCTGGGGCTACCCATAAGGCCATCCATGTTCTTTATAGAATAATATATGGCACATGGACCAGACCCTTCTTGAAGAACATACACTGATATATTCCATTTTCATCAACCCTTCTTTTTAAATATTTAGATTAATAGATTATAAACAAAAGAATAATTCAGTGTTAATTATATCAATAAAAATCCTTACCAAATATATCACATGTAATTAAACATCTCACTTCTTTTCATAATGTCCATATATTTGCTGGTGGTGGTAATAAATGTTGTGTGTGTAAGTGTGTGTGTGTATCTGGCTGTGTAACTATGTGTGCATGATAATAAACATTTGTGAATATGTTAAATCTTTTTAATATTTTGTGCAAGAGAGCAATTATATTTACTATAATTAGTGCATAGCTTCATATCAGCATAACCTCTAAAATAAGCAGAGTAATATATTTTATTAAATAACATTAGAGCTCACAATTTAATTAATATAACATAATATAATAATATAGTTTTAATGCCAAGTACTGTGGTAAAATATGTTGGTGCTATTTTCACAATAGTGATGTGCACATCTATTATAAATGATAAATTTTATATATCATAAATGCTATTAACAATATCAAACACTCCTTAAAAGATACACCATGTATTCAGTGTTGATCACTTCAGTCATAAGTATATATTGCTGTATTGTTACTTTGTCAACATTTTTCCCAGTAGCAGTTTCCTCATAATCATGTGAATCTGTGAGTCATCATAGATTAAATAGATGTACGACCCTTTCTCTCTCTCTCTCCCTTTCTGTCCCTGTTGTCTCCAAATGAAGACCAAATGTAACCTAATGCATTTACTGAGGGCCAGGAACAACCATACTGGTTGCTGTACTTACATTGATACTCAAAAATTGACCTAAAATTGTTAATCTATTCATTATTGCACTTAAATCATAAAATCTAAATCATATAAATGGTTTCACATATCCTACCAATCATGAGCTCATTCTACACACACACACACACACACACACACACACACACACATTCCTGAATACACTGTAGTATATGAAGATGTGAAGTTCAAAAGTTTCTAAGAATTGAAAATATGCTCCCTATTAAAAATTATTCTTGATCTGACATCACTATATACTACTACATACTTTTGGATAAGCAATTAATTTTGTTTGAAACATAAGATAGAATTTTGTTTTTCTGTTTGAGGTAGGAAAAGACAGTAGTAGTTTGAACTGAGGTGTCTGTATCAAATGTTAATGGTCAAATTCATATTCCTATTTTATGATTTAGATCTAAATGGACTCAATGCCTCAGATGTTTGTACCATGATTGAATTATGTGGGTGCTACAGCTGACTTCCTGGTAGGAGGTGGGGTCTGGTCAGAAGAGGCAGATCACTGGAGAGATGACCTAGGAGGGTATCTCTTCCCCCACGGCTTCCTTTTTCATCCTCTGCTTCCTGGTTGCCACAATATGAGAAGCTTCCCTGAGAGATTCTTCCACTATGCCTTCCATCTTGGAGCTGGCCAACTGTGGACTAAAAACGTGAGCCCAAATAATCTTTTCCTCCTTCAAGTTGAGGGTGTTCAGTATTGTGTCTTAGGGATGAGTGAAGTGACAAGATACTTTGTGTCAAAAAACAAACATAATTTCATTGAAAATAATTACATGACAATACTACTTTGGGAGTGGTTGTGGGGATTAATTACACTGTGATGTAATATATAATCTTCATTTTACACAAGAAAGTATTATCTGTTGTTATTATGATTACCTTTACCAATTTTTCACTCAGTGGAGAATAAAATAACAACAAACACCAGCATTAGTCCTGCTAGTGTTTAATCATTAAAGAAAATACAAGAAGAACATTATGTCCAATGTTTTAAAATATTTTATTATATTATTTCTCCAGAAATTTTATTTTAATTGAATGACCACAAATCACTCAACAAAGCTATAATTAATTTTTGAGCAGAATTTAATAAATAATAGTTTATTTTTTGCTGATCCACAACAGAGTTTATTAAACGGGAAAAGTAGTTTTCCATATAACTCCATGCCTCCCATTTATCCAATTTTATAAACTGCCTTAATTAAAGTGACAGAATATATTAGTAAGTAATTTCATGATAAAATAAGCCATTGAATTAGTTTTTAAATCATCTGTATAAATTAATTTTCCACAAATCATTATTTGTGCATTTTTAGAATTCATATACTTGGAGCATTATATAACATGATAACGTAACTTCCTTTAACGAGGTGGGTTGCACAGAATATCCTTAATGGTCTCCTGAATATATCTTGGAAATTTCTCAGGAGTTCAGACTCCTGAGTTATATTTAATTTTAATTAGCTGAAGATGCCTTGAACTAAGAGCAAATTAATATATTATCGTAAAGTTAAGCATTTGGCTATAGAAGAATCAAATGAATAGAAATAAGTCCCTGTAAAATCAGTACTTGCACAAAAACTCTCAATGTTTACTACTTTGTAAATTAACCATGTTCATTTATGTACTATATTAATGTAGCTATAAATGGAAAATTGCATTTTAATTTTCTTTGCTGCTATATACAATTTCTAGAGATTGACTTTCTTTTCACATTTTGTAATATTTTAAGATTAAAACAATCTTACATGTTTATTGTAATATAAGATATTGCTTTATCAAGTTTAGTTTGATGGTTAGGAACAGTTCAATCAATTATTCTGTTCTGCCTCTTTTTATTTATTTATTTATTTATTTATTTTATTTATTTATTTTTGGTACCAGGGATCGAACTCAGAACCTTGTGCTCACGAGGCAGGTGGCAGAACTGCTGAGCTAAATCCCTGGCAATTCTGCCTCTTTTTAAAGGTCTCTCTTTTAATATTATTGGTTATTATGATTCTACAAATTAGCATATTATGATTTTGTCTCAGTGAAAGCATAGTAGTATTTCTAAAATACAATGTTTCAGTTTCTAATTTTTAGGTCATTTTGTGAAACAGACTATAACCTCACTTTTTAAAAGTAAAAAAGGTATCAATAATATCAGTTGTCACTCATTTTTCATGACAATGACAAAAAATATATTCAATATGCATTACTTTGATAACTGCTATAGAGAGACAGCTAAGACCGATCCTCAGGTCATGCAGGCTAGAGTTTATTATACTGACATTAAATTTAAACGGCCAGTTACTAACACTGACCTTGAATAAAGGAGAGATTAGACATCACACACTTTTTACTATATCACATGGATATTCTCCAAGTGCAGGAAAAATTTTGCAATATTCATTGGGTGATACTTCTGCAGATTTTTGCTATCAATTTTCTTGGGAGCTGGGCTCGTGGTAAAAACTGGATGAGGGCTTAAAAAGGGAAGAAACTAAAGTTACAGGTTTCCTCATTTAGTAATCATTTGCCCTCTACATTATGGGAAAGAAGGATACATTTCAGCTTATTCTAAACTGGAAGCCTGAAATCATTCTCAATAGTGTGAATGTAGAAATGAAATCTGTCACAGGAACATGGATAATCATTTTAAAATTGACTTCAAACTGACTTAAATATCAAGTTAATAACAATTCATAAAACCAGGACAATAGAGATAACAAGGTCAAAAATTTTTAACAAGGCCACAAAAATTATACATATGGTATAATTATAAATACATACTTCATATTATATATAATAAAATATGTTTGTTATGTAAACCTACAAGGAGGTGATTGTCATGCAATGTTAATTCTGGACATTACAAAGAACAGAAAATTTACCTTTGTGCTAAGTGTAAAGAAAAAGATACATCCAATATTGAATACCTATTCATACTTAAGGAAGAGAATGTTTGGCATTTCTCATTTTTATATTTTTTGTTTCAATGAAAAATAAAATATTACAAACACTTGAAACTTAAGACTATCTTATTGAATTTTTAACATGAAATATAAGTTTCAAATATATAAATTTTGCTTTGAATGTATTCTAAATATTGAATTCTTTTTAAAATTTAGGTCTCTGAATCTAAATTTATATCTTCATTCTACTAGGCACAAATGATTACTAAATTATTTGTTTAAGCATGCATGGATTCAGACAATTTTTTAAAACATAGATACAGACAGTGGTTACTGAAAAAAGGGTTATTGCTTCATCTCATTTTAACAGGCTATACCCCTTAACTTTTTAATTCCTTCAAATTCAGCTATGTCCTTTTATTACCTACTATACTCTTAGATTACCACAACTTTCCCAGATATATTAGAATCCCACGTTTTCTGCCTTAGATTTGAATGATTTTATAGGGTATTATGTTGCTCCCTGAGAACAATATTTATTTTCTGTGGCCATT
This sequence comes from Heterocephalus glaber, assembly GCF_000247695.1. The sequence continues at coordinate 4,169,801 of NW_004624765.1, read as the reverse complement.
CATCAGTGTCACTTGTGCTAAGAGGCTAAGCAAGGATCTCTGCCTAATAGCCAAGGGAATGAGATTTATTGATAGGGAAATCCTTAGCTACAGCCACTAAACTACCATTAGTGGAACCCTTAACAGCTCATTACCACAGGAAGATGTGCTGCATACAGTATAGCTCAAATGAGAATCACATTAAAAAAATTTGTTTATTCTGCTTGGATAGATTTTTAATCCAGAAGAATCAACTTTAAAATGATGACCAGAAGAAAAACAATGACAAGATTAAATAGTCTCTTTCCTTGATGTGAAGAAAATTTTATAAAGCATTTAAACTAATATACACAAATTGCCCCATCCTAGAATTATTGATATCGTAGGAGGCAACAGCCTCTCTGTTTGCAGCTTTGGAAAGAAATGTGCTTAGAAAGTTCCAATAAAAAGTAAGATACATTCAGCCTCATATCAGAAGCATAACCATTAAATAATACATACTTGGTAGTGTTGGGAATTTGTCACTTAGAATGTGGCAAATATTTATATGTCCATATCTAAAGAATTGCCCAAAATAATTGTTATTAAACAGTTACTAGTAAAATAAATGTGCTCAAGAATAATCTTGTATGAAGATGGCAACCATGGCACAATGTTCTTACTTCCATTTCCCATTTATATGACCAATTAATAATATTAAGAGGAAACACATAAATCCAAGATAAGACTAATATTCGCAAAGCAAAATATCACCCAAATTTCTAGGAAGCTGAAGTAATCAACTATAAGAGACTAGAGGAAGTCAGAACCTAAAATGTACACAGGAGAGGAGTTCTGGTAGCAACAGTCCTTTAGGTATGTTATAAATAGATCAGCTGAAACAAGGAATAGAAGTTAATACAAGTTATAGCTACTTGAAACTAGTTATAGCTAGTTACAGTTATCAATCTGTGCAGACTTATACACTTGTGATGGGCAGAGGACATCTAAGCTTGAGCTGATTTAGACTGAACCCCAAAGGGAAATGACCAAAAATAAATTCAAAGAATGAACTGATAAAGGAAAATATTTCAGAAAAAACAGCTTTATAAGTAAGGCAAAAACAAGTCAAACTAACATTAAGGAAAACAGATGATAATATAATATAATAGAAAATAGCTTACAATGAACCTAGTAAATCATTTTGGAAAGTCAAAACAATGTCCCATTTTCATAAAGCAATTAACAGTTTGTTATGGAGATAAATGGAAGTGTTAGAAATATACAAATAAGTGTTTAAAATCTCAACCAATAAGCTGAACGGCAAATTTAAAAATGCAACTGAAAAGTGAATAATGATTAAGAAGATTAAGCTAAGTTTTTTCCCCCTACACCCCATTGAGATGGGACAGAAACATGAACAGAGGGAGTATTTCCAAGAATCAAACCATGCATAATATTGGCCTCCCAAGAAGATAAAAAATAAAATTAAATGATAATAATCTAGCTCTGAAAAACATGAGTTTTGTTTGTATATATGGTTCTTACTATTACAACTGTTCTTACTATCACTACTGTAAAATGAAGAAAGAAGAGCCACAATTAAATTCAACAGAAAGAAGTTACAGAACGCTAAATACAAAGACACAGAACCTAAAAATATAAAATGGATTTTAAGTACAATAAAAATACCATACTACCTAATATTTACAGATCTTACTGTATATATTGCATTTTGCGAAGCCATGTATTCTTCCCATTTGACTGATGAACAAACAAAATGAAGCAAATGGTAATTTGATCGAAAGCATTAGTAAAACATTTTGGTACTAGAATTTGAGCAGAAGCAGAGTAATTCCAGAGCTCACATTTTTATACACTAATAAACTGGTTATTAAATCAGGAAAGTGTTTATTACTATTATCAAATCTCAGTGCAAATATATGACACTGAATGATAGGGGAACAATATTATCAAAACATGGAAATGATTTTTGACTCCAAGTCCTTAATGTAAACAAATAATATTCAAACAGGGTAGCAAACTAAGGACATCTTTAAAGATTTTTAACTTAAGTAAAATGGTAGGTATTTTAGAAAAAAAATGTATATTTCTTAAAAGGAAGAAAAAGATCAAAATTTAATTAGATCAAAATCATTGAGAATACAAATGTTAAAGAAAATGTAATACCAAAGTGCTAAAAGCAAAGTGTTATGTGATTGACAAGATAATGAAAAGAAGTGTGCACCCTTTTCCTCTATGTTCTTTATTTTACAGCTTGCACTTATTTCTTATGATAAAGAAAATACAAAATTTTAACAGAATAAAATTAGTTGATTCAAGTACTTAAAATTGCTTAATGGATAATAACTGTACTGAAGCAGAAATCCAAACTAATATGCTTCAAATAAAACCAGGTTTTAAAATTAATAAATTACAAGAACATTACAAAATTGTAAGAAAATAAACTACATTGTTTAAATGAAAATGAAGCTAAGTGGATGTTAGGAATAAACTCTAATTTACTACTACTTAAATTCAAAGTTACCGTTAAAAATACTGTGTTTAAAAACAATAAAGAAAAATTGGAGGAAATGAAAAATACTTGTATATTTATCTCATTTCTCATATACACTCACTGCTGTTTTTTAGTCTTTTTTTAAACAGTCATCAAGATTTGGTAAACTACCAATAGTTAAATACTAAAACAAGTCTGGTGAGTCTTTAATTTTTTAAAAAATGAGACAATAAATTTAAGTATAACTTATTTTCAAAACACAGAGCTAGAAAAGTAGGTCTGATGGGGGCCAGGGACAGTGTGAACAAAAGCAAGCCAGACTTTATCATCATGTTCCCCAGGCCAAGTCATCACAGGGACTGCAGGTGGGGAGTAATAGGGCTAAAACAACACCTAACCAAAAGTGCATTTAGAGCTTGCAAAGAATCACTTCAGAAAACAGAAGACAGATTAGAATCTATAATGGAAATCTAGGTGTAAGGCAGAGAGACTCAAGGAAAAAACACTGATAGCCAGAATGAGGAGAGAGAAGATATTGAGAGATGAGATATTTTGAAAGCAAATAACTGAATGTGGATGTAGAATGATAATAAAAAAATAAATTTAAAAAATGAAGAGATTGTCAACATCTGTACATTGATAAACTAATAGAATGATGATCCCATAAAAGACAAAAATTACCAATCAAGTGAAGGTAGGCTACCAAAGAAGATTACAAAAGCAAACATATCCAACACATTTATCTTGAAGATATATTTGGAAAAAATATTAAGATTAGTCCTCGTAAAAGTCTATTATTTGTAACTAATAGTCTTGGGGTCTGGAAATTTTGTAGTTTATTGTATAATTACAAGACAGAATGAAAGACAATTTTAGAAATGAGAATTGAACTACAAGGAGTTTAATTTAGGCAGTGCATCAGGAGCCATATGTACAATGGTACAAGGTCAGAATTTATCGCAGACAGGAAGATAAGGAGGGCTCAGGAGAAAAGTGAAAGTGAAGAGGGTGAGGATCCAGGGGGGAGGAACCAAACATATTCAGACATGAACTTGAAATTATTTAATTGAGTCCTCAAATTTTTAAGGTAAGTAGCATGGTACACACTTTACCAGTGAAAGAACAGAAACTCCAAGAAGTTAGGAAAGTCAGTTCAGTTTTCCCGGTTAAACATTCCAAGAGTAGACTCAGCACCAGGTTCATCTGACTGAGCAGCTGCACTTTGCAGTAACACAAGAGAAATCACACAGGCTATTTGAAAAATGGGCAGTTCTAGAGTGCTGTCTTTCAGTTGCTGAATCAAAGCACAAGCATGCATCAAGGAATTACAAACTATATTACATAAATTTTCAAGGAGTCCAATGAAATTCAATTGAAGTGATTCACAAACTTAAACTTCAAGACTTGAAAAACTCAAGGTACTATTGACATAGGATTTTTTTTTCAGTTTAAAATTCAATGCTAGTGTGCATCTTTAATCACCCTCATTCTGTGAAAACCTGTAATGACTAAATCCACATCTTATTTCTATAAAAAATGCTTAAAACTTAGCAAACAGATACTTAAATTCTTGGTTTATCAGTGAACAGTGACCAGTAGGTATTTTATTGTCTTTTTATTTTAATACAGGCATAACTTGTGACAGATAAGAACATAAGAATCAATGAACCATAATGTTCAGCAGATTTATGATACCTGATTTTTCTCTTCATTTTATTTCTAGATTTATTATCCTAGACAGAAAACTAAATGAAGATTAAGACAAGGAAGCAAGGAGTCATCCTTTGTTACATCTGTGGCAATTTTAACAAAGCAATTCAATTAGCATAAATATAATTTGATCATAAACATAGAGCTTGAGTAAATTATTAAGATAAGTAATTTATTTTGATGGGCTTAGAAAACAGAATGTGAGAGTCTAGAGGACTAATATTTGTTTTCTACAGCCCAGTTTAGAGTGTTTTCACAATAAGGCAGAATCAGGCCATAGGTTTAGGAGCAATTTGGGCAAGTTGTACACATTTGCGGAGACTCAGTACCTTCAATGGAAGTCTAATTTCTAGTATCGCTGTGAATATTAAATGAGATAATGTATGTAAAGCAGGTAGAAAGTGCATTGTATGCCTTCTATAAGTGCTTGAAAATGTCGTTCATATTAGTATGACTACTATTGGTAAAATTATTTTCAATGTTGCTCAGCAATCCAGATAAAGATGGGCTATAACAATACTGTTATGCTAGCAAACTTTTGAAAATAAAATTACAAGATAGAAATGTTTATAGTGAGAGCTGAAAATTATATTAAGATTAAACTATTCACAATACTTTCCATACATAAGAGGCAACAAATTTAAAATCTTTTAAATTTTGGTAGTTATTTTAGCAAGTTAAGTCCTTTATATAGAAAACCTGAGAGCCTTCTTTCAGATATCACCAGAAATCACCAACTAAGAGATCTTTAAAATGCTAAAAAGAAATCTCACTTTTGCTTTTTGCGAAGTGAATATACACATTAGCTGGAACCATATAAGATATTGCATGCATCCTTACTTCTTATAACAGCTAAAGTTATTTCAGATCTTTTTTTTCATTAAGTTTATTGTTACATTTTAGGTATACAGTACAGTTACATTCATCCTTGGGATCTTGTACCTTTAAATGATGTATCTTGGTTCTTATTTTTTCCCCATTCCCCTGCCCTCCCTTTTCTCCCTCCACCCTTCCCTATTTACAAAAACTTTGTTTCCATTTTTTCCTTTTCTCATTTTTTTTCTTTTCCTTTCTTTCCTTTCCCCTACCCCTCCCACTTTCCCTTTTCCTTTAGAACCTTTTCTTCCTGTTTCACATTATCAATTATACATTTTGATCTTTATTTACACTTTTAGTTTTTCACATCAGAGAAACTATTCGGTATTTACATGTGTGTCCTATTTATTTCACTTAAAAGTATGGCCTCAATGTGCATCCATTTAGCTATAAATGTCTCTAATTTCTTGTTCTTTATGGCTGAGTAGCACTCCATTTTATTAAAAAAAATCTTCTTATTTCAAATCTTGATTCATAAAATCCTCTCATCTCTAGTTCCCTATTTCATTGGGCGTTCATAAGTCGGCCAATTAACTTCTAGGGAATTATTTTCAAGCCAGTCTTCTAACTTTATCTTTTAAACTTGATGGATTAATCCCAGAATTATGAGATTCCTATTCCCTGGCCCTCAATTAAGAAAAAAGAAACAGGAAATTTTGAGGTAAATTTCTAACATCTGCCTTAACCAGAACAAATGAGCAATGGAAGAATAAATGGAGAAAGACCCTGATACTATCATATTATAGAGTAATGCTAATCAAACATAAGTTTTTACCATTGATAGAAATGTATTAAAATTTTGCTTTTATTCCCAAAATAATCCATTTGAGCCTAACTGTAGCCTAATTGTAACCTAGCTGATGATATTGAATATGTAATTAATATATTATCAAAATGTAATTTGAGTAAATCAATCTCAATATCTTTTGAGATTTATTTAGTTTAGTATGGTAAGCATTTGCAACATCTTTTCACTAATTATTCATTTCAAAATTTCTCCCAAGTCCTTACTTATTGCTTCATTTGCATATTGGCTAGTTCTTTCTCTAATATATACTGTTACAATTTGGCTGTATAATTAATTCAACAGGTACACATTAAATTATCAACTACAGAGAAACACATTCATTTCAATTCTATAATTAGACACAGTCCAAACATCAGAATATATAGTTCTTTGGATTCAATATATAAAGAAAAAAAAACATTTATAAGGTGTTTTGGTTTAACTCTAAACTGTCGCCCCAAAAGTCTCCTATATTTGGAAGGTGACTGAATCATGTGAGCGCTACACTGATCAGTGGATTCATCCTTTGCTGAGTTCAGTAGATGAATGTGCTGTTAGAAGATGGGGCCTGCCTGGAGGTGTGTCCATGGGGTCATGACTGGAAGGGTGTATTTTTGTTCCTAGCTCCTTCCTTCTCAGTTTCCTAGCTTCTATGGGTTGAACACCCATGCCTTTCCACCATGTAATTTTTGCCTTGGAGCCAGACAACCATGGACTGAAACCATGACCCAAAATAAACTTCTTTTAAGTTGTAGCTGTTGAGTATTTTGTTTCAGGGCAGAGGGTGACTAAGACCCAACTTATGAAATCCTTCAAAAACAGCTTGAGTCAAATCCTGTTGGAGTTAGAAGGATAATATAGACTTGCAGTCATGACCTCCAGGGGGCAGACCTGGAACATCTAAAGGACTGTACCACCTTCCTCAGCATAGGATTGGAGAATGGGGTACTTAAGTGGATGTTCATATCAATACTCAAACACTAATTCTGGGACATCTGGAAAGTGGTAGGCACAATAATAAGATAAAATCTGTGTGCTCAAAATCTATAAAGAGGAAACATATGAAATAATGTTTTGTGATACAGTAGGATATGGGGAATACATACAAAGTGTCCTGGAAAACCAAGAAAAGGTTCCTGGTGGGTGTGATAACTAGGCAGAGTATAAATTAATCAGACATGGAATTTGGAAGAATGTTACAAACAGAATAGTAGATACATAAATTGCAGGTAAAAGATACTGTGCAAACATGCTCACTCCTTATAGGATAGCAAGAGCATCTAGCAGATTTAAATAGTAAAATATATAAAATGACCCTTAAACATGAAAGTCTTTATGTTAAAAACAAAATCCCAAAAACATCTATCATAACTGCAGAGAAGTGCTTTTATGAAACTATGACCTGTCTCTGAAAATAAGGAAATACAAGGGAAAAAAGAGAACTTAATTTCAACCTTTACAAGCATTTAACTAAATTTCTAAAATTAATAATAAAAAAAAATCACTAAAACAATGGAACAAAAGAAAATTTTCTGAATATGCTGTGGCTAAATGGCTGGAAGTATTTAAAAGACTAAATCCCAGAATTAGTCTAATTATTCTTTATTCTAGGAAAATTAATTTGAACATCTTGAAAATAAATATATTTCAATATACAAGTAGTTTTCTATGTTTAAAAAAATCTATGAAATAATTTTATGAACTTCATTAAATTATACCTGTAAAGTATTTTTACAAAATTCTTTCTCTCTGTATGCTGTTGAATTTAAATATTCTAAATTAATAAATTTCAAGATAAAGTTTACTTCAAGCTTCAAGAATATTACATAATATTTAAGAATACAGTACGATTATTTTTCTATCTATACTCAACTTATAGCACTAACAATTTCAAACAATTTCCTATTGTAAATATACTTAGGGAAAACAATTTAAAACCAAGAAATTATTAAGTAGATTTGTTATCCTCATATATTTTTTCAAAAACTTTGAAGTAACACTCCAAAGGGCAGCATGTTTAATCTGGAATTTTTTTAAAATCCTAAAATCCAAAAGTCAATGAAATACATTTGTTAATAGAACCTTGTCTGGTGCCCTGGATTACAGTTCATAACTCAGAAGAACCAATATACCAGGTGTCATATTGTGATCAATGCCCCCAATTCCCCTGGTTGGACTTCAGGTGAAAAAACTGTCATGTACCTATCACCTATAGACACATATCTTGCCAATTTAAAGAATTTCATTGCCCATGTATTCACTGGCATGATACTATACATTATTGATTCTAAGAAGTATATCTCCTCACATTTTAAACATCCTGAGATTGTGATGAATACCAAAAGTAACATTAAGAAAGCAAAGTTATTGTTTAGCTAGAACAATTTTTCTTTATAATCTAAAATAACAATTCAACTTAAAATGAATTGATTCAAATTTGCTGATATGTGGTTATACGACAACATTTGCTATACTGAAATGCTAATGGTAATACATAGTAGCTAACGTTTATTGATTACCCTCTCTATATGCTAGACCTTGTTTGACTATTATTTATATTAAATAATTTACTCTTCAAAATCTTCAATGAACAGAAAAATTAATAATAATGTGAAATCACAATAAATGAAATCACAATAAATCCATTTTATTTTGCTAGAATTCAGGTTCCCTTTTCTGTTTGCAAAAGAAAAATGTCTAAATTCAATGAATAATTTATTTGTTTTGTATGTGTCTTTTATTTTCTCTTAAAATCATCCAAAACACCAAAGGAATAATCTAGATGCATTCTATGCATTTTACTCTACTCTTCATTATAATGTCATAAAATGACTATTTATTGTCATTTCTTATGGTGAATCACCTTCTTAATGAGTACATGTAAATATAATTACACATTAAAGAAAATGCTCAAACATTAATTTTTTAATTCTTTTTTAACCAATAGAATAGACTACATATTTTTTAAATGTTTACGGCTAGTTCTACCATATCCCTTGCTTCTACAAATACTTTCTGGTCAGGACTATATTTTATTGGCCATCAAGAGAATGGTTGCTAAAAATAAAAAACCATCACCTTCATGTTTTACATTTACCTAACCTTAAGCACTATATAATTATACACAAATATAATTTGTGCTTGCATCTACAATATATTAAAGTTACTCAGAGAAAGGTATCAATGAGTGGTACAAATAATTACTAAAAATAACCACTTGATAATTTTATAGTTATTTCACTTTAAACAGACAATATTTCCAAGTTGTGTAAAAATTGAAATTCTATTACAGAAACCAAACTGAAAGCTTCCTAACAATGAAAATTGGCATGACTCCTTAACACAAAATATTTCACAACAGAGCAAGAGAACCTCATATATACTGGAGAGTTGGAAAATATTTCATCAATAAATGAATAGATGGATGAATAAGTGAATGGCAAACAGCATATTCATCTATCTTTTTAAAAATACTTTTCAAGTTAATATTTATTTCTTTGAAATATACTTGCAGTTACTTTTTGAAGTGTATTTTTGCGGCTATGTAAATGAGAACAGCAGTAACGTTAATTACATTCATGTTTCTTTTAATCAGCATTATATTGTTCTACCAGCCTATAGAACATTCTTTTAAAAATTAGAAAATGCAAATTTTGACACAGTGTAATAAAACTAATGCTAAAACGAGCACCTTGAGTTCAAGAGAATATCATTTGTTTTTTTGTCTCCCTGACAGAGTCAAGATTTATTTATTCATTGAAGCAGTCATTCACTGGCCAAATGCGCTCTGATTGCCATTGGATCATGCACGGAGGGCATGAAGACAAACAGAATGAGTTTCTCACCCTTGAGGAGCTCATAGTATATGTTTAATGCATATATTTATGAATATGTGACTTCTTAAATAGCCTAATTTAGAAAGCATGGTGCATTTAGTTGTGATGTTCAATAATAGAAGTGAAAAAGTAATGACTTTACTAACAGTTCATAATGTTGTATTGTATTCATGAAACAGCAAATCCTAAAATTGCTGACAGTCTAATAAACTGCTGACTACCTTAGATTAATTTTATAGGAGCATATTTAGTGTCATCTACAATATTAGAATGTCCCCAGGAGTTGAGCATTACTTCAGAGTTGTCGAGAGTGTGCACAGAATCTTTTTCCAAGAGAAAATTAGGAAGCTGACTTCACACACTGACCTGTATTTGTTCCTAGAATATGTCTGTTCAGTCATTTGGTCACAGTCATGTAAATTAGTAGTTGCTCCCATTTAATCAGAGAATAAGATCTATGTTTGATAAGACATTTGGTTTAGTCCTTGTGGACAGGACTACATTTATACTGACCATAATTCATTGTAGACATAAGAAATAAAGCATCAAAAAGAAATTTTAAAATAAAAAAGTTTGAACAGAAATTTTAGTTGTAAGTTTACTAAAACAAAAATAAACACTATAAGCTATGGATATAGCTATAATCTACAATGAAAACTTTCTTATTATAACACATGTAATGTGTTGAATTGGGATTCTATCTACTGTCCTAAAAGATAGGACCACCTGGAAAATAAGAATGTGAACAGCTTACGGAAAGTGGTCTTTCTAGGTATGTGAAGGATGCAGCCACATGGGAGAAGACAGTGGGGATGCGAGCAATTCATTCCTTGAGCCCAGGGATTGCAACCACCAGAAGCAAGAAAAGAAAAAACAAACTTCTTCCTCAGGCCCCTGAAGGGACCATGACCCACCTGAAACCTCAACCGCACACTTCCAGCCTCCAGAACCCTAAAAGAATAAATTCCCCTCATTTTAATCCACCCAGCCTGTGACTGTTGTGAGAGCAGCCCTAAGAAGCCAGTACTATAACTAAGCAGAGTTTGTGGAACAGTGTTTCCCTCATTGCTATGTGGCACACAATTTTAATTTATTGTTCACAGACTTCAGTATTTGAACTCTGGAAACCATAGAGAAAAACTCTCTAGACTCATAGACTCCACACTGCCACTGTGGATGCTGGTTGATATGGAAGTTGTGTGATTCCATTCTCAAGTGGGTTCAGAACAGCCACCAATAACAAATAAAGACCAAAATCCAAGATTATGGAAAATATTAATATACATTGCCAAAGTGACACATATTTGGGGCCTGCCCCCAAATAAGAGGTGAGATGGTGGTTTATTTGGCAGTACTGGGGTTGAACTTAGGGCCTTTGCACCGAGCTCTCTCCAGCCCATTCAGTCATTCATTCATTCATTTTAATTTTGAGACAAGGTCTTGCCAAGTTGCTGAACTGAGTAAAACCTCCTGCCTCAGCCTCATAGAGTGCTGGAATTACAGACATGTTCAGCCATGTCCAGCTGAGGGGAGATTTTTGAATGAAACATACATCTTAATTCATCAGTTCTGGGCAAGAACCAAAAGCTCCTCATTGCCTATGGCACTGTATTAGTTGTATTTTTAAAAGTATACCTGTACCCTTAGCCTAGTAAAAATCAAGATTAGTATGTTTCTGGCATTAAATAAATTTGATGAATAAGCAAAGACTTCTCATGACATTTTGAAAGAAGTAATACACAATGCAAAAGGAAGAAATGATTTTTAAAGGACAATTTTAAATTTTGTGATACAGGTGCTCTTAAGTAATTCAGTTTAACAAATACATTAGGGGAACCTACTATATACAATCTGTGGGGAAAGGGTGAGGAATTATAAATAGGGACAGAGAGAAAACATGTCCTTTTGCCAGAAAGTTTGCTGTCTTATTGGTGAAGCAGATATGAAAATATACACTGTTAATCAGACTGTCAATTTGTTAAAGGACATATACTAAGTGCTTTGAAAATTGAGAATATCTGTCATTCTTTTGAGGTGGACTTCACAGAGTCAATGCATGAGCTTCTTTCTGACAATGGAGTAGATAGAAATGCACTGCAGAGTTTTCCCGGCCTAGAAATATGACCAAGCATGGTGTGTTCGGGGAAAACTACAAAATTTGGGTGTTACTAAAATTTAGGATTCATGAAATAGTGGGAGACTGTGGAAAGTCTTGTATATAGTTGTTGGATTCATATTTTTTTAATTATGTTAATTAAAATAAGTGTGAAAAGATGGAATAAAGCCAGCTGAAGATTTAGAAGATGACTTCATTATACTAAAACAAAAATATTAAAGATGAAAGTTATTGGCTCATTATTTATAATTGAAAGTTTTTCATTCTTTCAAAATTTGTATGTATCAAGTACTTACATGTGTTGACAAATCTTTAGTCCTTTCTCATCAAGTGTCCCTTCTAAATCCTAAGTGGAAATATTACATTGGTTTATTTTAATACAGGCATGGGAACTAATGCAGTATACCTGAGATAAAGAAATGGCTGGATTTCATTAAAAAGTGAATTAAAAATTAGTCAAAGCTTGCACTTCCATGTTTACATCTTTCAAAAGAGCACAGTTTTCACTGAAACCCAGCTTAGCAGTGTTGTACAACAAATGTTTGCTCACTTAGGGGTGATACAATAGAGGTAAGATGCCTAGGCCCAGGCCATTAGCCCTAGGAATCAAGAGGAACAGTTGTTCTGACAACAGCAATAAAGAAATCTATCCAGAAGAAATCCCTAAGGTCTTGACTTATTTCTCTCCAAGATATTAGTTTCTAAGTATCTCTGGCCAATTGATAGGGACAATTGTTAGAAAGAAAAGAGTTATTTTAAAATTAGAGAAATCAAGGAGGTTGCATGGAAAAGGACTTGTTAGAAGTATTCAATCCCCAATTTCTAGAAAGAAATCCAAAAGAACCAGGAAAATGATTATCATTGAGTTATCAGTCACCCAATTTAATCCTAAGATATTTTTCATTATAAATAGATTGCTGAATTCTTTACTAAGGAATCACTGTGAAAAAATATCTAATTTCAATTTTTACTTAAGGATAATAATAGCACAAGATATTATTCTAATTCTGAAGCTCTTTTGCTTCCAAGAGATCAAGAAAAATCTAGGCATACATCATTTTTTACACTATTTATGTTTTTATATTATACTTTTAAAAATACAACTGATTTTGCGGCTTTTATGAAAAATGAAGTGGAAATGGAGATTGAAGGCAAGGAAATCTTTTAAAATACAAATGCATTCAATAATAGAAAAGGGCATTTAGAAATTGAATAAGTAAACTTGCTTTTATATAAAGCATTATTATTTTTGAAATTTCTACTCATATAAAAGATACTATTGTGAAACTAGGTTTTCATCATCTTCCACAAGCAAAGCATAATGTCAAGGAAATGTCTAAAACCATCAAAACGGTCCCTTACAGCAAAATACTGGATACCTGCCCCATCATTCTGGCTACTCTGATTTTAATGGGTTTGAGTTTTCATATAACACACTGCAAGACCATTACTGTGGCCCCTGCTAGTGCTGCCCAAATTTTAAGTACCAGTCTACTGGGAACTCTACTTTTACCTTTTAGGAATATAGTTCAAAACAATTCACATTAATATAAAACTATTCATGTAAGTGTTCATCTTCAAACAGAAATGCGCTATGTAAAAATAATTAAAAGGAAAAAAGGAAAAGTAAATCTGTATTAGTCTAGAGGCAATGTATAGATTGGCAGGTAGATGTTGATGAAAAAATGGCAAAGGCTACTTTATGTTGTGACAAATGGAGGGAGGGGTCAAGGACAAGCATTTAGGTACATCTCTTTAGAGAATCATTTCATGGTTCTAATCTGGGCATTGTTTCTGAATAGTATTTGTCACTTAATTAGAAGAGCTTTCCTTCACCCATCACCCCTGCTTTCCCTCAACAAAGAGCCTAAAGTATGTGAATACTATGTGTGTGTGGTTCAGATTAATCTAAAAGTGAAATAAATTATCTGAAGAAACGTAGCATAGCCTTAAAACATCCTAACTGTATATCTTATTTTTATTAAAATTAACTCATTAGTATTATAAAAATTACAAAGCAAATATATGTAGATATTTATATTCCTAGTTATAAATATGGAAAATCAGCAATTTTTATTAGAAATCCAAAAGTAGATTATATTGACCCTTACATTCATCCAATTATCCTTCTACACTAGATACAAAAGCTACATTTTTCTATTAGAGTTTGCTCAAGTCCCTTATACAAAATGGTGTATAATTTTCTTAAAATCTATGCACATCTTCCTGTATACTTTAAATAATCCCTAGGTTACAGTACTTATACCTAGTAATATGCACATAGTTACTGTTTTGTATTATTTGGACTTAATAATGAGAAAAAAGTCAGTACATGTTGAGTACAGAATCAATTTTTTTTTAATTATTTGATCCATAGCTGGTGAAACCCATGGGTGTGGAATACATAGACACACACATACTTGACTGTCATTTGTTTCCATCACCTCTAAACATTTCCTTCTTTTTCCAGTTCATTGCCCAAAGAACTCTTTTTCTAAAATGAAAATCCATTTCTTGTCTTCAAAGTCTCACTAATTGTTCATTGTTCTTCAGATACAGTTTGAGCCCATACCAGAGATTCCAAGGTAAACAAGAATGATAAATTCCCAGAATAAAACTCCACTCAAAACTGTGCCTGGAGTGCCTTTCTCTGAATTGTTCTTAGCTTTACTTCTCTTCTGATACTGTTCTGATCTAGGGATGATATAGGAGAAACAGATGTAACCCTAAACATATTAGATATCTGATATGCTGAGCTCATGTTCTTTAAAATCAAAGAATGAATTCTAGGAACAATGGAGTTTAAGAGTAGGAAATATTTGACCCAGGGATTTAGCTCAGTGGTTCCGCCATCTGCCACACAAGGGCAAGCATCCTAGTTCGATCCCCGGTACCAAAAAAAAAAAAAAAAAGAGTAAGAAATATTTATTGAGAGATAGACAGCACCTGCCTAAGAGGGACAGGAGGGGACCCAGAAAGTGAGTTGCCCACAAGCCCACTTTTCAAAGAAGTTTTAGACACCAAAATCATGAGTTGGCATAAGGTGGGACAAAACTATGGTCAACCAATAATATTATAAGTATGGTCATTTAGGTAATATTGATCCAATGGGGAAGCAAGTAAGTCACATAGCAAGTGTACATGGAAAGAACAATGGCATTTCCTGAAAGGGATGGGTCAAGGACCTTTCCTGGAAGGGGTGGGTCAGGAGGTCTTGATTCCCCCACCCAAGATGACTGATGCCTATTTAGAATATGAATCATTATTATTCATCCCTTGGGGAAGTATGTAGGTGTAGTCATTTCATCTTTATCTTGAGGCCTAGTCTTCAAGGAATGCACCTCCAGCCACAGCTGTAATGCGTTCTTATCTTCTGCACTGACCTCTTTGTGGGCCTAGCCCTGTCTGAATGCATAGAATATTTGTAACTTATCTGTCTGTAATAGTTCTATGCAAGAATCTCTCTATCAATCATGACGCAAGTTATTCAATAACACTTTTAAAATTTCTTTGTAATTATTTTTATTTCTCCTCCCCATTCAGGACTTCCATGGGATTTGAAGTTCTCCAAATACCACTCTGTTCATCAATATTAAACTCTCTCCAGTTTTCTCCTTCTGTTTACCACAGTGTGTAACTTTTTCAACTATAGAGTATACTTCTCCCCTTACATTGACCCTCCAAATGCCAGTACATATGACTCTTTAACCTTGAACATTTTTGGAATGCAAAGCCTTGGGGCTCTGAGATAATCCTACTGCATTCCACACTGTATTGAGAAAAAAAACACATCCTTATACAGCTATCTGAAAATATATATATATATATTTTTTTTTTACAAAAATAGAGCATTATGTAAATAAAGAGGAATACCTATGAGGTGTGATCAAAATATATCATTAGTGTTTAAATTTTTTTAAAAAATAGTTACAGCAACAGACATTGCTATTATTGATCTCAAGCACAATTAAAGACACTCATAAAAGAGAACTTCCAGAATTGCTTCAGAAAATTTCAAGAAGACTGAAATAAATGTGTTCCAAGCACAAGAACTAATGACAGTGTGTGTTTTATAATACATATTGTAAAATTTAAGCATTCACCACATTGGTAGATCATATCTCATATGTTCAGAATTTTAAGGCCTAGAATCTCTGACCGAGTATCTCCCAGATATTGACAGTTAAAAATGATGAACACATATCATTGTCCATGGTTGCTAAACAGTTGTTTCCTTTCAACAATGGCTTCAAATATTTTTTAATCCTTTTTTTTTCAATTTGTATGCCCGCTGCTTGGTTTTCATCAATTTCCCATCAGGAGAACCCTAAGGTAATCAAATAGAAACAGGTTCAGCATAGCAAAAGCTCAATAACCAGTGGGAACCAGGCCCAATCCATAATAACCAATGAAAGACTGACTCAAACTATGAAAAAATACAAAAGAAATAAAAGAGAAGAAATTGGAAACAATTAGAGATAATTATTGTTAATTAAAGTAAGACAAGTTTGCATTAAAACCGTCTTAGATTCCATTATTCTGTAACATATTCACATCTAGTGGCAGTTATTTTGGTTAAATTTATGACAAGTAATCTAATAGCATATCCTGCCAGTTAAAAATATCTAGCATCAAGTATTAGTTCACGTTTCAATTTTTGTTCTCTACATTGGATTTAATAATCTTTATGCATAGTGGTATAATCTTAATTTCAAGATTGTAGGGGCAAAGAGTGGATAAATCTGGATTTCATATTCATGATGAAGTTCTAAAAAAATAGGGCCTGTGGTTCATATATTTAGCTAAAAAGAATTTTACATAGCAGAGTAGCTCACATAGTCTTAATTACCAATAAAGGTTTGACATATTTTTCATGTAAAAGCTGTCCCTCTGCTCTTGATTATTCTAAATATTTTTGTTCTTCATTTTCTTTTCATTCTAGGATATTGCTGACCAATGCATGGGTCCTGGCTAGGTCAGAAAAGTGCTGTGTGATTCAAAGCAGCTTGAATAAAATGGTAGCTTTAAGTTTTATAAATAAAATACCTCCTTTTCACTCTGCTCCATATCACTTATTTTTGAAGAAAAATATATCATATGGTTTCACAATAAATTAAAAAATATTCACACTCCAGGAAGATGCATTTTATTATCTACATAGTATTCTACTTTGAGAATACAAACCCAATAAAAAACAAGTTATATTGTTACATAACATGATTATTGTTACCTGTGCATGTTCATTTTTTCACAGTAAATCAAATTTCTAATACACTGTATTTAATTATTTGAAAGATTTTAGTTACTTTTTAAAACATAAAACAATGAATTGTAATGAGTATAACCACTTGATGTTTCCATGGAGCTTTATAAGAATGAAAGCTAGCTTATGAGACAGTGACTTGTATCTATCTTTTTATGAGCTCTAAAATATTCCTCATAAGTAAATATTATGCTGATTTTATCAATGAAAAAATGAGAAAAGAAAGAGTTATATTGCTTATGTGTACATATTATGCATTGTAAGAAAAATTTCAACTTAGTTCTGAGTGCAAAGGCTATGTTGTTTCCAGAATGCAGTATTGTGAAACAAAATAAAATTAATATTTTATCCTATCTACTTTGCCTTGGTTATTTTCAGGAAGGCATTAATTAACAGAGACTCTTAGTTCCTGGATGTAATTACTATAAATAAAATAATCATCCCTAAGTAATCTGTTTTACTAATGCCTCGACTCTGGTCCACATTAAATCTATCTGGAAAGAACTTTCCAAAGTAGACTTTACCCTTCTGCAGTGTGAAGGATAACTCTCACAACTGTTCTTTAATAAGTACTTGCAAAAGTATTCCTGAGCTCAGCATACTGAAAATTTTTTACTTTTGATTCCTAATACATATTGACAAAGGGGATCTTTCAATGTAGAAATGAGGCTACAGGGATTATCCTTCATAGTTCATCAAAGAAAAAAAATTCTATGGGAGATTAGCATTATATTTAAATACAGAGTCTTAAATGGAAAACAGAACTTATGACTAAAAGAAATACACCTTGCTACAAGAAATTGTTTTTGGCTCTGAGAATAGTATTTGGTATAAGGCTTACCACCAACCTTAGGAAAAGAAAACCACAGACGCTACCAGGTGTGTCATTAAAAGCTTAAATCAGGAAAGGAATATAGTGATTAGCAACCCATAGAGTCATCTAACTAGCCAAAGTAAATTTGCTATCTTATGAGTCAGTGACTCTCTCACCTTTAGATTTACACTGAGATAAAGTATATGTTTCAGTTAATCTTCTACTTGTCTAGATTAAGTGGTGATTAAAAAGGTGATTGGATCATGGGGTTGCTATACTCATTGATGGATTAATCCACTGATGTTCACAGCTGGATATGTTTTTAGGAGATGGTGAGAGATGGTCACTCATGGAGTGTCTTTTGATGGTGTATCTCTTGTGGACCCACTTCTGTGTTCTGCTTTCTGGCCTCTATGAAGTATTTTTGTTCCACCACACTTTCTACCATAAAGTTTGTGCCTTGGAGCCAACCAATCATGGACTGAAACTTCTAAACACATGAGCTAAATTAGATCTGTCTTCCTGTAAGTCACAAGAGTCAAGCATTTTGACTCACTAGCAGAAAGCTAGCCCATATAGTAGAAAAAGTTTAACTCGAAAAGTTTAAGTAGATAACCTTGTTCCTATTTTGATCTTCTGGAGTGATTATTGTCCAATATTTCTTAGACCATGGGCATCTTAATAACATTAAAATATTAAATCACTTACAAATGTGCTTCAAGGACTGTAGATTGAGAAAACATTCTTCCTTAATATTTTTGGAAGTAACCTAGCATAGAAGATGAAGACCTTAAAGTATCATCTTCAAGGAACCAGGCTCTAAAATCTAGTACTTTTCTTTCTTAATCTATGGATTTCTTTCATATATCCTTGTGAAAAGCTCTTCAAAGTTACACACTCTTAACTCCCACAAACACATGGAAATTGAACAACACCCTCCTGGTTGACAGAGGAAATTAAAGAAGAAATTAGACAGTTTCTACAAGTAAATGATAATGTCAGTACAATATACAGAAATCTGTGGGACACAATGAAAGAAGTTCTACATGGGAAATTCATAGCAGTGAATGCCCATATTAGGACAACAGAGAGAACTCAGTTAAATAACTTAATGGAGAACCTTAAGCTCCTAGAAAAAGAAGAGCATAACAAACCCAAAGCACGTACAAGAAAGGAAATTATAAAGATC
>NW_004624765.1:4079151-4148106 GCF_000247695.1 Heterocephalus glaber | reverse complement strand
AAGAATGAGAAACTAGATACATTTAGCTAAATGGATGCATATTGAGGCCATACTCTTAAGTGAAATAAATAGGACACATGTGTAAATACCGAATAGTTTCTCTAGTGTGAGAAATTGAAAGTGTAAATAAGGATGAAAATGATTAAAATGAATCATTTATACTTTGAAATAAGAAAAGGTCCAAGGGGTTGGGGATGGTGGAAGGGAAAGGGGAAAGGGAAGAAGGGAAAGGAAATATTATGAGAAAAATAAATGGAATCAAACTCTGTGTAAATAGGGAAAGGTGGAGGGGGTGAAGGGTGCACAGGTAATGGGAGAAAAAATAAGAACTAAGGTATATCATGTTCTGGTACAAACACCCAATGATAAATGTAAATGTATTTTATACCTAAAATGTACCAATAAAATATATATAAATTAAAAAAACAAAGTTACACACTCTTACATGCAAAGTGTATTCTCACATGCAAAGTATAGAGAAATACAAATATTCAGTAAAATTTATATATAGTTTCAGAGGACTAATATGGGTATAAGTAGAAACACTACTTGAAACCCTAATTGAAGCCAATTTTTTCCAAAATCCATTTCTGTATACATGGAAGTATAAATATAAATATATACCTACCCTGATTATTATTTAACAGCCCTCTTAAGCAATATTTTAAGGGTACTTAAATGAGACCACCAGCACACTCAAACTGGGTAATCCAAGGATAATTTAGTAAAAGTATTATTTACTACTGTATATAGAGAGTGGAGTGGATGTAACAAGAAATAGTTCAAGATTCAACAGTTCATAACTGTGAAAAGTCATTATATAAAGAAGTGAAGGGAAGCAGGCATTATGTAACCATAGGCATGGCCTGAACTCACTGGTTCTCCCACGTCATCTATCTCTTCCTGTCGCCTCACTGGCATTCACCAAACAGAAGCCAATGGGCAAGAAGCCTAGCTGATGCAGTCTGTAGAAGTGATTCTCCTATATTACAGGTCAGCAAAGAGAAGAGTGGAATCAGTCCTGGAGGGATAATGAAGAATATTCAAAAAATCAGAACAGCAAATCCCGTCATGAAAATAATCTAATTTCTGTCGAGAAGGTCTTAGAAAATATCTTGTTCCTTGATGAATAGTAAATATGACGTCAGCTTGTTTTATAACAATCTAAATAACAACAATGGAAATTTCTAATCTTTCTGGGAAATAAACCTTATTTTTCTACACATATGTATCAATTCATAACCTGCCTCTTTCTAAAAACCATTTAAGTCTACCCACAAAAATGCAATTATAGATTTCATTAAGATAACATAAAGTAGGAAGAACAAATAAAAAGGAATATAGAAATAGAAAGATAATAAAGGGTTCAAAATACAGCTGGCTGGGGGTTTAGCTCAGTTGTTCTGCCACCTGCTTCATAAGCACAAGGTCTCAAGTTTGATTCCCAGTACCAAAACAAGCTTAGATGCCCATATTTGAGGATAAGCATCCTAGCAATCTACGCAAAGAAGGTAAGAAAAATTATAAATACATTTAAAAATATAAATAATCTACTTTCTCAGGAAAGAGTACTTTCTAGAAAGAGGATGATTCTTATATAGATCCTCATGGAGTAAATTCTATGTATTGTAACTGAAAAAAATCATCTACATCCTTATTATATGGATACATCTATAGGCCATGGGATGCATGCTCTCTGTATGGGGTTTAAGATATGATGAGGTGCTTTTTTAAAATTATATACTGGGAGTGGGATTTCCTCAATGTTCAATGGGAGTTTGAACTATTCAACAACCCTAAACTTTAACTTCCTCCCTCTACAAGACAACTATCCTACCATGCCAAGTAATCCTAGAGCACAGAATATAATAAAAAAATTTAGAAAGTGTTTATTTGGTGAATGAGCAACTCTTGGGGAATCACTAAGTTTCTGATTTGTTCTAACTGATATTTCTAGGCTGTATAAAGCATAAGTCACATTCTAAGAAAATATACTAATGTTTCACTAAGATTTTTCCATATTTTTAAACTAGGAAAATATGTGTCCTTATAGACATGTGCATATACTCTCTTCTTTACTTCTGTAAATCACAGCCAAAACACTTTACCAAAGTTTTATCATCAGATGTGTTCCCAAGCTCTTCATGGTTCTTAGAGGTTTGGTGGTCTTCTCAAAGGAAGGCCAGCAATAGTGGCCACTGATTTCATGTGACACAATTTTCTACCTACTATCTCTGTCATTACCTTACATTTTTTTCTTTCATTTGTTAATGATTTAGATTCATTCAATATGAGATTGGTGTCACAAAAGCAAATTTTCCTTTCAAGTTTCCATTTTGATGCCAATTTATTTTTTGATTTTGAAGAATTAGTCTATAACACTTTTTATAGAAAACTAGCTTTTTTGGTCAGAAACCTTATTGTATTCACAGATTTCTTGGAGAACATGGATTCTATATGAGGTGAGATCAAAAAGTGTGGTGACTGTTTGCTTTCAAAAACAGTTATTGTAGTAAAAAAAAAAATACATTACTATTCATCCCCCTTAAAATACCACCCCCTTGATTCAAATACACTTATCTCGTCCTTCTTACCACTTTCTGAAACTATTGTGAAAGTTCTTTTTTGTGTCTTTAGTTTCACTCTCCTGGTTGCCTTTATTTCCTGAATTCATTCTAAACATTTATCCTTCATGATCATTTTGACTTTGAGGAAGACCCAAAAAGTTTCAGAGTACCAAGTCTAATGCATAAAGTAGTTGAGGGTATACTGCAATATTTTATGGTACAGAAATGGCTGTAGACATTTGATCAATGCAGGGTGATCAAAAAGTATGATGACATTTAAATTTTAAAAAAATATGACAGTAAAAGTCATATTGTCATTAATCTCTCTCAAAATATTCTCCCTTGCTTTCAATACAACTAGCACATCATTCTTGGCAATGTGTTTATACTGTAATACGTTTTTTAACTTAAACATTCAACATAAGTTTTGATAACCACTTATATATTTTTTTCAAAATTTCTGAATCTATCTTTAGAATATGGAAATATGGTCAAATATTTTAGTAGAGAAATGTAAGTAAAGATATTCCTAATAAATTTTTTTTCTCATCTCACCTTTCAGGGATTTTGACTTACAAATAAGATAATAAAAATCATCATGCCCTTGGGATTACTATTAAAGAGGTATGATAATTACTTGTATGTGCCTAGACATCATACTAGATAATTCTAATGGAATTCAAAAATGAAAGTTTAAAAAATGTTACTTAAGTGAAATTAGGAGGATTTCTTTGGCTTTTATTTGTATTTTTTCCTTAAATTTTTGCTATAATGGCATAAATCTAACAAAAAATTCATTTCTTTATGTTAAGAATTCCCTTTTTTAAAAAGAAAGTCATCCTTTCTGTATAGAAAATCACCTCAATATAGATTTATATAAATCTAGACAAAAATTTTTCTGAATCTTTATTTTATACATGTTAGGAAGTTCAATGTGATTAGGGTGTTATATTCCTATCTCAGCCCTCAGTTAATTGTAAACTTTAAAACTGTTTTACTACTAAAAATTTGATATTCATTGTAGCTCTTTTTGAAGTTCAATCACTAATGCCTTTTACAGTTCTGATATTCTATGATACATCATCTTGTTCGACTCGGTACTGTTTTTTTTTTCTTTTACATTCACCTATATGACAATATTTCCACATCTTATCTCTAAAAAATCCACTGGCAAGAACCTTCAATGATTAGTAGGAAACTGTTGAAGTACAGAGAACAGTTTGTTAAACAGCAAGATAATAAAATTACTTATACAAGTTAACTTAAAAATAAATGGGTAATATATCCATAAAAGGCTGTATTATGATGATAAAATTAATGAAATTATACTTTAATTCCTCATTATTTATTAAATATATTTAGACTTAATTAAACATATGCAAGTTTAAACATGCATTACACAAAGCCTGAAATTGTAGTATCACTGCAAAATTTCTCTTAAATGAATTTCTATTTTGAATGGAAGATAAAAAAGTTTTACTGCTCTGACAAGAAGATTCGGTTAAATCAATTTGATGTCGTTGAGCAACGGAAATACCTAAATTAGGAAAGAAATATATCATTCTTTAAATATCTAAAAAATGAACATTTCTCTGTGGTGAATTTTAGGGCAAAATACAAAATATATAACAAAACCAGACACAGAAAATGCTGGCATTTTATAAAAGGACAATACATCAATAACAATTACTGGAAATTAAATAAAATAAAACAATTGATTTTCTTTATAAATAATTATCTTTCATGTGTCTTCTGTCTCTAAAATTCTAATTAGATTTTTCCATTCTCGCTTCCCTTTGCCTCTTCCTTTGTTGTTCACACACACTCTAAACCCAGGATATCTTAGGTACAAACTGACCTTTCTATATTTCAAACTACATAATCCAGCATATATGGATACACAGTACTTTGTTCTTTTTCACAAACACATTGTTTTAGCCCTAATGAAATGCGTGTAAAAGGATTCTAAACAAAGTAGTTACAGTTGCATGTGTGGCTCTTTTCTCCTGTATGTCTTCCTTCCTTCTTACTCTACCTGCTCTTATTTCCAAAAGAGATTGTGATTCTTCAAAATAAAGTTATGCAAACTATATCAAATACAAAATAGAGCTTTGTTGATTTTATATTTAATATAATTGCCAGTAATGTTTCCCTTATATATGAGATCCTCAGTAGTTAATCACAACAATCAATGAACACAAAGAAAATCCTTTATTTAATCATGTTCACAAACAAGATCTAAGACATAAAGAAGCTCACATTGTTCCTTGGATCTTCCTATTTCTTAGAATCTCTTGCCAAACTTCTTGTAAGTCATTTTGACATTCAAAAGGAGCTAGATCAAAAAGGTTCTGTTTCTATATCCAAAGTCATTTTTCCTTTTTTCTTTTACTGACAGTCTAATAACACCTATGGCTCTTATTTTCTTCATGAGTTGGCCTTTAAATCTGTAGATAAGTCAAGTGACATTTAACCACATAAAAAGGAAAATGAATCAAACTTAGAAAGATTTTGGGGGGAAACTAGCCTAAAACCAATCCTAATATAGGCACTAAAGAACAAGATTTTCAATGGAGTTCAATGTAATATGAATAACAAAATGTGTAAAACTATTATAATGTAGCATTAACCAAATATTTTGGTTCCAGGGTAATTAAGGTTCAAATTCCAAGTCATTCCTTTTTGATGTGTAATATTAAGCACATTATTAAGGTTACTTGGGTTGTCCCATCTAAAGAAAGGGCTACTGATATCTTCTTTGAATAGTTATTGCAAGTAAACAAGTACTGTACTGAAAGCACAAAATAAATCCCTATCAAATAATGGCAAATATTCTTGTCAAAAGAAAAGTTTAGAGAAAGCAGAAGTGACAGCAACCTTTAGACACACTAGCACATGGGGAATTTTTGAAGAAAATAGGACATATAGAGGGTAATGAAGAAGGTGTTTATATCAATGCAGGCATTTAGGAATTTCTAGTTTCCCATTTCTAATAACACAGCAATTACCAGAAGTTATTAGAAAGGTGTTGCGAGTCACTGAGTTTACAGACAACTGTCTCGATTTTATGAAAACATATTTTAAAGTACTATTCTTTAACAGTCAAAAAATGGAAGTTAAAAAAATTTAATTCACTGAATTTTGTACATGACTTTATGGAAGACATGAAAAGAGTAAAGGAAAGTTCTGTCCAAAGAGAAATTATTTTAAAATTGCTGAGCATCACTGACGAGCAGTCCTGATGGTGCAGACAGATTTCCTCACCTATTATGCCACTAGAGAATGTGAAACATTCACTTGAAACCCTAACATTGTTTTCTTTTATCCTGGAAACAAAATTATTCCATTGTATTCCTAAATTTGTTGCTTTAATTATACCACAAGCCTTCCAATATCAGCCTATCAAGAACTTCTAAATTTAGGTAAGGAGCACTTCCTTGAAGAAAAGCAAATTCGACATGACAACTAATCACCTTACTACATTACTCTATCTTTTCTAGGACACAGCCTGCGTCATCTTCAGAAGACTCACTGTGCTAAGGGATGAGCCAGAACTCCCCCAAACTCTCCTTTAATAAAACATATTGAGAGCTATATTTTAATGAAAGCCCACTGCATAAAATAAAGCATATTCAATTTGCCACCTTTTTATGATTTGGGACAAATCTCTGAACCACTTTGAACTTCAATCTGTTTTCTTGTTTGTAAGTGTAGGATGAAAGAAAAGTGTAAAATAAAAAAGAGAAAGTCTAATAAAGAAATTGTAAAAGAAAATAGAAGTGTAAGGAAAAAAGAAGGCCTTTCTTTTCTCATAACATTTCAGGTGAATCAAAATAAAGAATAGGTGGGCACATGTTAATATAAATCCAAATATTATCACAAATATTAAGTGGATATATAAGCCAAAGCAAGAAATAATCCTAACCCAATAATGTGCCAATAGAAAGCATTTCAAGGGCAAGTGTGGTGGCTTCACTGCCTTGAATCTCCCCCAAGGATGGTGGCACACACTTCCAGTTGTGTCTGGATGAGTCATGGAGGCCGGGCCTTGACTGATCCATCACCTTTTTATCGCTGGCATTGTTCTCCTGGTCTAATTCCTGAGGCCATGAACTAACCAGCTTTGCTCCTCCTTCCCCCTGCACCATGATGTGTCTGCCTTGGAGCCAACTGATTGTGTACTGAAACTGTGAGCAAATTGTAACTCACTTGAAGCTCTGAGTGTTGCATATCATGTCTCAACAATTAGAAAGCTGACTGGCACACCAAGCAAAAAGAAGTCTTTAGTAATACAACTGTAACACAGGTTCAACATATATTTATTGAATAAAAAATGAATGAATACTAGTAAATAAATTACAAAAAGTAATATTTAAGTGAAAATATCACAAATACAAGTTTTTCAGTCATCACAGGGTCCTAAGTGAAAAGCAGTATTGTAGGTGTCTTGATATTTTTACCTAAATATGATACTTGATATTTTACCTAAGTAGTGAGCATTAACATAATATTTTCTGTGTTCTTTGAAGTACATAACAATATTTTATACAGAAATATCAGAATCTATAACTGTTTTTGGAATGAATATTGAACTAACAGATGAACAAATTATCTTATTCCAAACATATCCTAGTGTAGGAAAATGAATTTAAAACATATTTATTTGTTAGCAGACACATTAATATTCCATTGTTGTAAACACTCCATTTAAAATACATCAAAATCTTCTAGTTAATTGAAAATTGGCATACAGTCTCTTAAAACTAAGTAATATTCCTCTCTTAGAAGACTGAAACATATTTTTCCATAATGTTTGAATTATATGTTTTCATTAACTCTTCACAGAAGTGATATATGGGAATGGCTTAAATTAAACACATTTATGCAATCTCAGCTATTCTCTTCTAGAATGATTTTCCAGGATAGCCTCTACTTAAACACAAATAAAAACCTTCCCAAATTTTTATGGATTAGATCTAAAATCCCTCAAACATTTCATGTATGCAGAGGTCGGGCTTTTGAAAATGATTGGTCATGGAGCTGCTACACTTATCAGTGGATTAACTGGAAACTGTGAGCCAAACAAACCTCTCCTTTAAGTTGTGAGTGTGAGGTATTTTGTGCTAGTGAAGGGAAAGTAGGTAATACATGTCTTCCTACTACTTTACAAAATAAATTTTCCAAGAGAGCAAAGATACATTAATTAAAATGAAAAATTACACTGGCACAAAAACTAACACAGTACTTAATGTTACATCAACTGTTACTAATAATTGATATTAATGATAATTCTTAACATTTGTAATTGGAAATTATTCAGCCAGATATCAGCATCTCATTTAAGTTTCAGCAAGGTAACATATGCATTATTCCTTTTATGTCATTTATTAATCTGTCAATAGAAGGATCTGTACTATTTAACATTCTAAGCCTTGGTTGATTCACTTTTAAACTTAGGTTAATTATGAATAGCATTAGTAATAGATTCACAGAAAGTTTTATTTTTAACTTTCATTAAATTTAATAATGGAAAGCAATGCTAGTGGAGAGTTTTATAATTTATTGTATATATACTTATTGATAAAATAACATCTTTGAATTTTTAATGGTCAATCACAGGCTCGGGCATTCAAAAGTGTATATATATATCAAATTAGGAGTTTAAAATTTTTTTATATATGTGAAAGAGCTTAAGATTTTTTAATTATAAATTTTCACTGCCTAAAAGTGAGATCCAAAAGTCAGATTTTTCCCAGTAAAAAGACAACAGACAAGCATATCATTCATCATGATCAGTTTTGTAAATTAATGAGAATGTGGAGAATTAGGGGTCTGGAGAATTTTTGAAAACAAGAAGTGAGTATAATAACTCAATTGGCTTTGTTTCCATCTTTCCTGATGACTCAGTTTCAATTTGATTAATCATCTGCTTGAAAGAAGTTCATACTTTTGTGATGATAGGTACATTGTCCAGACTTTTGTCCTTTGTCCAGAAAAACCTAGATACATTTGGAATTTATATTACTCTTCTGAAAATTGTAAGGATTCTCTGTTTCTTGGTGAACACAGCCCAGGTTTTGATTTGGTCTTTCCTTCTATTTAAAAATTTCAAAAACGTTTCTTGCATCCAAGTTATGTAGACTGAACTGAAACCTCCCAAACCTTGGAACATCCTGACACTATACTCTGAGAACGGGTACAGGGACTCATGGCCATCATAATCTGGGAAAGCTCTGCAGCTCTTCGAAGTTTGCACAGAGCTCAAAAAAGTCCAGCAAGAGGAAATGAAGAAATTTGCTAGTTGCTGTATAGCAACTGACAAATGCCAACTGAAGAATTTGTCTGTAAATACTAACACTCTCTCCATCTAAGGAGCAATGCCCCTGATTTTGTTTATATCTTCCAATTCTGTGTGTTCTGTGATGCCCTGTCACATTAGTAAGAAAAATACAATCTTATGACACACTGGCGGTCTGACAAGTTTGGTTCCTCTGAACACTTTAATTGTCCAAATTCATTGAACTGAGAAAGTGACTGAGCTGAACCCTGTAAAAATATGTCTACAATGCAATCAACTGATTCTATTAAAAGAAATTAAATTGTCATACTAAGTTATACCTTCTTTTAAATGTCTCCCTCTGACAATGGTTAATAATACAAGGAAAACTATTATTTCTTTCTCTTATACTATGCAGAAAGCACCCCAACTTTTAAATTTCAGAAATATAATTTTTTTCGTAAATGATGCTATGGAATCTAAATAAGAAATCTTCTCAGTTGATTTTAATAAATTATTAAATATTCATGCCGTCCTCCTTTCAAAACAACTGGTTTCAAGTTTTGGCCATCATTCCTTTAAGGGCTACTGTGTTTTAAAGCTAAAAAGCTGCACTTAGAGAAGACATTAAGGAAAACTGTGAGAATCCCTTTGGCTCTCTCCACCTCTCTTTTCACACTTCCACCCCTTTACCACACTTTCAAAATACAGTACCTTCAGATTCTCTGTACTTGCTTTTCTTCCATTATGGGGGTGAGCATTTTGGACTTAGTCCAAAATAACTTGTGTTTAAATATGAGATTTTATAGTAAAAGGAATGTAGAAGAGGGAATTTCTAGAGTTGAATCACTTTGGAAGCTATCTCTGCTCATACATGTAAGTTTTGAGCAATGCCCAAACATAATTCCTACTGTTTAATTTATAAGACATTTTATATCTGAGCTAGATTTTTCTAAAAGTAACATTTTAAAAGATGATTCAAAACTGGATTCGGGGTTTAACTTTCTAAGGCAATCAGCATGTACAAAGAGATAAATTCTGAATATTCATGATGGTAACTTGCTGTCTATAATTTACAATATCTAGGTTATAGATTTTAACAGAGAAGAATGCAGAGTTGATTTAGATGCACTCATCTCTCAGACAGTCTTCCAAAAAACTGATTCTAATCTTAGATTTTTATTCTGCATTCATAATTTTGAAATCCCATTAATGGATCTAAACTTCTGAGTTTACTCTTGTATTTAATGCTCAAGATAATACTTGTATTTAATCTGTGGCACATATAGAATGATGTGACAAAGTTCTAAACAAATTGTGTAATTCGCCAATAATCCTTTTTGTTTTTTTCATGGGGGGGGATGAGGGTGCAGATTTAACTTTTCAATTTTTTAATTAATTTTATTGGTATATTTTTGACATATGTACTGATTACATTCATCATAGGGAATTTGTACCTGTACATAATATATCTTAATTCTTTTTGTCTCATTTTCCCCCTCCCCTTCAATCCCTGTCCCCCCTTCCCTTTACAAAACTTTTTGTATTACAATAATCATTTTTGTATGTCTCCTATAGTTTAATAAACACTTACCTGGCACTTGGAGTACTGTTGTATACTCATCATCCAGGGATGCCATTCTTGTTAAATGGGCTCTGCATATTTCATATAAATAACATTTATTGGGCTTGTACAGAGAACAACCTGCAGCATGATTGTGCAAGATATAACTATATACTATCTACTGAGCTTGCTAAATTCCTAATTATCAATTACTCCTCATTTCACATAAATCCCTTCCTGTGTCTTTCACCCATTTCCAATCAATCATAGAATTTTATCAAGTCTCCTTCAAATGTAGCCTCATATTTCTATATTCCCTACTTACAAACTGTCAGGCTGTTTCTAACAGGATCTTTCAATAGTCTTCTAACTACATAGCTGGTTTCCCCCTTTATCTCCTGTATAGCAGTCTCTCCTACTACTGTTATTTTTCTGACTAGTACTTTCCTAGTTTAAGTTTTCTCTAGGGGCCAGCTTCTTTGTTTAGTAAACTAGATAACATGTACATTATTTTCCTAGGAGAAAATCTTGTCTTAGTTTGGATTCTTCTAGAAGCTAATCTTGAGTCAAAGATTCAAACACAAATCAATTTTGGGGCAGGTAATTCTAGGGAACATGAATAAGGAAAAGGGAAAATGAAAGGATGGGAAAGCAATGACAAAGAGTGTATATGAATATAGTTACATTTTCTATTTCCTACTGAAACTCTGGGGACTTTTATAAAATATGAACCTCAGAGTTATTCCACAGGTCAAGTGAGGCAGCAGTCCCCACATGTAAGTACTGAGAAGAGGAGGTAGTGTTTGAAGGGCAGACCCAAAAACATCTGTTAAATCTTTTCACATCTAATCCTAGGAAACTCTTCCTGGGTTTTGTAATCATCTTTTGCTCTCTTACTAGGCTTGCTCTTGCCACATGAAACTCCCCAGACATCATGAATATTTTTACCATTCCATGATTATGCAAATCCTATTCATCTACCTTCATTCTTTGCCCATCAAACTCTGATTTTAAGACCCAACTTAAATGTCACCTGTTCACAAAGGACTTTTCTCTCATATTGTTAGCTCCTTTCTAATATCTCAGATTACTCAATTATAATTGTGTCCTGCAAGGTGCCAAAAATATAGGTAAAATGTAAATCATCTGATCAGTCACCAAAATGCTTCTGACTAGCTACATATGGATTTTTATATGTGAATGCCTCATTCATCAGTCCATCATTCTGTGACAGTTGTGAGGAATAAAAGAGTAAAATATAGTAAAAATTAGAAGCCTGGCATATAGTGATAATTATATAACGCCTGCTGTTATTAGTTATCATCACTTCGTAATCACCTGGACAGCTCTTAAAAATGCAGAACTCCAGGCCAGAATACCAGAGATTCTGGTGCAGAACGTGGGCTCCAGGAGTCTATATTTGTTAATAATCACATAAGATGCTTGTATTGTTGAGCAGCTCAAGGAAGGGTGATAAGATTTCCAGGCGTAACTTGTTTTAATAGTGCAATTATTAACAGGGACTCCTTTCACTTTAAGTAGTCTTCCAGTTTTAACAAAGTTAAATAGTCACCCTGTTTACGGACTTCATTTTGAGGTCACTGATGTTTACAAAAGATGACATTTGAATGTATGTATCATAAAATTTTCAGGAAAGTCATGAAGAAAGAAGTAGAAGTGATGACAAAAATTAGTACAGCAATTCCTTATTTGCTAAACTGTTTTCTACTTAATCAATTCTTTTAAGTAGAGAGGAGGAATTAAGTGAGCCTATTAATATTACTAACCATCATTTTAGAAAATAGAATGGAAATCAAGATTCAGTACTGTAATGAAAGTGCAGAATTTCAAACACATCATATCAGATGCGGTGATGAGGAATGCTTTCTTGGATAAAACCAAGAAGATAATGAATCATGGCTGGCTTTTTAGTAAGTTACAGCAATTTGCAGTAATGTGGTAATTGGAAGTGACACTGAAGATCTGTGTGTTTATTCTGGGTTGCCATGTTATGGTACTAGTGCAAACTGAGAAATACTAAAAACATCAAATGTATGTGTCAAGTTAATTTCCCGCTCCTTTTGCCTCAGGCTGATTAGCACAAATTAAATTTCCAACTAATACACTCAAGATGTTAGAAAGCAATATAGAAATGCCAAGAACGAATTCTACTAATTATGAATTTTAAAATCCAACTTCTTTGAATAATTTTTAATGTACAAAAATTCTTTTACTTCACACTTGCTGAGAATTTGAAAAGAGGATATAACTGGATATTACAAGGCAGTGATTTTTTTTCTAACTTTAGCACTGGGGCTGTTTATTTTAATATGTTCAAATTTGAAATAAAAATATGTACATTCAGAAGTGGTATAACATTAAGACAACATTTTAGAAAGCTGTCTGAATAAGAATTAAGAATAAATTAATTGTTTGGAATTAACATTAGGTACTATAAAATCACACAGATTCATACAAAGTTTCATGTTCAGACATACGAAAACATCGAGATTACTTTTCTACAGTATCTTCATGGCTTTTTATAAATACATTTTTAAGGATGAGTGTTCTACCAGATGGAATATTTTAGATGCAGAAAAGGAATTGTATAAAGGAGTCTTTAGAGAATATTGTATTTTTCTTTCTTCAAAATAAAAGATGGATAGAAAAGATCTTGTTTAATAGCATGTGATTGGGGGCCAAAATCACTACAACCCTGTAGATTTTTATGGAGATAGTTCTTGATGAGCTTAGAGATCTAAGAACATGGATGGCTTAGAAAGTGATTCCTGCAATCTGAAATGCCAGGAAGAAATATTTCTATTGAGACTGAAAGTATGTTAATCCAGAGGAAAGTTAGGTCTTTGTTGTTTTTCTCTGAAAAGAAAAGAAGAAAGGAAGAATGAAGGAAGAAAGACTGACCAACTTAATACTAATCATGAACAATAACTCAGAGAAAGAGAAAATATTTCACTTCCATTTGAGAGTTGATAGGAAACTGGAAAAAAATACAGCATAAAATTGAGTCTGTTCATTTGGTTGTGCTAGCACAGTTTAAAAACTAAATAAATGGTACAGGGAAATGGTACTCACAGAAACACCAAAATGTTCCATTTTAGTCTACTTAGGAATGCACAATAATGTTAAGGAACTGATTTCTGTCCCCAAATCTCTTATTTATTCTTTGTATACTTTTAGATGGACAATTAAAAAAGTAAATTAGTGACATCAATAATCTCTAATGAACACAACAGAGACCCTTTGGGATCTCAAGGAGAAGGTGAGTAGGGAGCTAGTCATTAGTATGATTAAATACTATTTTGTTAAATTTAGTAATGCAACTCAAGGAAACAAATATAATATGTCAGAAGATTAAAACTGTTGGTAAACAATTAAGAACAAAACTTCTTATGTATTTTTAAAGCAGCCTATGTATTACAATATTAAAAGTACAAATTTTGTCCAAATTTTTATGTTTATATTTAAACATAAAACTTCGTAGCTTTTACAATAAATTCTCTAAAGTTTAAAAAATTAACTACCTTTTAATAATAAATTGTGTCATTTTAATTTGGTTTGAGGAAATGGGTAAGATTGTGCATGCTGAAGAGTAACACAGAATAGGGTATTACCAACAGTAAGAATTTAAAACAGTAACATGAAAGCCACATTAGGTACTAATTAAAAATACAGTCTTTAAGGTCATTGAGACCTTAAGTTTAATTTAATATCAGCTCTGACTCTTATCAGATATTTGATCTTTGGTAAATTATTTAACATCTCTGAGTTTGAGTTTATTCATGTGTAAAATGGGGATATTAATATCAAATGAGGTTGTGAAGATTCCATAATGAAAAACCTATCAGAAAAGACTTAATGCCACAAAAAATTATAAAATACTTCAATTAATTACAATAAATAATGAATCACTGTGCTCCCTCATTTAATCACAGAAAAACCAAAATTCTTTAAACAACTATAGATTTAATGAAATGTAGACATAAAGTCTTATTTCTTGTCTCTCAGAATCAGTAGGGGTTATGAGCAAACAAGCTACTGACCCAGACTGGAGATGGCATATGTCCAGCTGGTTGTACATTTAATAAAAGCTAATTACCCACATATTAAAGAAACCTTTTGTGTTGGCTCACTAATTTGTCTTTCTTCTGCCTCTTACAGGCCCCTCCTGAGAGACTTCTCCATGGGAAATATTAATTGTGCTGTTTCCTTGCCTTCTCCTACATTTTCTTTTTATTCTGTTTCTAATTTATGATGGCTTAGCAAGAAGAAAGACAATTAACTCCACTTTGGATTACTGAACTATCTAATGGACCAAATACACAGAAAAGAAATAAATACCTACAAAGTCAATATGGCTTCTTACACTGATATTTTGATGCTTATCTCCATTTTCTTACCCTACAAGGGATCAGAAAGTGTAATGGTTATGATTCTTAGCTAATGCTAAGTGAAAGGTATCTTTCAGATCTAGTGACTGATGGGGAAATGAAAGTAAGGTGATCAGCACAAGGTAATTTACTAATTTCCTACTGCAGAGTGTTACTAAGCAAGTAAAACTACATGTGAACATATATTCATTTACAGCAACCGATAAGGAGAACATATGAATTTAAAAGTAAATTAGATCACACTGGATATAGAGGTTAAAAAGCATGAAAAGGGAAATTGAACAAACTCTTATCAGTGGTCTGACTGTTACCATTTGCTGTTATCATTTACCATTTGCATTTGCTTTCCTATGGATGGACAGAGAACAGGATTTCATAGAGAAATGTATACTAAGACATATATATGTAAAATTTTATGAATATATCTTCAATATAATAATAAAAAGAAAAATTAACAGTCACAAATCAGAAAAAAAATTGATATGGCATGAATCTCCAAGAGCAACCTCATCACCTTCTACTTGAGGTACATATAAAGAAGTAAGTTAGCTTACTACTAATGCCAGCACTTCCTTTCCAAAAACCTCTCCTGAACTGTAAGAGTGTCCCCATAACAACTGGATTAGGAGTAGATGTGTAGTTTAGTTGTAGAGAATTTGTTTAGGTTGTTTATGGCTCTGAAAGAAACTATCAGCATCCCCCAAAACTTGATTTTAAAACTCCTACAAATACTAATTCAATTTCATGCATCCTCTTATTGTCATGGTCAAAATGAAACCTATAGCTGTTTCTAATGAGATAGTTGAGAGTAGTTTTTTTTCAAGCATCTTTTATTTGGCAAGCTTCTATTAGTAATATTTTATGTACAGAGAATTATACCAGACTTTGTGAAACTGTTAATAAACAGTACAAATGATGGATAGAGACATCTTCTCATTTCATTTATATGCTACATGTTTATATTCCTTTAAGAAATGTTAATTGGCCCTTGATTGAAGGTTATATATTTTTTTAAAGTCTATGGCTAAGGGACAAAGCGATCACTATTATTCAACTAAGTATTCCTGCCTTGAAAAATAAATACTAATGAGAATAGAGATCTAGCTAAATTTTATCGAAATGGTATGGATGTTCAAGAAGAACTTGAAGATTATTTGCAGGCAAAAGAATCAGGGGTTAAAGAAAAGAAAATTATTCACCTATTAGGATTTTTTTCCTTTCATTTTCATTAACTATCAGCTTTATTTGGAAACAATCTCAAGGATTTTTCTTATTGCTGGCTTTTTGTTTGTCTTTTGTTTTAATTTTTTTTACTACAAGCAAATTTATTTATTTTTAATAAATTTTATTGGTACATATTAAATATACATGATGTTATGGTTTGGGTCTAGATGTTCCCCCAAAGCCTCATGCGGTCATAGGTGGGGCTTTTTCAGAGGTAGCTGAATCTAGAGTGTATGGTGCTGGGATTAGGGGCATGTGATTACTAAACCAGTACACTGGTTCAGCACTGGCCTAATCTGTGGTCCTCTGGATGAGATAAAAGGGGCAGAAAAGGGGCAGAAAAGCATTGTTAAAGTTCCGTTGTTGCTTTTGGTATCATGTGGGCACCATGAACTTTTTCTCCTCTGTGATGCCCCTCTGCCATGTGCCACCCTGCCTTGGAGCCAGCTGATTATGGGCTAAAACCTCTCCAAACTGTGAGCTAAGTAAACCCTTTCCCCTTTAACTTTAGGGTTGGGTATGCTGTCTCAGCAATGAGAGAAAAGTAACTAACACACATCATGAAAAATTGAAGACAAAAATCTCCACTTCTGCATTTTGATGATTTTTCCCCAAGTGAAATAGGCCCTTTTATTAAGAAAAAACCACATATCCTTAAGTGAAATAAATGGGCACACATGTTTAAATATCACATTGTCTCTCTCGTGCAAGAAACCAAAAGGGTAAATAAGGACCAAAATGTGTAATAGGTATTAGAAAATAGGAAGAAAATGTTCAAATGGGAAAGGGAGGGCTGGGGATTTAGCTCAGTGGTTCAGCTGCCTGCTTTGCAAGCGCAAGGTCAGGAGTTCTATCCCGGGTACCAAAAAACAAAACCAAATGGGAAAGGGAACAAGGAAGGGAGGAGAAGGAAAAAAGAAAATTGTTAATAAGGAGGAGAAGAAGGATTAAAGGGAGGGGAAAGGAATGGGAAAGAAAGAAGAATCAAATATATTATGTGCAGGTACAAATTTCCTATGATTAATGTGATCATTATGTATATCAAGAGTACTAACACAATTTTTAAAAGAATCATAAATATACTCAAAATTGTACAAAAAATACTTGGTTGATGAAAAATTGAGATGTAAATAATGTTATTGGTAATAACATTCAGTATTTCTATGTCCCTAATAAGGTAACGTGGACCCACTGGAAACTTCCTTTGCCAAAGGAGACAGAGAAATGCTCTAGGCTTTATATCTGGTGAAAACTTAGCACTCTCTTGGTAACAGCAATGTCTTTCTATGTATGTTGATATAAATTTCTTAGATTCAGGTTAATTTTGTGATCATTGGAAAATTTTCCAAGTCAGAGAAAAAGAAAGAAAAGAAAAATTACGAATTAGAATTTCCAAGGAACATGGTATATCACTTAGAGCTAAAATAACCACTTGAAATTCTTTTTTTAATTTTTTAATAGTGTTTCATTTTTATTAACAGTAGGAAAGAAACAGAAGGGTAGAGGAAAACAGGCTCTGCAGAGTGAGTTTGGGCTCAGTAAAAAGATAGGAAAGGGAAAGAAAAAAGAAAACGAAAAATACACCCAGTATCATAGGGTGGGCTACCGTGAAGAGACACAATACCCTTAAAATTCCAAGCTGGACAAAATATCTAGCCCAAATAAAAAAGTTTAGATGGGCACTAGAGAACAAGACCAGATATTTTCCAAGACCTTGGTTCAGTAGGTCCCAAAAGAGAGTAACCTAAAATCTGAGCGATTTTGAAAAAACAGGCATTGTATTTCTTTGCATTTAATTATTTTATAGGGAAATATTTTCCTTTATTCATGTATGTTATGAAAGTACTCATTACATTCCATAAATCATTTGGATGAATATGTTTTTATAGAATAACTTTTCTTTGAAGTATACATATGTGACACCTCTTCTAAAATATAAGAATGTTTTTCTATTTGCTTTATAAATATAAGAATGATCATAAAATCTTATTTATTATATATGAATTATTGGTTTGGTGGGAATTATTTCTCCAGCATACAAGAAAAAAAGAGCTTGCTCTAAATTTCATTGCATGGTTACTTGATTAATAAATTGATTAAGGAGAATCTAAAAATTCTATAATTTTAATTCAACATGGTCCTACATTTAGGCTTCTACAAGATTTTTAAATGTAACTGCAATGTCAAGCTCCACTCTCCTATATCTGTGTGGTTTCCAGGAAAACAAGTGGCTGAAATGAAGAGAATGAGAGTTCAAAAATATGTATCTAAAAATATCTCTACCTGATTTTCAAAATAATTGTCAGTTTTTCATGAATCTTTTGCCCTCCCTCCTCCATAACAAAATGGAAAAAAAAATTTTCCTGGTTATTGGATGGTCAAGGCTCATTCTACTTTCACCATACCAAGAAGTCATTATGTTAATCTTACAAAGCAGAAAGTCAGTTTTGTTGTATGTATGGTTTATTTGCTCAGTTAAGTGCTGCTTTGAGTTAAAAACAAAACAAGAAGCACATAAAAATATTTGAGGTATTTATACAAATGCCCCTCTTAAGCTTTTTCCTTATTTTATTGGACATGAACATTTCCCCAGAGAATGATCTAGGAAAAGAATGAAAACTAAATTTAAATATAATATATGCAAAAATATGGGTATATTTATGATTCAGTATTATAATACAGAATTTGATTAGAAAAAGAAACAAAATTGGTGACAAACTGGTGGTTTGTGAATTGTAGTGAATTTAAGAAAGCAATATTCTTCTTAATCACGATTCTATCTCCAAAGGAAATGAAAGTTCATTTATTTTCTCATTTAGCTAGTGAACATATATTACACACTTAATATTTTCCAAGTGCTATATAGTTTTTGGAGAATGAAAAAGTAAAGGAAATAATTGCTGTTTTCATGGTATTTCATGTAGCAGAGGAAATACAAGGCAATCCCTACTAAATCCCAAATACCTTAAAAAGAAATTAGTGGGTGTTCAACATGTATTTGTGAGAAAAAGACATGAGCAATTATAGGATTATGTGTTTTACAAGTCATTTGAGTATGTATACATATGCATATGTTTTATATGGACTATAACTGCTTTGAACAATAGAGTTAATATGCTTTATACTCATTACATTTGAATTATAAAACATTTTTCAAAAAGTTAGAAATACTTTTAGTTCCCTTCTAAATAGCTGAGCTAACCTTTGACAACTGAAATTCTCCACCTTTTGTGAAAGGTGTTGAAGAGAGGATACTTTACGCGATGACATTTTGCTTTTTTAATGCTTAACACTTCTTTCATTACAGAGGGAAGACAACTATAATTAATATTTTAAACAAAAGTCAAAACATCATTTTATGGATTTGTTTTAAACTTTTAAGAACTTCTTATTAAATAGCACTTAGCATTGTTCAGTAACTCTCTTAAGCTGAATAGCAATAATCATAGCCAACTTTAACTGAACAATTAACATGTGCCAGATTCTGTGGTAACCATTTTATATGCATTTTTAATTTCCCCAAAACCCTGCAACATAAAAATCATTATTACCTCTTTCACAATAGGAGAAATAAGGTTAAAAGAGGTTAATGAAGTCAGCACATGAGGTTGTTCTGACTTCAAAGCCCCTTCTATTACAGAATGCCACCCACAAGTCCCCCAAAAGAAAGAATCAATCATTCCAGCCTCACGACTGTTTTTAGCTACATGATAAACAATAGAACATATCCAACCATCTTTCATTTCTAGAATTATGTTGCAAAAACTGCCCAAGTATGTAGTTCATGAAATTTAAGTAAGCTAATTCTTATATTCACTTCTTTTTAAATTTGAAGAAGCCAAGTGAATCATAAAAATATGATTCAAAATGCCTACCAGTTATAAAATGTTTGAACTTGAGAATGCACTGTTTAAATCAATTTAGTTTTGTATATGTTTGGCTAGATCTACCTAGATAATGAATATTTTGCTTAAAGTGTGTGTTCATTTTTATCAATTTATGATAAAGTTTAATTTTTTCTGATAGTAACACATACCAGTATTTGGCAAACTGAAACATTTTTGTAGTGCCCTTATCCCTAGCCACTACTGATTTTAAGAAAATAAATGTGTGTATATTTTTCTCAGTTATGTTATTTTACTATATAACATGATAGTATGTTAATATTAATGAGATAATTTTAAAATTAACTTCTCTCTAAGATATATATAATGGGCTATTAATATTGATGGCTTTCCAGCCTATTTCAAAATAAAAAATAATTTTATCAGGTAATGTAGTCTCAAGAAATGTTAACTTGAAAACAATTTAAAATGGTAAAGAATTTCTGTCTCTAAGTTCTCTGCCACTTGTCCAATATTCAACTCCATATCTAACATGGTTTCTCCACAGGTTGATCATAGGGATTTGAGAAATCAATATATTTTGAGCAATATAAATAACCAGCCTCTCTGTGAATTTCTCATTTTGACCTTCATGTTGTTTGTGACCCAATATAATCTATATTATAGTATTTTCTCTTGAGGTTCTCTCTACAAAACTTTCACTGTAGTCAAATTAATCTTTTGCTTTGCCATCTTCAATGTCTGCATATTTAAATATGTTACTGTCTATTTACACAAACCCTACTTACCCTTAAATTTCTAGCCCATAAATCTTGCTTAAAAACTCTTTTCTAATCTGAATGCAGAAACCTGCCAGGAGATCTCGTAACAACTTCTAGAATTGGCAACTTTGAAAAGAGGTATAGATTAGGGTTAACAGAGTTTGATCAGATCTGGTTCCAAGCCCAGTTCTTCCATTAGGAGATATGTGATTTTGACCAAGTCACTTAGTCTCTCTGCCCAGTAGATATACCCATCTGTGAAATACATAACAAGAAAAACTGAAAACTGGGTTAATATATGTCAAGTGTTTAAAGCAGAGTAGAATACAGATGTGCTATATATATATATATATTTTAAAAACTGGTACATGAGTTAAAATCATAGCTGCTTAGCACTAGTGGCCTGTGTTTAGTTGTTATTTTGTTGTTTATACTCTATGCAGAGGGCTTTATAATAAACATATTTCTGAGCTTATAAGTTTAAATAAAAATCAAGTTACCCATTGGCACTAAAATAAAAGGGGAACTATTAAATCTCTCTCAGAAGGAACTGCTCAGGGGTGCGAAAGAATAATTATCATCATCTTCCATTTAAAGAATTGTTCACATACAATATTTCATTTTTAGTTAGCTTAATTTTAAAGTTTTTAGGCTATTTAATGACCTGAGGAATGCAAAATGAGACAGAACTAGAAAAGAAAAAGCAGCAACATGGATCATATTACCAAAAAGAGAATTGAACCACCAGTAACATCTCCTACTCAAATCACTGTGTTCTTTTATGCCATACATGACTGAAAAATAATAAATTATAAAATAGGGAACCAGGAAAATAACAGTATCGATACAGACTATTCTATTCTCTGCAAAAGCTCAAAGACATCTCTGGAGTGTCAAAGGCATGTCCTTCAATATTTAACTTTTCCACTCTTTGTTCCCCATCTCAAGTTGAACAATACGTTAATTACCCGATGAAGCATTATAATTACTCTAACAGCTCCACTCTTACTTATAATTACTGCATCAACACTTTCTTTTTCATATGCTTCAATCTATACCTATTACATTGTCATGATGAAGACACATTAACATTATAATACCGTATAATTAGCTGATGAGCAATTAAATTATTCCACAGCTCTTGTTCCTCTTTGCCAAGAGGTTGCTTCCAAGCCCTATTATCTCCTCTTTCTCTTCAGCTTGTTTTAGTGGTTCTTTCCCTCCCTAAAACAAAGAAGCTCATAAGCTGCATTCAAAGCATTTGATTTTGAATTCAGAATGGGTAAGTGCTCAAGTTGGTGATGGCTGAAGAAATAGTTATTATAGGCGAGTTTAAATTTATTTTAATTTTTGTTCTATGATAAAGAATTGCAAATCTATGTAACATAATAAGTTGATGCAGAATCATTCTTTCTAAACACTATTTTTTTGTTTTAAAAATTAAAATTTTCCATAATTTACTGTATAACTGTTTGGGCTATATTAGATTCTATCTGAAATACACCCCTCGTGAATTATTTTACAAATATTTCCAATTAAGTTTTCAAAGAAGCTTTGAAGATTTAAAGCTTGTGAATGTAAAAGCACACAGGGTTGTGTCTAAAACTGGATACTGCCCAATGAAAGCAAACAGGTGCTTCACCTTGTTACCTTTCTTTTGTTTTCCTTTTTGCTATGCATCTCAAATCTATCTTGCTATGTAACATACCCACCTGCTATGTGATCTAAATACATATTCCTTGAAATGTCTATAATATTTCTTCGTGATTCTAAATCTCTGTTTGGTTTTTTTTTTAAGCTTCCTGCTTGAGAAACTAGATCTCTTTCCTTGTTTAAAGACTTGTTTTAGTTTGGAACTAATCCCAATACAATTTTAATGACTTCCACATATTTTGTGTCCTCAGGGTTTACCACTTTATCACTTGTTGCCTCTATATTGCAAACTAGTTCAGCCATTGTTTAGTCCATATTTTATACAAGAATTAAATCTTGCTTAGATAATTACTTTGGAGTACATTATGAGTGATGAAAGAAAAGTAGAATTTATTTTACAAGCAAGGCTTATTTCAATAAAATGGCTTTTGTTGTCTCAGCTTTGTTTCCTTAGCTATGAAGCAAAGGAAAATCTGATGAGTACAATGGCTTTATACATAGAAATTTGCCTCTTCCCTGAGAAGAGCCCAGTGGCTTCTGCCAACTTTTGAAAGCCCTTTAAGACTATTAGCATCAATAAAATTACCTCTGACTTGACAGAGGACAATGACTTAGTACTTGCTTAAGTGACAATTTCTCCAACTATAATCCTGTAACTTTGAAACTTTTTCATTATAATTTAATATTTTCAAACTGACAAAGACTCAACTTATTCTTTCTTATGAGTAAATTGTTTATTTGGCCTCTGGTCAGAGATAAGTTGCCAATCTTAGACAAACTGTATTAGCCCTGCCACTTATTTCTCAGTAGTGCTAAAAAAAATGAATTTTATCTAATTTTTAAGGAAGGAAAATCCCTATGTATACTGAACAGGGAGACCACACATTAAATCAGATGTAAATTAGTGCTTAACATATATTAAATGTCAAAGGGTATCAAAATTCAATCAAGATGAACACATGTTACAATTCTGAATAGAATGTTAGTTGGACCAACTTGAAATTCCCACTCCAAATTATTAATATATCATAGATATGAATCATATTGACTTTAATTATTTATATACAGTTAAGATGACTACTATTATCAGCTCTAATAAATAGGACTCTTAGAATACATGTTAAAAGCAAAAGAATAAATGAGTACGACCGAAGGAGTAAGAGGCTGGCCCTTGAAACGGGCCCTGCTCCAGTACTTACTGACTGTATGACCTTGAACAAGTTATTTAATCTTCCTAAACCCATTTGAGGCTATAAAATAATAGCTATGCCAATCTTATAAGGTTATCAGAAAGACAAAATGAAAAATTTAATGTAAAGCACTTACTACAGTGCCTAGCACAATATGATCACTCAATAAATATTAAATATTAACATTGTTCACATTATCAGCTTAAAGGTTTTTATCTTTCTGTTCTTTGAAAAACATATACAAAGTTCAGAATCATTAGGTACTATAATTTCTCATGAAATATATTATCTAGAGAATATCTTTTTTAATTCAAGTGCTTTATTTGCATTAATGTAAAGTTAAATAGTGTCCAATCTAATCTTACACAGTAGTATTCCCTTTCTCAGTAGTATATTTCCATGATTCCATTTTATTTAAAAGATCTATGAAATTTGCCAAACTGATCATAGTCTTTCTAAAAAATAAAATTTTAATCATATATACAAAATATCAACACAAAATTTTGATTTTCTAATTGCTTCTAATCCATTTGGATTCTTGCCATTATTCAAAAAATAAACGCACATTAATTTTAGTCTCCATAAGAACACTAAATTACTATTTCAATGCAGACATTTCTTTCACCTTTCCGGTAGAGTACTGGGCTTTTGTTAATCTACTTCATCCTGTCCTGTTTTAAATACTGATACCAAAATGACTGTATTTCTTTTACAATGAATGTTTATACCTAAAGGTTTCTGAATGTTTTTATTTCATACCCAGGATGCTGTTCCTATGTCTCAATGAATTTTTACATCTACTAGCTTTTAAATTACCATTTCACATTCTACTGAGAACTATATAAGTTCTAAATCCCTAATCATCAGACTTTTGATGGTAGCATTCAATACTTCGAAGGCATGTCATACTTAGGATTTGCCATGCTATTTGGAGGGTTTTGCCCTCATATCCAAAAAACCGATACTCTTGTGGTTGAATCAATCTATCCTATTCCCATATCCTAATAATAAAAGCAAGAAATATAGATGACCCTGTTGATGCTAGGCAGAAGGATTCCTCTTTTGGAGGCAGGGAAGTAACAAAAATTAGCATGACTCCCAGAAGGGTAGTAATTCAGAGTTATCAGTGTCTGGTTCAAAGAGG
The DNA here is from genome assembly GCF_000247695.1 of Heterocephalus glaber. The sequence continues at coordinate 4,123,472 of NW_004624765.1, read as the reverse complement.
GTCAAAGATCTAATGAGCCTTTGATAATTTTGTACCAGTCATGTAATGATATGACATGTAATGATATGACATGGTAGTTATCAAAAGCTTAAAAACACTTTATTGTCACTATTGTGTACCTTCTAAAATTAATTATGCTATGTAAGTCTCACATAAAAAAGGATAATTGTGTTTTCTCATCTTGACACTTGGAATATAGATTCTCACTTGATGATTAGACATATTTCATGAAAATGAAGCTAACATTTTTTGACACTGTGTGGTACAATGGTTGGTAATCAAAATCACACCCCTACCTCCTACCCCCCGCCCCAAAAAAATCCTCAGAAGATCTAAGCTACTGCTCAAGTTTTGGCCACAGGCAGGGTTAAGAGTGAATAATACCTAGAAATGATATTTAACATTTGTAACATGAAAGGTCAATAAGATTTAAGGCTGATAGATGACATGGAAAAGCTTCTTTTCCCTCTTCTAACAGATGAGCCTCTACTTCATTCAAGAATAGCTTTTACAATCAAAGCAGTCTGGTGAAATAACCAAGAGTTACAATCAGCTCTTAGCTTCAAAAAGGAGAGTCACATTCCCTGATGCTTCATTTATAAATTGGCTTGTAATGTATCTCTGGTAGAAATGAGCCTTTGTAGCTACATTACTAATCACAAGGACAGAGCTATCAAGCTCTCCCACCTTGTACTCTCTGGTTAAATATTCTCAGATTTAGGAGCATTCAGGGATTCTCTGATCCCAGCTATCACAAGTCCCATGGACTGCAGTTTCCCTCTGAGCATCAAAAACTGGATAAATGAATAAAGATGAGAAGTCTAACTCACATTAACTTTTTCCAGACATGTGAAATGGAAAAAGAACCTGAGAAGGGGTAATTAAGAATGTAAAATAGGAAAGTGTAAAAATGGAGAGACTCATTTTTTTATGAGACCTGATAGAATACAAAAGGAAACAATCACAGCAGGTTAGCACTGGAAGAGACCTAACAGAAAAAAAATAATAACCCTTCACTTTACAGATGAGGGAACTAAAGCCCAGAAAGGTGAATGCCATTAAGAAGGTTAGCACATAGTAAATGGTAGCATGACTGGGAGTTCAACTTTCTGACCCAAAATCTTCTGTAATGACAAAACTGGCAAGGATGTGTTTTGCTGTTTATAATTTAAATAAGTGAAGTTTTAAAAGATATTAAAGAAAAGTATAGGATATTCTAGTCTGATACCACTCTTACATAAATTTCCATTTATACATTGACTTCTGCTTGGTAATGTTGATTTATTTCTTACCTTCATATTTATCAGTTAATATGAAATTCTATGATATAAAGAGACATATTATAAAGCAATTTGTATCACAAATGTATTCTTACATTTTTTATCACCAGATTGCCTATTTGGCACCTCAAAAGAAAGGAAAATCATAAAATAGTAGGATTGAAGGTAGGGTGTAGAACATATGTCAGGTCTAATGAAGAATTTTCTCAAAGACTGTATTTTATGTTAAAAAGTACAACATTTTCTATTTGTTTTTTTCCTTAAAAATAATGCTCACATCAAAAAAAAGTTAAAGATAAAGTAATGTTCTAAATATGTACAAGATTTTATTTGACTAACCTTGCAGAATTTGGCATGATCTCGGGAATTTATATTCTTTGGATATATCAATTATGAGTTATTTTCTTTCCCAAATTAGAAGCTTACTATAGAAGTATGTACAAAGAGCTGATTGCAAAAATAATTTATTCAAAAAGTGCTTTTTCTCATTTTCTGTTCTATGTAATAGCAATCCTTCTCCAAAAAGGAACACAATTCCAATAAAAGAGAAAATTTACACTAAATTTTAGTTTTCTATTTTATATTATTGTCCTAAAATAAAATGACGATATTTTTAATTTCCTGTCTCCAACTCCCCTTTCACTAAATAAAACCTAACATTTTCCAAATTGCCAGTAATGTAACTCAAACAACTACATATTTTCAATAATGTTCATCTGTTGATTACTTAAAATAAACTTCACAATTATCCTCTTTACTCTTAATGGTTTATCTAGGAGGATTTGGGCAATCCCAAGCACAAAGCATGTTTCATAAAAATCGTAAGAATTTTCAAAAACAGAGAGAACTTTATCCTCTGAATTCTGCCCTTTGACCCTGTTGGGTGATTCTCTTCAATGCTATTTTATTTTAAAACAAATGCTTAGAGAATGGTTGATATGGGAAAGTTCTGGCAGGCACCATTCTAATTGCATGGAGTTTAGTGATCAGATAATAAACAAATGTAAGTAATTAAAAAAGCAAAAGGAATATTTGTAGAAAATTAATTCAAGATATGATGGGATTGAGGTGTGTGAAAAGGGTTCCATTTTATTGGGTGCTCATGAGCGGCCTAATGGGAAATCATATTTAAACTGAGGTCTACACTGATAAGAAAAATGGTGGATATCAAATCAGGGAAGGGAAATTTCAGGAAGATAAAATAGCTATTACAGGTTCCTTGGGCAAGAATAGAGAGGGAGCCCCATAGCTAGAGTTATGGGTCTACAGAAGGTGAGATGATGCCAACAGATAGGTAGAAGTAAATCTAATAGAATTTTGTTATTTTATAAAGCAATAATTTTTAGTAATTTTGCTTGAAGTAAAATGAGAACACTGGAATAAAAAGTGGAGTAATAACAGTATGTAACTTATGTAACAGTCATGCGAAATAATGATTGAAGGGGGTATGGCTGAAATTAGTGAGGAAGCTATGACAGTATCTCATGGGGTCAGCCCGGAGGCTGACAGAAGAGGTGCAGAAAAGTAAATAGATGTAGGTTATGCGTTACAGAAAAAAAATTCAATGAAACTGACTGGTACTGTGTATAGCAGTGGATGAAGGGAAGTAGGAAATCAAAGACAATCCCTAGACATTTGACTTAAGTACTATTTGAGTGGGCATGGTATTATAATGTGAGATGGAGAATCCTGGGGATTAATTACTTGCTGTGGAAAAGCGAGTTAAGAATTCTATTAGAACTAGAATGTTGCAATCCATATTTTCTATTCAAGTACATAAGCAGTTGAATATTTAAATCTGGACTTGCAGGGATATGACAGGACTCCAGAAGGGTATTTGGGAATCATGGACATACGTAGAGTGTTTAAACTACAGACTGGGTGAGATAATTTCATGTGAATATATTAATTAATAGATAAAAATATCTTAAGGATTTCAACAGGTTAAAATAAGCAATGGAAAAGGTAAAGGAGACACATTGCTCATTTTTCATATTTATTTGAAAACATATATTTTAAAATTCAAAGTATAAAAATAGGGCTGAAGGTGTAGCTCAATGGTAGAGCCTTAGACTAGCATGTGCAAGGCAAGGCCCTGACTTCAATCCCCAGAAAGGAAGACAAGAAGGAGAAGAAGAAGGAAGAGGAGAACAAGGAATAGAAAACAATATTCATCCATTCCATGTATAAATATTTCTTATATGAGTATGCATAGAACTGTTCCTCAATACATATTCATAAACATGTATATGTATAAACATACACATCATATGTATGTACATAATAAATGAAGTATTTGGAAAAAGTAAGCCCTCATACATGCATACACACACTTTATATATGTGTGTGTGTATGCATACACACATCCATACAGACACTCATGGGATATACCCTTTTATACTATTAGATAATTATGTTTTTGAGGCTGTCTGCTAACTTCCCCACCAGAGATTCTTCCCTGTCCATTTTATACCAAAGCCTCCACCTGCATCACTGGATCCTCTCTCTATGTCTCCGTCCCCACCACCTCCTTCTAGTTTGTTCTCTCCAGCCAACCCTCACCACCTCAACTCTTGAAGATTATTCCCTTCTCATCCAGATCTCTCTAAACTTGGTTCTCAAATACACCTCCATATCAACTGGTGTGTAACAAAGTCTGCCCATGTCTCAAAGGGATGATAACCCACTACTTTCTCACAAGGGCTGGGGCAGCCATTTAAGGATGAAACTGAGCTGGACGTTGCATGTTACCTAGTACAGATTGGGTAGGGACTACATTGAAGGCTGCTTCCAGGAAGTCTAACAAAGAATAATGACTACAAGAATTATGATTTTCCATCAGCAAAAATTTCTGTTACTCTTTTAACACAATAATGATTTAGGTACTGCATTCTTATTTTATACATGCGATTTTGAATGGTAGTAATGACGTTGCTTCATTTTTTAAGACTTTCATACATACAAAACAGCAATTTTCCTTTGCCTATTATAGTCAATTAAATTATTTTGGTTATAAAACATGTTTGTATATTTTATATTCAGCATTTCTGATGATGAAATATGTTATATCTTTAACTTTCTAAGACTAAAAGTAAGACAAACAATAAAATAATTTTAAGCAAAAAGTATATATTACCATAGCTCTTAAATAACATTTATAAAAATACATATTTGACACCTTTCTCCATAATCTCCATAATCCTCTGAAGTAAACAGTATAATAGAGGATGCCTAAGGGACTTACATTATTCCAGGTCATACAAAAGCAATGCAAATATCAATCCCTAACTCACCTATACACATGTGTGTATATGTGTATAACATGGGTTTCTAGTAACATGCACTGCACATTTAATATTTTGTGTTTTTGTTAAATAAAGATCACCCATGAGAAATAAATTATTCCATGACCCCCAGTTAGTACATACCCACTCAATCAAGAATGAGATCTGTATTCATGAATCACCTTACAGGTTTTTCTTATTGTTGCTCTCCTCTCCCAGGGAGTGACTGAGCAAAGTTACCTTTTAATACAATACTTTCTCCCTACTTTGTTGAGGTTTCACAATATCAACCTGGTCTTCACATTTCTTGGGTGGGTTCCCCATCATCGAATTTCTCTCTACCTTACCTTCCAAATTATATGGAAAAAAACTTGAACATTTTTTCAAAACATATCCCTTGTTTCTGTTGGAGTAGCAGGTAAAAAGAAACATCTTTTAGAGATTATTTCATTTTAACTGAAAGGAAAACTCAACATAGAATAGTCTATATAAAATTTCCATTCTTAAATGAGACTTGATCATTTTAATATATCAAAAGGAAACGAGACAGACTTTACAAATATGCTATATTACTTAAGATGTGTGTGGAAAAATAAATTTAGAAAAATATGACAAAATAGAGGTCACATAGAACCAGCAGTAATGAGAGATAAGAAAATAATAACAGACTCCACATTAAAAACAAAAATATTCATACAGTTGTTTGGGTGAATCATTTGCAGAGGTTACTGAACAAACATCTTTCTATAGACAATCTGTAGCTGAGAAAATTCATTTCACTGTGTAAGATCTTTGACTTTAAACTGGCTTCATTAAAAAAATCAAAATATCTTCTAATTTATTCTAGACACAAAACAGGTAATAGTTTTGATAGCAAAACTGTTTTTTTTCCTGATCTGAATATACTAGCCCTTTTTATAAATTTAAAAACAAACAAAATCAAATACTTATAACCTTATAATCACCTTCTTTTTATACAAGAAACAAGCAGTTATCTGCCTTACTTGCAAAATATGGAGGAGGGTTGAAGGTGATAGGAATCAAAGATGTCATAACCAAATGATGGAACAGACAGAAAGACGAAGTGCATTGACATTGTAAGACAAAATATTATCTTCTTAATATAGAACAGAGTGGCTAGCCTGTAATTTTTAGGGTAAATTCATCAAAAATTAGGTATTAGGTCCCCAATTATATACCTCCATTGTGTGCATGTATGTCCACAGACTTTAACATTTCAAAATATATAAAGATCATGGTGAATTTAAAATGATTCTCTAGCGGCCCTGGGATTTAGCTCAGTGGTTCCGGCGCCTGCCTTAAAAGCACAAGGTCCCGAGTTCAACACCCAGTACCAAAAAAATAAATAAATAAAATAAAATAAAATGACTCTCTAAAATCACCCTGTTTAAAATACATGTAAGAAGTAAATCAACTTGTTGTTAGCATATTTCTCAGAAAGGTATAATAGGAAGCAGTAAATTTCAGTATTCAATTTAATGGAACAATCGGGAAACTGTAAGATAAGTGCAAGGGACATGCTGAAGGGAAAGGAATCTCACTATTCATCACCATCAAAAGCCCAGAAGCACCATCCAGACACAGATACCACAAGAGGTGGATTTAAGGGCTACACAACACATAAGCCTCAGGGTCTCTCACTTGCATAGGTCTACGACAGTGGCCTGAAACTATTGTTAGAATCTTACAGTTGTATTAATAAATTGCCCATCTTCCTAACTTCACGTTGCACAGGACTTAACCCCCTTAATGCCTGCATCCCTCTTTGGAAACAATTGAGATAAAATGCTGCCACGTCTCTCCATTTAAACTTTGTTGCCCCTGAGTTTAAGTAAAATGTAGACATACATGATGGCCTTCACCTGTTCAGGATAAGAATATCCATTTTTTAAAAGCAATGACTCACCATTTATTTTACTTGTGCCACAAGAGAGATGAAAAACATATACAGGTACTTCTGTTTTCACACAGAAGAAGGCTGTAAGTCAGTCAGTGAAACAGTAAGGAGTAACTCCTGTTGAGCAACCCAATTGTGGATTGATTCTGGGTAGAAGAGTGAAAATAGTGGAAAGGGGCTGAGGTATCTTTACAAGCCTATGAAGATTATCGCCAACAGTTCAGAGGTTTCATTTATTAAAATTTCCACTGCAAATAATGTGTACATCTCTTTTAATAAACATTCTACATTTTTAGTATCATTTTCCTGAAAAATTTTATTTTGACATCACCCTCAGCAGGAAAATTTTGGAAGGGATAGTAAGAAATCAGACAATTTAACAAGAACTTAGCAGCATCTTTTGCTATCTATCCTGATGAAAGACATGAAGTTCCAGACAGGTCTTTTCAGGAACCATATTTATAATGCAGAAGCACAACAACAACAAAAAAACTAACACATATCACTTGACCTAGCTTCAATCATACAGATAATGCAATATCATTCATCGATTCTTCAGTGCCATAGATTCTGAGCAAAAAGAACTATTCTGCATGCTGTATATGATGGTAAAACAAAGTGATAATCATGACAATGCTAACAAGTTCCTCTGTCACATTTCATTTCTTCTTGGGATGTGTAATCTAAGACAGGTGGGAACAATACCAGAGGATATATTATGCCATTTGCAGTATTTTCTCATGTATTATACATGATCATTTTCTTTAATTGAGCATTTAAAAACCTTTCACATGCTCGCATTCACTTTCTTTGAAAAGATCCTCTTTCTCTCTAGATAACCCCTCTCTCTGGCCAATGATTAATTCTCCCGCTCCACTCCATTTTGTAGCAAGTTTGTCTCCTTCATTCCTTTTTGCTAAGTATCCCATTATTTATTTCAAGGAACAAGGACTAGTCTCCACTGAGCCACACTGAGGATACACTTCTTTTCCTTCTTCATTTCCTCTCCTTTATAGGACTAAGGACTGAACCTGTGGCTTCTACAAGTTAAGCAAGCACTCTATCATTGAGCAACATCCCCAGTCCACGACACACTTCTTCACTCCAAATTTTTTGAAATTTTTCATAGGTCATTTAGAGCAAAAAAGGAAAAAATTGTTACATGTCTTGGGGTTTTCTAGATGTTGAAGTTTATTCATGTTAACTGCAATGCAGTACATGTAAAGTTTACCATTTTAACCATTCTCAAGCACACCATTCTATAAAGTACATTTACATGTTGTACACCCCATCTCCAAAACCCTTCCCTCTATACTGAAACTATATAACCATTAAATAATAGTCTTTATTTTCCTTTCCCACAGACCTTGAAAATGACCATGTACTTTCGGTCTCAATGGATTTGACTATTCTAGTACTTCAAGTAAATGGAATGATAGAATATTTGTCTTTTAACGAATGACTCACTTCATGATGTCCTCAAGATTCACCTATGCTGTACCAAGTGTCAAAATTTCTTTTTTGTTTTTTGAGACAGGGTCTCACTATGTAGCTGGGGCTGGCCTTGAACTCACTATGTAGTCCAGGCTGGCCTCGAACTCATGCAATCCTCCTGCCTCAGCCTCCCAAGGGCTGGGATTACAGGCATGTGCCACCATACCCAGACATGTGTCAGAATTTCATTCAATTTTAAGACTGAGGAATATTTCTTTGTATGTGTATATCCCACTTTGTTTACACATTCATCTGTTGATAAACACTTGGGTTTCTCTCATCACTTTTTAGCAACTGTGAATAATGCTGCTATGTGGAGATGATTCTTTTACCATCTAAAACTTGTGTGGTTAGCAAAAGTCTAAAATATCCTTTCTGTACATTTCCCATATCAACCTCTCTCCTTGAGTATGAATGTGATGAGATTCTATTCATGATGGCATTACTGTGTGCCAGAGGGATTTTCTAAATCTGATTAAAATCCTTAATCGCTTTGAGCAACTGAAATGGAGATTCCACTTAGTGAGCCTGGCCTAATCAGGTGAGCCCTTATAAGAGGACAGAGGCAGGTCCAGAGAGAGCCACTTCCTTCTTTCCCTGAGGAAGGAAAGCACCATGTTGTGAACTGCAAATGGAGGGTTACATGACAAGGATTTCAGGATAGCCTGTAGAGTCTGAGAGCAGCCCTCAGAAAATTGCATGTAAAAAATAAGCATGTTAGTTCTTCAGTTCCAAGCAACTGAAATTTGCAAACAATTGTGGGCTTAGAAGACAGCCCAGAGCCTGACATGACAGTGCAATTGAGCAGCCACCTTTATTTCAGCATCATAAGGCCTTGAGCAGAGGATTTAGCTAATCACTGAGATTTGTGAGCAAACGGAAACCTTACAGTTAAAAAAAAATAAATTTATGTTTAAGTCACTAAGTTTGTGGAAGTTTGTTATACAGCAATGGGAAACTAGTAAACTACTTTTGAATTTTATTTAAAGAACTCTCATTCTTTAATATAGTCTACAAATGATAATTATGACATCTTTATTAAACCAAAATCCTTCAGGGGGCATCAAACAGTCAGCATGTCATATATTTAAGGGCTACTGATGATTATTCAACTTCTTACTGTACAAAAATAATTGGCCCTAGACAGAGGTACTTTTCTTTTTTCTTTTCTTTTCTTTTTTTTTGCTACCTGGGATCAAACTCAGGACCTTGCACTTGGAAGGCAGGCACTGGCACCACTGAGCTAAATCCCCGGCTCCTTTTCATTTTTTAAAAATCATCTTTTTATAGCTTGACTTCCTCTATTAGTTATTACTGTGATTTGTATGTATGGCTAATTGTGGGAATCAATCATATATTTATATGTTCTAATCTGATATGAGCTGGGAAACTAGAGGATCATTCTTGTTTGTATTGGGTATATGGTGAGAATAGGCTGTAAACTAAGGTGTGACAATGTCTGAACTTAAAATAATCATTTTTTTCTGAGTACCTTTCAGTAATTGAAATTACCAGAAAATTGTATAAGTTTATGTGAGCAGATGATAGTATAAAAATATTAATTGATTATCAATACTTTGGCTTATCTTTTAAAAGCCTTTTTGCTTCTGCACTTTCCTAGCCAAAATGACGGGACATAAACTAATGTCTTGGTCTTCAAGTGATATTTGTTCTCAAATGACTCTAGTGAGTAGGTGAAATGAATACGTGTAATACAGGATAATTCTACCTCAGTCTGCAAATCACAACAGTAGGATACACTATGTACCCTTGTTCAAGTCTACATACCACATATCATTCCATGGACCCATTAATAATATGTGCTTTGATTTCTTTTTCCAGTGGTAGCATTTTAGGTACAAACTTTTGGAAAATTTGTTTTTATATTAGTCCCCTTTGTGTCAGGAGTATTTCTATGTACTTTCAGAACCAAAACAGGTCACGTCTACATGAACAAATTCACAATCAAGTCAAATTCTCACACCTGAAAATTCTCTGGCACAATGCATACATTTAGGGAATCTAGGAAGATTTCTCTATCCCAAATCACATCCTGTGATGCACACATTGGAGGGTACATATCTAAAGTGATCACTTTATTATTTTATCTTTCTTTGCAAATGAGAAAATTTTCATTTCGTTGCACATTTGCAGACACACAAGTGCTAAAAGTGATGGAATGTTCTGTTAACTCCCTGTCCAGTTGAAATGGTCCTCTTGATTTGATGCCATTTCCTTCCTCTCCTTTTTGTTAGGAATTAATGGTCTTCTTTTATAGTATTAGGTACAATATAATTTGCAATATAAACATAGAATATGTAAAATGACATTAATGCTGCTCTGCTGATATTACTTCTGCAGTAAACAGCTGAGGGAGACAAACCCCACCTAGCTTTATTGTAAAATTAAATTCTGCTCTCTTAATTATCTGGGTTAGTATGGAAAGTAAATGCACTTATGATTCACATAGTTAGAAATAGTGTATCTTTCTCATTTATTTTTAATTCACTTTATTCTTTTACTCATTGGTAATTAAGTAACGTCTATTTGTTTTCTATTGTGTTAAACATGAGATACTTAGGTAATTTGGTCCAAAAAGCCCACTACTATCACTACCCACCCACTTCCAGATAATGGGTATTTCGGCCCTACTAACAACTAGAGAAGGTACATCTGCAAGCTTCCATAATAGACCACCAGAAAAGAAGCTCCACTGTAGCAAAAATTATTGTAGTTGGAATAGCAATCTGTCTTCAAGAGACAAAAACACTTCGATAAGGACCCAAATGTTCGCTCTTTGCCAACCTTCTCCCAAACCTGCAGACATATTTAGAAAGAATTCCTACACCTCCTATTCCGAAATTAAAAGGGAGATTTTCAGTGCTTTGAAAAGTCATATTTCTGTTATGTTGCAGCCTAGTATTTCTGCTTCTGATTTCATATTGGCATATAAGTCCTTTAAATTAAATATTAAAAGCAATTTCTTTACATTACTTTCTTTTTTTGGTACCAGGGATCAAACTTGGGACCTTGTGCAGCAGGCGGCGGAACCACTGAGCTAAATCCTCAGCCCTAAATTACTTTTTAAGTGACCTCTATAAGTGCTGGAAGTATAAAATATATAAAGTAGCTTTCAATGGAAGGGTTAAAAGTGAGGCGGCACGAGGACGAATTGTTATCAAGCTGAGAAGTTTTTAAAAGTAGGATGAAGTCACACAGTATTCACAACTTTTATTTTTTAAGGCTCCCAAATATACATCTAAAGGATAATTTTCAAAAATGTTCATAATATACTAAAAATTGATGCCTCTTTGGCCTTATCTACCAGACCATTTCTCACAGTACCTCAAATTAAAAAGTTATTGAATTTCTTTATTGGTAAGAAAAATATTTTTCTTCAGTAATCATGAAAGCACAGGGGTTTAGTAACACATTATATTCATGGAACTTAAAGAACATATTATAAAACAACATTATCTCAAGCTATAATGTGTTTTATTCCTTATTTCTCCACTGTTCCTTTCCTTGTGGATTTTTTTTTCTTTTACCATCATTTCTTTTTATTTGCAAGATTAAATTTTACAGTAGTCTACATTTTAGCAGCATTTAAAATATAGTTACTTATTGACATTTTAATCATAATATCATTTTTATGTTTACTAATTATTCAAAATTATTCAAACATGGGGTTGGAATACCACAGTACATTACATAGAGTAAAAAGCAAGAATAATTTGGACAGAGAGTCAGACTTAGGTTCAGATTCTAACCTTAACACAAAATTTGTAGTTGTCATTTTCTTATACATAAAATAGAAGTAGCTGGAGATGCAGCTCAGTCAGTGATAGACACTAGGATGTTTGTCTAACTGCTAGGCAGTGTTGGTGAAACTTTTATAGCCGAGTTTAGGCTGCCCAAACTGCAACCCCAATCCACTTATTTATCACAAAGTGCCAACACTGCAATTAAATCTGAACACTGAAGTTTTAGTTTAGAAAAAGAATCCACACATTAAAAGAAAAACACAATATCTGAGTTTTCAACGGTACGAAGAGCCTGCTGCAGGACTCATGCCGTAGGTTTGCCACCATTGCCCTTGCCCAGGTTCAATACCCACATCATCATAAGAAAGAAATATACCTAGATGGATTGAAGTGAATGGTTAAAACTTATTTCAAATGTAGCTTCTTAAAAACTGTAAAAGTCATTTCCTTCTTCAAATTCATTAGTTTTCTAAAATTTCTATTTTAGTAAGGGATAAAATCATCCACCTATTTTTCCAACTAAGAAGCCAACAATAAGACTAATTCCTCCCAAGGGCAAGGGATTTAGTTCAGTGGTTCCAGTGCCTTCCTTGCAAGTGGAAGGTCCTGAGTTTGATCCCCTGTACCAAAAAAAAAAAAAAAAAATTAAAAAAAATTTTTGAAAAAGACTAATTCCTCCCATTGGCTCAATTTGAACATTCTCATTCATGTATGAAAGTGGCAATATATTAATAGGAATATTCTTTCTTATGGCCAATGCCAATTACCCATCCAGGCCACAAGTATATTTTACACTAGACACTCATCCCCCTCTTGCTGCCTCCTACCTTATTCCTCTCATACCATTTCTCCATTCTGAATCCATAGCAATTTTTAAAAACCTATGTAGTTGTGTCATTTTCCATTTAAAAATCCATCAGATTTTAGACCACTGCTGTTGTAGTATAAACAAACACCTTAAAGCAAATCACAGGGCTCCCTCTGATCTGAACCTTCTTTACCTCAGCCGATCTCCTGTATTCTTTGTCTCACAGTTAGCCCTGCACACTTTCCATGATATCTCCCACATCTGTCCCTTCATCTAGAAGACTGCTTTTTGGCTAAATCTTTCTCATCATAATAGGACTAATGTATATACCCTGAATTCTCAACTAACAGTCCAGGAATTACAATTGAAAGTTGTTCTCCAACAGAATATAGGTTGATCGAGAGAAGTTGGGAAAAAAAATCAGGATTTTGAGAACAAGATGTCCACAGAGAGAACTGTACAGTAACTTCACTCCTCTCCTTTCCTGGCCTGCTGGGGAGATGGCTATTCACTTGCCCTCATCTCAAATCCAGGGAACTATGCAGAGAATTTATGATAAGATCTATATAGTTGGACCAAGAAGAAAGTTATAATATAACATCCACCCAAGAAATCTGGAAGTATGAACAGGCTAAATAATTTTGTGGTGTGAACAGCCTGCCTTCTCTCCGAGTCTCTCTGAAAGGATATAGGAATATTTAACTTGGACCAGATGTGGACCATACGGGAGAGAAAGAAGGGGCTTGGGGCCACTTGAAGTCCTTTTCCAGAAGACAACCTGGGAGGATGAGGACTTCTTATGAGTAACAGATTAAGCAGAGTGAGCCATAATCAAAACAGCAGCTCATAGGACTGGATAACCAAGAAGTTGGAAGCATCCCTGGAATAGCAAGTTTCCACTGGAGCTGAGCCTAGGATTGGCAATACATGAAGCACTCACGATAGAGTTGCTTCTGCTGGCAGATGGTGGGTTGTTCTTAGGAAAGAAATATTTGTGTTCCTACTTTCCCTTCCTCCATCTCCAGTGTCTGCTCTGGAGCAGAGAATGCTATATTATGCATGTTGTTGGGGTTCAGTGAGAAGGGAGCACAGGCCACCAAACCCATTCTGGAAGAAAGTGGCTGCCAGACAATAGCATTATCTGGTAGGAAGGAGGAGATGCTTTGCCTCTGAATTAAGATCAAACTGCTGGTTAATATTTTTGAACAGAAACTCTTGAGACAGCCACTGAAAAGTAACTGTAGAGTTGCTTGGTATCTAAGAATAAACAGACTTTATGTGTGCATACTCAAGTCCACATTCACGGCCAGAAAATAATTACTGACACCATGTAAAAGTTTAAATGGCAACAAGGGGCCAGAGTTGTTTCTTCATTCAGCTACATTTTGTGCCTTTCAATATTCATTACACTTCAACACCCATTTCAATATCCATCCTAACATTCATTGAAGTGACTCGTTGTGGAAACAATGTTATGAGGATTCATTCCATGGGTCTGGGTGGGAACTACAAGGTGAACCTGCAAAATGGGGCCTAAACACTGTCTCAGATTAAGTTTCCTTTATGTCCCTAAAAAGAATCTAATCTGTCAAAATTATGAATTGGCATTCTTTGTGTTAGAAATGTTCATTATGTATAATAACCAGAATATGTCCTATGTACTCTCAATTTTCCTATATGTATTTTAACTGAATAGGACATACAAATAACTACTTCTCTGAAGATCTATATTTACATGTCAATAAATTTGAAAATGAGACTAAACACACTAGTTTTTTTAGGGGAGCAGAGATGAGATTTATTGATGAACTTGTTATGGGGAAGTCAGCAAAGTGGAAGCCTTCTAGAGTGCAAGGCCCGCCACTTGTCCAGGGGGACTCTGATTTGGGATGCATTTCACCCTGCAGCCATCAGGGATGAGGCACTTCTCAGCCAGCATGTCTTCAAATTCATCTGTGTTGAACTTGGTGAAGCCCCACTTCTTGGAGATGTGAATCTTCTGGTGGCCAGGGAACTTGAACTTGGCTCTGTGTGGGGCCTTGATCACATGTTCCTTGTTCTGCATCTTTGTGTGGATGGACATGATGACCTGTCCAATGTGAATCCTACCACTGTGCCCTGGGGCTTCCTGAAGGTATCCCACATGCCAGCTGGGTGCCTAGATCTCGAGGGCAGGAGGTCAAACACATGAACATTCCCACTGGGAAGCAGGGTCTCCAAGTTCCCTTAGGGCGGCCCATACAAGCAACAGGCCTCATATACTGCTGAGGAGGCTGCTGCTGGCAGGCACTGCACACTGGGTACCCACCAGCAAAGGAACACAGTTGGCTTAACTGACCGCAGCCTAAATACACTAGTTTAAATGGACTTAACCGAAGACAAACTCACTCTAGATTGGTCCTTCCTCCCACTGGTCTTAATTCATTAAAAAAGGCACTTCAGTATCTCAGATGGAATCAATCGATTAGCTTGGTTGTAAGAATCCCAGATCAGGTTAACTGAAAGCACATAATCAAATGTTTTCAAGGGACACTGGCTTTAGAAGCAGAATGGCCTGTATATGGTGTGAGCACCATCATTTTCCAGATCCATATGCAAGTTACTTAATTAAACCAAATGTCAATGCCTTCATATGTTAAAAAGCAAGAAAACAAATTTATAATACCTACGTCTTTATTGTGGTGATTGAGGTAGATATACAAATTGTTTAGCATGTTGCCAAACACAATAAAAAGGCTCACATGTGTACACAGGACATAGAGGAACACATACCTGCAGAATTAAGTTAAAAATATGCTTTTGAAAATGTATTTTAGGAAAAGTGGAAATTCATTTTTTTCATCTAAACCAAGGAGCTAAGAATAAAACACAATACCTTGTACTATTTAACTTTAAAGAGAGTAAAAACTTAGTTTAAGAATGGTATGTTCTACCAGAACCAAAACAGATGATAAAACAAGAAAAAAGTTTTAAAGGAATTTCTATTAACACAAGAATAAGTAGGTCCATGATTTATTTTATTTTTTTTTATGGTTTTTTGAGAAAGGGGGCTATGTAGACCTGGCTGGCCTTAAACTTATGACCTTTCAGCCTTATTCTTTTATTATTGGGTTCACAGCCAAATGCCACCAAGCCCAGCAAATGTCAATGAACTTTTTAAAAAGTATATATGTAAATTTAAGTCTATATGAAATTATCACATTATAAATGTTACCTGCCTAAAATAACTGAAGGACAAATTGGGTATTCAACAAATAAGTTAGAGAGGGCTGGCTAGTCATTTGAAGACATGACATGATTCCTACTTTAATGGTTAAACACAAATACATTTTAGATATTAAAATCTAGCTCATGTAAAAAGAAACCATTTAAATACTAGAAAAATATAAATATAAATTTTTACAGTCCAAAGATTTTATCACTAATTAAAACATGGTAGTAAACCCAGCAAAAGTAGGAAAAATATAGAATTGAAAACATAATTAAAAATTCATAGATAAAACACAAAATTTAAAATAAAACCTAGTAAAGTCAACTAAATAAAAAAATGGACTAAAAGCAAAGAGCAAAATGGAAAAAAAATACATACAATACTTTTGCAGGATCATAGAAGCTGGGTATTTAACTCAGAGAGAAGCTGTGTCTGCTGAGACCTGACTGCTATCTGCCAGTTTCCCATCTAGGGGGGACTACGGCTCTAAATGGCCCCCGAGTGTCTTTCCTCAGAAGTAGCTAATATTAAAGATCATTAAAGCTAGAGGTGACTTTAGAGATCATTCCAGTCCCCTCTTTGCATTTTACAAGACATGATAACTAAGCCTTGACAAAGTTAATTCACCAGCTATAACAGACATACCTACAAGATGCAGTGAAAGCAGAAAAAACTTTCCATCAGAGAACAACAAAGTCAGAAAAATTTTTGCCAAGGAAAGGACATTCCAAGTAAATTTAGAATGATGAGTAATAATTCCCCAAAGGAAAGAAGATTCTAGGTTAAAAAGAAAGCAACAGAACCAAAAAATGTTATGTACAAAGGTCTGAGATATAACAGATAAGTATGCCTAGCATATTGTAAATGATTTGACATAATGGAAATATAGTAGATATGAATGGTGCTAAATAGAGGTTAAAGTATGGGCTATGTACTGAACATGTGCATGTATTGCTAAATAATTCTGACTTCATCCTCTAGGTGATGGGAGAATCTCAATATCTATTGCAATAGGAAACCAACATGATCAGATTTGTATTTTAGAAAGGAAGTGTTGTGGCTACTTGAAGGATGGAAACGAGAGGAAAATTTGAAGTTTATTTTTATTAAGTTTACTGGTACATTTTAAGTATGACATTCATCATTGGGAATTTGTACCTTCACATGATATATCTTGGGTCTTATTTTTTCCCCATTCACTTGCCCTCCTTTCAACCCCTCCATCCCTCCCTATTTATAAACACTTAGTTCCCATTTTTTTTCCTTTTCTCATATTTATTTCTTTCCCTCCTTTTCTTTCCCCTTCCCCTACCACTTCCCCTTCCCCCTTGGACCTTTTCTTCCTATTTCACATTATCTATTATGCCTTTTGATACTCATTTACACTTTCAGTTTCTCACACTAGAGAAACCATTTGGTATTTACACATATGTCCTATTTATTTCACTTAAGAGTATGGTCTCAACTCCTCCTTCTAGTTCTGCTAAAATATTTCACTAAGCTTTTTGGATTCTACTAGAAAGGATGGGTCTTCCTTCTCTTTTTCTTCTTTGTATTTTTGATAGGATTCAGTTTTTATGCATTATACCTTTGTACATAAATTTCTAACTTCCTGTCTGAAATGAGATTCTACAGAAGAATGAGATGTACCTCTTAGCAACCTGCCTTCCTCAAAACAAAACAAATAAAAAAACTGTAAAAAGCAGTGAAATGTTGATTTAATATGTTTAGGGTCTCAGCCAATTCAAAAGTAGTAAGACCCATATCCTATTCCTGTGAGTCTTCCATGAAAACTTTAGGCTCTAAACAAGAGATTTTAGTCTAAAACTATGTATTTGTTCTGTTTGTGTGCCTATATCTAGGTGTATGCTTATATTTACATCTATCTTCAGTATAAGTCACAAAAGGTATGGACAGGTAAATGAGTCATTACACAGTGTTTACTCTCACAAACTGGAGAACAAAAAAATTCTTGGCAGACACTTTGCCATTTGGAATAGGATTTAACACACAGGCAGAAATAGAGCACAAAGTGATTTGGTAGACAAATGAAAGAGAAACTAGGGTATTGAGGTGGAGTATAATTTTTTTAATATAAAATATCCTGTCAGTATTAAAATCCCATTTTTTTTTGTTATTTTGCTTGTTAATAGTTTGTTTCTTTGACTTTTTTGAACCAGAGATAGCACTCAGGACCTTGCACTGGCAAGGCAGGCACAGTACCCCTGAGCTAAATCCCCAACCCTGTTTCTTTGAATTTTGATCTAAAGAAAATGCACAAATCTATGAATGAATATGTCTAATTATACCTCGTTTAAACTAGGTTCCAGCTCCATAATATATTTTCCTGTGCGTGTGTGTGTGTGTGTGTGTGTGTGTCTGTAATTCCATTTCTCTATTATTGACATGATGTGCCAGTTAATCTTGATCATCAATTTTACTGGATAATGTGACTCCTGGAAAGGTTATTGGATTATTAGGCCACTAACTGCATCAATGGGGTAACCTATCAATGAGTTCATAGCTGAAAGGGCTATTAAGGAGTGGGGCCTGTTGGAAGAAGTGGCTTATGGGAGTGTGATCTTAGGAAATATACCTAGTCCCTGGCCCCTTCCTTTCAAGTTTTCCCTCTGCTCTCTGCTTCCCTGATACCCTGAGCTGAGCAGCTTTCTTCTGCTATTCCCTTCTGCCATGAGGCTTCTGCCTTGGAGCCAGCCTACCATGGACTGAAACCTTGGAAACCATAAAGCAAACTGCATCTCTCTTCCTTTAAATTACAAGTGTCAGGTTGTTTTCTTTCTTTCCTTTTTTTTTTTTTTTTGTCCTAGCAACAGCAAAGCTGACCAATGCACATGATATAGATAGTTCATTCAGTCATGCAGATGGTTTCACTAATTTCCCCTCCTAGAAAAAGTGCTAAGATATAGTTCCTCACCAGGACTTTAGGCCTTTAGATGCAAACATCTATTTGCTGGGCTCTGTTAAGTTATTTTAGCGCTAACAGTTTTCTAGTATGGATATGAAATCATTTAAATGTGACAGATAAATATTTTCTTTTTTGAGTTTAGGAATTTCAGTTTGAGTGCCTAAATTTTTGACAACATATGATAGCAAACTATACAAAATAACAACGACGGCTTCAACTCAATAGAAACTAAAGTAATTTTATTTCTTCAGAATTTAATATTATCAGTATTATTGGTGATTAATATATTTGATATGATGAATTTTCATACCTTAATCAAACATATTCAGAAATGTCTAAGTTTCATCCAGGTTACTTTACTTTTCTAAACCAGGGTCAAGTTTGTGCTTAGAAGGCAGCTGGAAATACTTGGCAAGATGTGAGAAAGTCAGAGGAAATGGAAACTGTGGAAATATCTATAATGACTTAAACATATTACATATCATTAAGATCCCTCTGGGATACCAAGATCAAACTGAGTGAAAGTATTTACTGCTCATCAGTGAAAGTCAGGGAGTAGAGTATGGTCACTTTCAAAGAACTGTTATCAAACTTTATAGAGTTAGAATTAATTTACAGAATTTAATGCTTAGTTGAAATAGAAATGTGCTTGTTCTCAGTGAAGTGATGACGAAGGAGCCTGTAATGATTGTAAGTGTGAACTGAAATTATTTAATAAGTAGTCTGGTTGGAAGCAATTGGTCTCTGAGGAATGTTAGGTAATTTGCTCTCAATTTGAGTTAGACATCATGCCAGAAAAAAAGAACTCTAATGATTAGTCACACAGTGACTGCTGAACAGTCTTCTCTCTAACTTAACAAAAGCCACAAAGGAATATTGGGCTTGAAAATAGCCATAATTATTCATTTAATTAGATTTTAAAAGACTCTTTTTCTAGGATATGGAGCAACAGGAATAAATCTGAAGTCCTCTCACTTGTGCCCTAAAATCTTGCAAAAGAATATATAAATTAGGTGGCTCTTCTGGTGAGTACAGTGACTTAATGGCTTTTCACAACCACTTAACAAAATGCAGCCTTAAAAGCCTTAGTTATCAAAACAAAAATTGATCTTGGTTTAATAGGAAAAATGACTGGTACACGGGAAGAGGAAAGTTTTCTCATGCTTTCTTCTTGGATAGTAAGCATGAATTTACAAGGTTGGAATAAATCACATACATGAATTTCTTGCTAAAAATATAACTTCAGTAATGTGATACATACTTGCGTGGCAGTCTGATAATCTTAATATATGCACTAGTACATGTAGGGGTTATCCAGGAAAGAAGTATTTTGAATCAAGGAGCTTGTGCCTCTGAGTGTTCTGCTTCTGAGAACAACCTCCTCTCTGTGGGTGTAGTAACCATTGAGCAAAAATCTGAACAAGTAGATACACAAACGCATAAAAAACATTTTGAGAAGGAAATTTGATCTCCCTCTAGCAGTTACTGGCTCTAGCTATATTGTTTCATTTCCAAGAGGGTACCCAGGTGAAGTATAACAAAGTGCCATTTTGCCTGAGGCCTTTTGTTTCAGTAGAAAAAGACTTGTTCTGGCATTCAGAAACTTATGTTATAATTTCATTTCTGTGATTTTCCTCTGTGATCACTGAAAAGTCACTGACAGTCTCCATGATTTAGTTCCAAGTGTTAGGGTAGATTAATATTGATAAAAAGCAACAGAAATTTCAAGGGAAATAAGGCCTACAAAACCACTAAAAATGTTTTCATTGTGAACTTGTATTGGGAAGATTAGCAGCAAGAAGGTAACTAGGAATGAAGTCCAATTATATGAACTTAAAGCGAAAACAATTGAAACAATCTATGATCACTAAATCAGAATCAGTATAGAGAGACTAGAACCATCTAGTTGAGCTACTAAATGTGTAGATGAAAAAAGTAAAGCCAGTGAGATAAAATGACTTTTTCAAAGTCAAAATGTTATGAAAACATATCTGTGATCAAGATTGGTTTGCCCGTTGAATATTCTTTTCATAACACTAAATGGGTAGTCAAAAAGGGGGAAATAAGCATCATTAAGGTGCATTTGAAAGCTATAAAAAATAAATGCCAAATAAACTAGGATTAAAATAGAGCTAATTCCACCCAAAGAGAGCTCCTTTCAAAAATCCATGGTTAACATCATACTTTATGATAAAAGACTGAATGTTTTCCCTCTAAAACAGGAACAAGGCAAACACGTCCACACTTGACGCTTTTATTAAATAATATACCAGAAGACTAGTCAGGGAAATTAGACTAAACTTTTTAAAAGGTATTTGTTTGGAAATTCAGATTGGAACTGTGGTGGGTAATTTAATTCTAACAATTTGATTGGTTTGGGAGCCTGTCAGGGGATTAGCAAAGCACTCTTCTGGGTAAGTTAGGGGAATGCTTTGGAGGCATGACTTTGGGTCCTACATTTAGTCCCACACCACTTCCTCTCTGGCACTATTCCCTTTCTCTGCTTCCTGAATGCCATAAACTAAGCATCTTTGTTCTGTCATGCCTTTTTTCCATGCATTTTCTACCTTGGAGACAGCTATTGACTGGATCCCCTTACACTGTGAGCAAAATTTAACCTATCCTTTAAGTCATGGGTGTCAGGTGTCATGTCCCAGCAATTGAAAAGTGATTGTTACAGGAACAAAAAGAAAACGTTCTTTGTAGATGACATGATATTATGCCGAGAATCCCAAAGAACAGACATTTACAGGTGTGCACACACAAATCTATTAGAATTCCTACAATAGCTCAGGAAGATAGCAGAATATAAGCCGATCTACCAATTGTATTTTTTCATAAGCAATAAAAATGTCAAAAACATAATTGAAACAATTTCATTTACCTTGGCATAAAAATTATTTAAATATTTTAAAGGTGGGGTGCAAAAGTTCTACAGTACAAACTAAATTTCAGTGTGTTCTTGAATAAAAAATAAAGAGCTAAGTAAGTAGAAAGATATCTCATTATCTCAAAATGGAAGACCATATTTTTACAATGCAAATACTTCACAAATTGATCTCCAGACTCAATGTAATCCTTATCAAAATCTCAGATGGCTTTCTTGTGGAAATTAAGTCATGAGAATTAAATTGATTCAAACAGAAATTCAGAAGACCCAGCATAGTCAAAACAATTTTCCAAAAGAAAATTTGGAGGATTGATACTTCTTTGTTTCACAACTGGTCATAAACACACAATAATTAAGGCACTGTGCAATAACAGGAGTCTAGATCAGTGGAATATATTTGAAGGTTGAGAAATAAACTTATACATTTTAGTCAATTGATTTTTGACTAGAATATCAAGACAACTGAAGAAAAATAGTCTTTCCAAGAAAAGGTGCAGAGACTACTATATGTCTACACGCAAAATGATAAAGTTGGATCTCCCCTACACATTCTTTCTCTCTATTGTTCTCTTTTATTTCATACAGAAAAAATAGCTCAAAATGTTGATCCATACAAATATAATAAAATATAAGCTATAAAGCATACAAAAACCTTTATACTCCCATAAAACAGGAGTAAATTTTCATGACACTGGGTGGGACTATGTTTCTTTCTTTAAATAACCTCAATTTAAAAATTGAGTTTGAATAATCAATTATGTCAATAGTTCTATATTGGTATTCTTACTGTACAATCAAGTGTCTTTCCTCTTTCAGATCTAAGAATCATTTTGCCATTTTGTACTTCCTTTCATAACATAAGCATATCAGGAAACTTCCTTTTTCTGTCATATAAACTAATTTCAGTTATATGAAAATTATTTTTTGCTATTATCATTTTATAAAAATTTTGCTCTCAAATTGTACTTATTTCTATTTACAAAGTTACAGCAACATGAATTCAGTACAGTACTTCATTTCTGACATTATACAACCATATATTTGAGAATGAGACTTACTTCGATTTCTCTGTACTCCAGTGAAGAGGAGGTGTGGAAAAATACCCACTAGGTATAATTTCTTTAGGAATCTATAATGTGCCTAATCATATTGATGGTTTCCTGGTGTACATGAAGACACTTGATATAAAAACATTTGCTTAATAAAGGTTTCTATGATCTAATCCACACTATATTTCCAGGATAACACTGACCTTTTTATGAGTGTGAAATAACTTCAATTAAAATAGACAAGAAATGGAAAACAAACACTATGAAACACAGCTTAAATCAATATTCATTGATTTCTTGAGCACTATATTCAGAAAGCAATAAATAGAGGCAGATCTTGAAAGAAGTGGCCATAGACACTAATCAGAAATAATACATTTACAAGGTAATTCAGCCTTAAGTTTTTCAGGAAGATTTGCATAATTAGATGGTAACAACTTCATCAATTCAGTATTTGAGCACAAAAGACAATAATCTTCCATCACCACTGAAATCATTAAAAGCTATAAACTACTGCATTACAGTGTGTAGTTTTAGATAATATTCAATCAAAATATTTATTCATGAGAAAGAATACCTTAACAATAGACCCACAAAGTATGTCATTTGTCTTTTTGGTTTTTGTCATGACAGTAGTTTGCTATTGTTCTCAGGCTATTATGATGAAGCATGTGACATCTGAAGCAATTGTCTACATTGACTAAATATCTTCTCAATAATTTGATTCAAAATCAGAAAAGCATATCTTCTTTTCTACTATGGACAAAATCATTTCACTTTGTTGGATTGTGTTAGTACAGACAATAGACATCTACTGGAGTCTTACTGTGTACCAGACAGGACAGCTGCTTTTTATAAATTGTTATATTTAATCAATCCCCTCAACATCATGAACTAGTCATTGGCATTCCAGTTTTACAGAAAGGGGAGTTGAGGCTCACAGGAATAAAATATCCTGTTCATGTGACACAGCTAGCAAAAATAGCAAGATTGGGTTTATATTATTTTTAATTTCCAGGTTTTTTCTGTCCATAGTATTTCTCTACATAGTAACTTCTAAGTGCTTGCATTCAGATCAAGGAACATTGAGTAAGTGAGTATAGAAGCTACAACTTTAATTACACTAAACTTAATGGAGAGTATCCTTACCTAAGACTAAAAGGATATTACTGTTTCTACTTTTATGATGCTTCTCTTTGATAGTGTAATTCATTAAAATAGTCTAAGTCACACTGCTCATGGTAGTAAGACAAGTGACAGGAATTAAAAGAATTATGATAATTTTCTATATTCAAATATCTAAATTCAAAGATTCTCAAAAATTAATCTTTCTGTGTCTACACAAATTCCTCCCCCCCCCCGTCTCAGACATAGACTGGTTACTGGTTACCAGGTAGAGAGAGTGAAACATTCAGCATAACAGTGATTAAGGGGACAGCTCCTCTAGGAAAACAAGCAAGGGGGCTTGATAGTAGAAATTTGCTCACTTTATTAGATTTTGAGGACTTATTTTATATCTTTTAGTTTAATCTCATTATAACAAACTGCAGTGCTCGTTATAATCTCCCACTGTTATTTAGTTCTAGGCTTCATCCCTAGCTTTTGCTGCTCTGATTCATTTACTCAGCAATCCAAATAAACCGGTATTTAGTAAGTGCCTACTTCAGGCCCAGTCTAACGTAGGTATGGGTCATACAAAGGTGAGATAGAAAGTCTCTGTTTTCATGGAACTTGAGTTCATTAAGAGAAATAATGTGCATTGTATAGTTAAGCAAGTGAGAGTATACTTAAAACAAGATTAATGCTAAGAAGTAGAGAGGTATTGTTCTAGGAAACAATAAATACAGAAACCTTGGTTTAATCTTGCAAAAAGCTTCCTTGAGAAAGAAAATGCCTGAACCAAGCTTTCAGTTCAGTAGGGACTGACTATCCATAAAGAATAAGTGAATGAGAAATTTTCTGTGCAGACAGAGAACCAGTACAGTGCCCTGGTGGTGAAAGGAAGGAAGAAAGCATATTGAAATTTAGGGAGATCAGTACTGGAAGAGCTAGAAAGACAAGCTGGGATCAAACCATGGAAGGACTCACAGACTGCATTCAAGTCTATTTATTAAGCATTTTAATCTTCATCTCAAGAACAATTTGAAGTCACATCAAGATTTTAAAATATATTAGTGTGATTGGCAGAGAAGGAGGATAGGTATGTATTTTAAAATCTCCAGTTATTGTATAAGGAAAGCATAGCTGGAGTGAATGTAAGGCACTCAATTCGGAAGCTAATTAATCTATTGGAGAGAGTTAATTTTATACCAAATCAAGGCATGATAGTCATTCTATGATGTTTTGTATATATATAATATCCACCAAACATTATGATCAGAACAAATAACACGTAACAGATGATACATAATAAATCCTGTCACTTTAAAGATGAGAAAACTTAGGTCTAGAAAGGGAAAATATCTGCTTCAAATATTCACTACAAAATTGGGACCAGAGCTCAGGAGTATTGGCTCTAGATCACAGACCTTTCAGGATAAATGTTTTATTTGAGGAGAAATAAAGCCTGAAGAGTTGACCTCAAAATACACTAATAATGTCTTTTTAAAGGTATTATATTATGCATATTGGCAATGCAAAGTACTAATGAATAAAAATTAGAATCATACCCTGAATAACTGAAAAAAAAAACATAAAACTTGCAAAAACACTGCCCTTTCTCAGTCAGAATCCTAGCAGGAAACATAACCTAGTCACACTAGGCAACTGAGGAGGTATTTAATAAAGAGATTACTACTCATGTATAGGCAGACTACTATAAAGCAAACCCTAAAAAATAGCAGCATATTCTGGGGCTAGAAACAAATGGTAGCCATTCCCATCCTCTGAACTAAGAGGTTAGAACAGAAAGTTTCCCCAAAATAACTGTAAAGTAGCCCGTAGCTATCTATTATAAAGGCAGGGATCAAATAATAAATACTAGTTCCCATTCACCCAAAAGTGTGTCTCATCGGCTAAACACAACTGGACTTCAGAAGACAAGAAGTCCCTTGATGTAGTTTAAGAAATCTTCCTGGTGCCCAGACAATAGTGAAGAAGAGCAATGAATGGACTTGGGTAGAAGGGTGGTGCTGCGAGACAGGAACAGAAAGATGTGAATACTAGTACTTTTATCAAGATGGAGATAGCTTAGGTCAGAAGAAAAACATGTAATTTGGACAATGCTTTGGATTTTGAAAGTGATTGAGAAGAGACTCCTGGCATTTTCTACTTGTGAGCAAGGGGTCATATGTAAATCTTGATCCAATCAAGAAACGGCACACAAAATTGTCCATTGGCCGAGTGTATTCTATGAAAGTTAGTCCTAAGTAATATGGGATAGGCAAACATCTGCCAAATCTGAGCTTGGCTTTTAGTTGTAGGTAGCTTTGGCTCTACAAATGCAGAAATGAAAACAAAATTCCTTAGAACAATAAGAAAGTTACATGTGAATGCCAACTGTATTCAGATAACTAATTAGATAAGTGATGTTTCAAAATAAATGCTTAAATATTTGCTCTTAAGAAATGTGCACATAAACATGCACATACAAGTAAGAAATAATGTAAGGATTGTGGCTTATAATTCATGGAACAGTAAATTAATTCACTGAGGATAATTTTTTGGATAAGCATATTTATTCAATATATTTAATGAAAGATAAAAAATGTTAGAAAATAAATTGATTTTGGATGTGGCTATTTCTATGAGTAATTTAAAAATATATTTTCAGTTATATGGCAGATATTTTGACAAAGGCTATCATAGTTAAAGTTTATGACAACCTGCAAAGGTAAAAATTACCTTCATTCTTTGGAATGATTAATAGTCTTACAAGCACAAGGCACTAGATTTTAAAGAAGCACTTAGGTTTTATCTGGTGCTATGTTTCTCAAGTTCATATTCTATCACAACTTGACAATGATGTAGTTGCTCTGGGGAGAGTTGAAGGAGTTAATATTTTTGAACACCATGAAGATGATTCTAAGAGGTTGTCAGGTCTGGGAATTCTAGACCTAGATCAACCATTCATTTAGCTTCATCTCCTCTTCCTCCTCCTCTTCCTCCTCTTTTTCTTCTTCCTCCTCCTTTTCTTCTTCCTCCTCCTTTCTCCCCTCCCCTCTCAACTAATCTTCTATAACTTGTTTGAAATTTGCTGCTCACAGGGTACAATGTCAAGAAGCAACCCATCACATCATAAGACACTGTTAATATGTTCAAGCACGTAGCTAAATTGTGGAAATGAGATGCAAATCAAAGTCTTAGCTTTGGGCTAGGGATTTAGCTCAGTGGTTTCGCCGCCTGCTGCACCTCTGGTACCAAAAAAAAAAGTCTTAGCTTGCATTGTAGGTTGTTTTTCTTCACCATAATACATCTATTTTCTGTCCTCAGACATAATAAATAGGAGCATAACAAAAGTTTAAAAAATTTCTTAAAACTAAATTACTTAAAAATATTAAAGTACAATGCCATAGAAAATTCTTCCACACACTGTTATTTTAAAATACTAATTAAAGGCTTTAGTTAATCCAATTGACATCCATAAGACAAGGTATACTTATTTTGGAAGAATGCTTTCATTGGACTATGTTTTTGAGGACTTCTTTATGTAGCTTGTGTCTTGGATATTGGGATATAATATTTAATATAACTACTGTAATGGTATAGTACAACTTAGATGTAAAACAATATAAAATTATACAATCACTGAGTTAATTATATATTAGACATTTTTATTAAATAGCCTCCAGCATTTCTCAGAATGTCTGGGTCATTTGAAATGAACTATATATTAGACTTCATCTCTGTTGTAGCATATCACATTGTGAGTGGTTTATCTCAGAGATAATGGGTCAGAAAAAAATCAAACCAACTAGACTTATATAAGACATGAATTTTTTTAAAGGAAGAAGTTAAGTTCTCTAATTCTTAAACACATATACAACTTTTAAACTTACTGGATGTAGATAAATGCATCACATTTTTATACCTACATGCATCACATTTTTATATCTAGATGAGAGTTAACTGAATGAAAGGTCAAAATATTGATGTAGTTTCCATGGAGCTAAGAAAGTATTGCCATTGATCTCATTTTTTAAAAAAAAATTTACTGTAAAGATTATACATAAAAAGTTCTCCTTGGGCTGAGGATTTAGCTCAATGGTTCCGCTGCCTGCCTTGCAAGCGCAAGGTCCCGAGTTTGATCTCCGGTACCCAAAAAAAAAAGAGAAAAAAAGTTCTCCTCACTTGAAAATAGGGAAGAGCACAAAAAATCTATTATATCTGAAAACTATAGTTTTAGACTTTTGTATTTATTCTATTGCTACATATATGAAAATATCTCAGGCTAGAATCTAGTAGCTAGAAATATGCCCTACCTTGTTTTAATTTTTAATGAGTTTTAGATTTATTCTACTTAAGATATTTAATCAAATCAAAACTTAGAATGAATGCCTAAACTGCTAATAATGAAATACCAAAAGAATGAAAAATATTTCATACATACATCCATTGATTTATTACTGGTGAGTTTATCATCCAATTAATTTAAATATTTTAAAACTATTTTAAGATTCTGTACTAACCACCTCCAGATCATAGTTTACATCTGGCATTAACAAAACATCAATGTAAACTCTCTATTTCAGATTTTAATTACTTAATCATGTAGATAATTTATTATTTATATGATAAAAGGTATCATCTAAAGATGGTGATCATGAAAAAACACAAATGAGCAAGATATGAATTTTTCCCTGTTTGAATTTAGCATGTGATAAAGAAGATTACATAAATTCAATTCAAGTCACAGCTCACACTGTTTATTTTAACTGCACCATCACTAAACTAGGTTACCTATCAAAAAATAGTAAAATAGGACTTCTTTCCAAAAAGTTATTTATAGCTCACTGGGACTGAAAAATAAACAAATCACTGGAATATAATAAGTGGTCAAGTTGAAGTATGTAAATTTTTTAAAAAGAAGTGAAATAGAGAAACTAAACCTTTTGAAGGTATTATGATAGTTTACAGTTTGGTGAGTAAAGAGAAAGAAGTGAGGTCACGAATCAGGTCATTCCTATTAAAAGGAGCCCTTATGTTCAGATTTACAGAAATCAAAGTGCTTATTGAAGAATAGCTTATAGAAGAGCAATTTGTACTAGGAAATAACATTAGCACCTACACTTTCAAATTATTTATTCATGAAAAGACAACTTAAGGAAGTAAAAATGCAAAATACAAAGAGGGAACATATAGCTGCAACACATGTAACTTATGAAGCACTTAAAGCCAAAATATTTAAATTAGTTCTATAGTTCAGTAAGAAAAGAGGGACTACCTTATAGAAAAAAAAATAAGCAAGCAATTTGAATGAACATGTCAAGAAATAGGATATCGAAATGCACACTAAATATATGAAAGAGCATGTGACCTAATTAGAAATTGGAAAAATGTAAATTAAAACCACAGTGAAAATCAACTACATACCTACTATACTATGTAAAAATAAAATGACATATAAAACAAAGTTAGCAAAAACATGAGCAATGGGAAACTTGTAATGGTATGCATGTGTTAGTAAAACCACCTTAACAGGAAAATAATTCCATTCTTAGATACATATCTAAAAAGACATACTGTTAAAAAAAAAGACATAACGTATGTACCCACAAGACATATACAAACTAGAGCAGAAATACCCATACAAAAATTGGAAACAAAACAAATGTTCATCAACAGTATATATGATAAATAAATCATTATTTATTTGTAATATACAGTGGAACAACATATAGCACTAAAAATTAATAAATAACAGTTATATGTAACACATGAATAAAAAAGCATGAAAAATATTGATCAAAGAAAGTCAGATATGAAATAAAACATATTGTGAGGTTTAATTTACATACATAAATTTTTTCAATGAAAAACAAAATTAAACTGTAGGGTTAGAAGTCAAGATAGTAGTTACTTTTGGAGGAGAAAGAGAGCAAAGATTGCCACAAGGAAACACAGATCTTTATAAAGCTTGTTGTATTAAATTTCTTAATTCATATACTTTGTAATAGTATATGATAATTATGCTTAGTGGATATTTCTATATATTTCACATTTAAAAAGGCAAAGTAATGATCCAGATCGGCCTTCCCTATACAAAATCTAATCCTGCAGTTTTGATATTACTTTCTTATTTCTGCATCTACTAAACTGCTGGGTATTCTTTCTTAGAACAAGCCTATTATTCTGTTGGCACTCAGGAATTACTCAATAATAAAGTTATAATGGCAATAATTCTATCATCACATTATTGACTAAGGCTAATATAAGAAATGGTCCATCAAGAAAGAAGTTAAAGATTCTCTTGTTAATTAGACAAAATCAGATTACAGGCAAATAGCAGTATCAATTATTTAATGTTAATTATTTGCACATTTATAGCAGATATAATTTTCATCACACATATAAACGTGGGCCACCTCATTTGATGAGCTAAATTTCACTTCTGTTTGTCTCAGAAACTGTCTCTTTAACCTTGGTTTCTATTTCAGGAAGGACATTTCCTTTTCATTTCAGATACTTTTTTTTTGGTTGTGCTTCAGTTTCAGAAATTTTATATGAACAAGGGTTAATGACATGTGGTTGGAAAAAGGAACTTCAGACTTAGTTATCTTCAATTTTGTGTTACTGACTTGAAAATACATATTTTAGTATGATAAGTTACTATTGATTTTAAATATAGTCTTTAAATATAATGAAAATTCTACATTTTTCATTATTATTGATTCACTGTAGCAAGTGTGTAATAATACGATGTTTCTAGTGATACGTTTTATAGAATTCTAGAGAATTTCAAAAATCATAGTTGCCTAGGTTTATGTTTTACTTTATTATTCTGAACTCAATAGCTTCTTTGTCTTCTAAATTCTCCAGGCTAACTCCATCCATCTTTCCTATTAAACTATTTCGTTTCTTCGAATGTTTCACTCTCATTAAGAAAATTTAAGACTACATACAGAGATCTTTTCCTCCTCTTTTTTTTTTCCATTTCCTTTGACCTTTTTTTTTTTGACTTACTGGATTTTTTGTTCTTTTCTAAGTATTATATAATATTTTTCTAAATTTCTATTAAATAATATTACAACAATAAAAGTATGTTATTTAGGAAGTGCTGTATACGTAAGCAAATATATATTTCTAGTGAAGATCATAATCTTGTGGCTAATTTACATGCTTTGTTTTCTCAAAAATTCCAAAGCTTCAGCATTCACCCAGTTGAAAATATATGAGCAATCCTTCATATACCACATTTTAGAAAATGATTCAACACCATTTTATCTCATTTCATGATATATAAGAAATAGCTAAAATCATCTTTACATTCAAAAATTATCTGTAAGTTCACATTGCAGATGATTTGGAAATTGCATCAACATTTGTTTTTAATTTATGTAACTATTCACAGTCTTCCTCATGGTTCCCTCCTTATTCCCTCGGAAATGACAAAATGTTGAATTATACCATATACAAAACATCTCATCCAAGATGTTTTGGGGCATCCACTTAAATTGAATATTATTTCAGGATGTTTCATAATCATTTGGTCACTTAAAAGCATTTCTAAAAATATTCTTTGGAGCATTCTTTATAGTCTGCCTTTCTTAGTTTAGAGCAAATGTATCAATCTGCAATCTAATGTCAGCATTAGACATTATGTGTCTATTCTAACTTTTCATTTTTCCCATCAAAGGACAGAAGCCCTCACATAAAGTTATAACATGTTTCTGACATTCATGGCTCACCGAGCAAGGGTTTCAAAGAACTGCAGAAGGTTATATTGATTAAGTACAGACATTTCTATAAATCGATTTCTGAAGGAGATAAAAAGGGTTATAGCAAGGGAGACAGAAGTGGGCTCAGTGATCAACCAAATTCCATTCATAATGCAGGTCATAGAGGACAAAATGCTGTTAGCATCTTGTGATATATTGCTTTTCTAGAAGGTTCTAGAATATTTGGTAATGCTTATATGACACATACGAGAATATGAGAATGAATATTGACTCAATAAGATATTATAAACAAGAAAAAAAAATTTTAAATTAAGCTTATTCTAGGTGACAGTGTGGAACAAGACATGTAATGCCATCATACTGTATACCAAGGGCACAAATCTCATTGTGTCTAGTAAAATCACTATGCTCCTTTTGTCCTCTAGCTGATGTGAATGTCAAGTATGTCATTGAAAGAATTTTTTCTGTTCTGGATTAAATAAATTTACTGAATAAAAAGACACAAGTCCTTAATTAAGGAGGAGTGCTTCAAAAAGCTGCATTCTAATATTCATTCTCCTTCTTCTATAACATTTTGGGTCATTCTTCCCAACTAAGCAATGACTGTAGCTGATTCTATAACCATTTACACTCATTGTATGCTTGTAATGGAATACTACATTAAATTCCAAGAAAAATAAAGAATACACATATGTTGTATCTAAGAGGTTTTCATTTCTCAAATTTTTCATATATGACATTAATCCCTACAGGCAGAAACCATCAGACCAATATGAAGCCTTTTACCTAGAAAACTTCAGGCTTTGATATTTTGCCATTTACTTATGACACTTAACTTATAGCCCAGAAATGACTGTATAACAGCCTAGCAAAAAGTTCCAAGGCGCAGCCTGCTGAGCAAGCACAAGGACCTGAGTTCGATCCCCAGCACACACAAAAAAGTTCCAAGGAACAATTATAATATCAAAGGAGGCGGGGCAGGGGATTTAGCTCAGTGGTTCCGCCGCTGCCTGGCAAGCACAAGGACCCAAGTTTGATCCCCAGTACCAAAAAAAAAAAAAAAAAAAAAAAAAAGACAGCATACCTTTGATAAAAGAAAAAAAGGTTACTTTTCATATTTATGAAATAATTCTTCAGTAAGTAGTACTACTGGATGAGCCACTATAAGGCCAATGTTCACTTAAAAGAAAGAATTTTATCATGTAAGGTAACTGTATTTACATTCATGCAGAAAAAAAGGATGTTTATAACTTCCAGCTATAGACTTAGGTTATACAGAGAACAATTAATTCACTTCAGAATAAAGTTCTAAATACTTATATACTCACTTGTATAAAGTATCTGCTTCTCTTACAATACCTTTATGTTTAATTTCTAAGAAACAAGGAGAAAATTCAAGGAGATTTTTATTTGCTTGTTAAATGTGGCAATATTGTTCAAATGATGTTAAAATTAAAGTAATAAATGCAGATTCTGAGCAAAGAATTTGGGAAGTGAAGATGACTATAAAATCATATTTTATGAGAGCATTTGCATACTTTGGCATAATAAAATGGCATATGTGGGCATTAGAATAGGAATTCTTATTAAAGACTATCATTATGAATGAAAATAGCTGCAGTTTTTCAAAGTACAAAGTTTTTCTGACACTCTATAAGAACAGCTATTTTGTACAAAATGGATTTATAGCATACTCATTCTTAAAAACCTGAAGAAAATAGCCTTCTTTACAGTGATCTGAGGCATTTTATGAAGAATTCTAGTATTCCTAAAGGTAAAAGAGTGTTCAAGTAAATGTAATAATATGGAAAGGAATGAAGATATTTAAGTAAATAATACCAACATGCATCTAAGCATTTATAAATGTATGTTGGAATTAATGTCCTAAAGTAGCTAACAGGGTAAGACTACACATTAGAAATAGCCTTCTCTGGTCTTAACTAACCAACTGGACATTAATTAGACTTAAGTGTGGTCATTTATCTCAAGAAGCTTTACCTCAGAACACACACAATAAGTCCTCAACAGGTGCGGATGAACCTGTGCTGTGTGGGAGGCTAACACTTTTAGGATTGACTCTGTAAGAAGCCTAGTACTATTTGTGCTTTCACTGTTGGAAGACACTGATATAAAACAGTGGTACTGTACATGGAAAGAACAAAAGAGAAACCTTATGAATAATAAGTAAGTGTATGAATATATAGAGATCACACTATGCCAAATAAACATGATGGCTATTTCTGACAGAAATTACAAGATTAGTAGATAAAGAGATGCAGCACAAGTAGTCTATTTAAATTTTTGTAAAGTATTTAATTCGGTGATACATAAACTGTCTCAAAATTAATTTAAATGGGTTTGAAGATGATTATTCTCAGATGGATTGAAACCATTTAAAAAGCTATAAACAAGGGGCAGTGATAATGGCAACAAAGAGAAGTGGAGGACTGAGCTGCCACAAACAATGATTTAGGTCCTCAATTTTATTATCTTCATTACTAATATGAAAAGTGAAATGAATAATACACAAATAAAATTGTAGAGTGACACACTAACTTAGAAGCACCATAAACAGAAAAACAGTTAAATAGTCAAGAGGCTATAAAGATGCACAATGATTGCCCATATTAAAAAACTAAGTGTATGTTAAATGGTAATTTGAATTTATTAACAAACTACGATGCCAGAAAACTTGGCAATACAAGTTGACAAATTAGGTTACTTCAATCCTGTAAGTAATGCATTATGGAAACAGCTTTAAAATAATTATTCACAGATTTTTATTCAAATGTCATTATAGACCGATCTATGAACAAAAATGGGTCTACAGATGATAGTTTAACCCAAATTCTCATTTTCAGTATGGCACTCCAAATAGAGCAATGTTTTGTAATTCTTATGAAGTAACTTTACACAGTCAATTCTTTATTTTCTCTATATGGATTATGTACAGAGAAAATTTTTCACTTGAACTTGGCTTTTCATTGACAATGACTTTAAAAGATTTTTTTTCTTCCTTCATGAATGTAGTTGAAATGCACGCAGGGAATATCACCTACACAAAGATAATCATGAAGGTAAATCTTCTGTAAATGGCTTTTGGATTATCCACAGCACAATGCTCCTTCTTCATCTGTACAAATAATTGAGAATGGATTGTACACACATATAAGGAAAGATAAGTAGGAAGACAAATGACTTCCTTGAGAAGATTATTACTTTACTCCACTTCATCTCCTTCTATTCAACAACTCAACAAATTAGAAGGAATTTGCAGCACTGAAACAAAAATGATAAAGACAATAAAATTAACCACTTATGAGAATGAATTAAGTGAGCTAACCTACAGAGTGTATCTGACAGCCATGGGCAAGCTCTAAGAAGTGACAACAAGTAATAGATTGAAATTCATGAGGGGAAGGAAATTATTTTCATGAGATAAGGATAATTTATCCCTTATTTAGATTCTCAGATGAACAGAATAACAATTTAGAGAAAACACTATTGCTTAACTTATGGTAAACCGGTATTATTTAGACTTTTACTGCAAAAATATTTGAGAAGGAACAAAGAACTAACTCTTGATTACCCACTGAGAAGAACTTTAAAAATTAGAAAATATTAATGAAAATCAGAGGGATTTTTCAGAAAATAGCTCAGGCTGGCCTTGAACTCACTATGTAGCCTAGGCTGCCCTAGAACTTGGCAATCCTCCTCTGATAGCCTCCTGCATTCCTGGGGCTGCAGTTGTGTGCCACCATGCCCAGATGAAAATCACAGGGATTCTGAAATAGACACAGGTTTGAATCTTGGCTCTGTCACTTATACAACATGGGTGGGACAAATGTCTTCTTTTGCAAAAAGGAGATAATAAATCTAACCTAACTCACAAATGTATTAAAAGAGAAAAAAGGCACCCACAGAATGTTTAAATAATACATAGTAAAAAAAGCCATGTTTCATTTTGAAATATATATGAAGATGTTTATATTTCCAATAATATGCTAATTTTTTCATCACAATCCTTACTTAGGAGGAAAGACAGTTAAAAATATGACATTTAAAAGCATAAAGTCCTAAATTTGCACACTGCTTCCTCATTTACCGAGTATATGACTTGGGCAATATATTAATGTATTTAAAACCTGAGGCTCGAACATTATTTCTTATTTGTAAAACTATAAGGGCTGCATGGGTCAGCAGATTACAAGCCAGAGTGATTGACAGATAATAAATACAGAATAAATATGTACCTTCCTTTACCTGAATCTTTATCTCTCAACTGAAATACATATTCTTTTACCTCTTTCCCTTTTAAAAAATGTATACATCCCTTTAGTCCACAGTGACATGATCAATCTCAGCATGCAAATTAAATTTTAGATAGGGGATATATCCTGCTTATTTTCTCTCCCACATTTTACTAGCTTAAAATTATCATAAAAATTTATTTGACATTGGTAGGATAATATATTTGAGATTATTTGAAGGTAAAGAGAAATATTAATGAAAGATTATTTATTTATTAGCTTAAATATTTCTACATGTGTTCTTTTCATTTCAAAAAATGTCACAGATAAAAGGCGTTTATATTACTCAATCTGTTTGGCACTAAATAAAAATGCATGATGAATGTAAACTTTTGATAGTACATGATACTCAGGAGTGTACTCAATCTCTTCGTGCTCAAGTCTGACCCTCTGAGCTTGGTGTTAGTATCTAGAGCTTAGCACCTAACTGAGGAGTGGGGAAGTAGACAGCTAGACTTAAAATATTTATTTTTGACAGATATTGGACATCTTCATGGGAAAAAATAATATGAATATAAAAATATTTTTTTAATTAAAAAAATAAAACTGACAACGTTAAGACCTGAGGTTACCTCTTCTCAGGAATTTATTTAATGTTCTTTGAAAACACTATTTTTAATATTTATTGAGCACATAGTATGTGAAAAATAATAATTATACCTCCTCCTAAAGTTAGTTTGATATATAAAGGAGCTTATACATGGATAATATTTAGAATAATGTTTAAGATACATTATAAGTCTAATAATTATAGCTATTAGCATTGCTATATTGCCATCAACATCATTATTTACTCATTTTATTAAGATTATCCTATTCCAAAGATGATAAGAGACGTAACACCATATTTTTTACAAGAATATGCAAAAAGTGATCTAGTAATATCTACTGTGTCTAATAAGAAGTATACAGTACTTCTATGAACTCCTCAATTTAATGTATTGATATGATAATGTGAGGAATCACTATTAACTGGCCCAGCTTACTGGACCAAGGGTCAAACAGAAATTAATTATGTGATGGAAACTAAAAATAATAATAATAAAGGCCAGTCTTACTTTGAGTATCTCCACTGAAAGTTATAAGCTTAGAATTGGTTGGCAGCAATTATACGTGGCACACAAGCATATGACGTGAGTGCACAGAGAAAGATAATGGAAATTCATAGGGATAAACACAAATGAGATGGATACAGTATTCAGGTAGTCTTTGTGTTTCTGATTTAAATTTTACTATCACTCCCACGGTTGCAAACAGATCTTCTCCTTGGGGTCTATGAGGTTCTTTTATATCATTATGGTGACTCCCCATTTTGTTCCAGTTGAAGTCTAACAACTTCATTTTTTTGAATGGAGTAGTCAAAGTGTAGGGTGGTTAAATTTCTTGCTCAGTATCAGACAACTTTCAAGTGGCTGATATGAAACAACATCAAAAACAGAACCAAAATGCATTTGAGTACATTATCAGTCTTAATTTTAGATGATTTCTAATAAAGCTGCTGTACTTTGTATCAGACCAGGAAGTGAAAGAGAGGTAAGGCCATAAAATTAACTAAAGCAACAAACTCTCTTTCTCTTCCAAACCTAGAAATTTGTAGGAAAAGAGAGATTATAGATAGAGTAATTGGAGTAGACTTGTCACACCTGATACAAAATACCTGTGTAAAAGAATATCATTTCAAAAGGTCGAATTTCTGAGCCCCAAATGCCAAACTGTTCACATTTTAGACAAGAGTACTGGGCAGCACCCAACAGTCTGAATAGAGCCTGTTCAAAATAATACCCCCTCCCTGTAATATGTGTATCAGGAGAGTCACATCAACTTACATTCTCCAGGAAAGATGTGCATCTACATGCATTAGTCATATGAGGAAAAGGTATCTTCAAAAGGCAATTATGAACTGCTATGGCTACAGGTCTCTGTATAAGAACTGTGTCTGTAAGCAAGATACTGATTTCCAATGACTAATACTTCTTCAAAAGACCCATACAGAAATAGTCTTCAGTAAACAATGAGTGTGCAATTTTCTGTGTACTTTGGAGACTCCAGAACATTTACACAAAGAAAATAAACCCAGAAATACAAATGACTTACACTGCTATAAGTAGGCCATGAGTATGTATAAATTTATTAAAAAATCAAAAGTAATTTATAATAACATTAGAAATGTCACCAATTCCTAAACTACTTTCGGAGTTGCGATTCTGTAATCCATTTTGATTCCATACCACATCATCCTGGCACAAAGTAAGTGCTTAACAAATGTTTGGTGAATTAATAAAATCTATTAACAACCCCCACCCTATGGGGTCTCTCTGTGCTACTTCCAGCAGCCCAACACTCTACACAGTCCCAGCAGCTTAAGGGGTGAAAATTTGCACTCTAGTGAAGACTTCTGAGCAGGAGGCCAGGAGGCAAGGTGCTCAGTCTTAGATCTGTTCAGACATTTGCATTCACTTTTTTCATCTATAAAACATGATCACTACACTAGACAGTCCTGAGAACTAAATTATTATAACATGACATATTTTAAGGACAAGGAAGATGTCATAATACATTTTAAAAGTCACAGAGGGTTAGAATTATAGCTTTCTCATTTTCTTGTGACCTTGGAAAATCTATTTCACCTCTCTAACCTTCAGATTCTCCTTATTTTTAATAGGAGTGATGAGACTACTTCCTAGAACCGTCAAGAGAGTCCACTGAAATAAGGTTCATAAAGCACCAGGTGCACTGTCGGCCAGTAAGCTCTTAAAATCATTATTTGGTACTACCATTATTCTTAGTTATTTATTTTTTAAGTTTTCACATTTTTAAGTTTTTTCTATTTGTATATACTTGCAATTACATGATAAATACATTTACCACAAAGTATCTTGTATTTGTTGTTACTATATATCTATTCTTTTTTCTAAGACAAGAACAATTGGCAATTCCTCCAACTACAATCTAGTGGGGAAAGGGCCATTAAGGAAAATACTCTGGTAGCTTTAACACATAAAGGACAAATTAAGTAACAACATCGAAGAGTCACTGAACTATCTTTAAATACTTCAATTAATAAAAACTTTCTGGAGGGCCGGAGATTTAGCTCAGTGGTTTCGCCACCTGCTGCGTAAGCACAAGGACCCGAGTTTGATCCCTGGTACCAAAAAAAACACTTTCTGGTACAGGTATCATTTCAGTTTATATTAGGACCAGAATGAAATTTAAAATCACAGTAAAAGAGGCCTGGAATGAATATGTTTATTCAAAGAAGGTATGGGTTTGAAAAGTTGTACAGCACTACTGGAAGCACAAAGGAGGAATGGATTGTATAAGGATGTAATAATGGATATCCTTTCCTAGGCATTAACCATATCAAGAGTTCTGATAGCTATAATTAACCCTAACTTATTTGGAAGTAGCTCTTTATTCAAAAGAGCTCATTATGGCCATATTTTAAGCAAACTTATTTGTATGAAAACATACTGAAGCCATATTGTTTGCCTCTTCTTGCAGGCTTTAAGAGATTCCAGAAAATAATTAATATTGTCAAAAATTTTTTCAGGGAAATAATTTACCCCACCCCTCTTACTTTTTGAGGAATCTCTTTCAGAATCTCTTTTATTCCCTTGTGTAGCTATATTTAAATACGATTCTTCCAACTAAAAGAACAGAAAAATACTACAATGATTTAAAATGCTGTCTAACTGAATTTAGTGAATTTGTACCAAACACTTTAAATAGCATCAAATATTTCTATTTTGTATAATATGAAAAAATAAATCTAAAATAAAATTTTCAATATTAATTTATTATTGGAAAAATAATATTTGTTATTGCTATTAAATTCAAAGTAAATATATAAGAAGAGATTTCATTGATGAACACTAAAAATTACAGTATTTTGAATAAAGCAATGTATATAATTCAGTTATTGCTAGTAAATATTGGTTTAGGACTAATAAGAGATGTTTTGTAAATGTAGATCTAATGAAAATATCTAGGTTCTAAAAAGTCTAGTGTAGTAGAGAAAGAAAGAAAAAAAATTTTCTTTAGTGTGTTTTGAAGAGGATTTAAATCATAAAATGAGAAAGTAAAGCTAACTTACTTTTAAAACACGTATTGATTGTCCTTTAGGAAAGCAGCAGTGTTTGTGGGCTTCCTAAGAGAGCTGGGGTGACGTACTTCGTATGTGTGGTAACCACAGAACCTTTTGAACACCTAAGTGATACTTTCTAAGGATTTCTTCAGAAGCATACTGTTCCCACTCGCAATTAGTCCTTTGGTTCTGAGTCATGCAAGAATACAGATTTGACTTTACATGTGTTTCTCTTTTGTAACAATCATGAGGTACACAATATTCGGCTCTCAAGTGGGATCTGTGTTTTTCAAAGATTAATCATTGTATCTTTGTGTCTAGACAAAATAAATCAGATCTAATAACTGTAAAAAATATCTTCCATATATATCAATTACCATATGAGACCAGAAGGCCAACATGACAGAATGTCATTTTATTCATGATGGGGTTGGTGGGAAAAGAGAAAGTCAGATGTGGGCTTATTTTCTATATTTTGTTTAATAAACAGAAACCCTGGTTCACACTCAGGCTCAATTTTTCAGAAAGACCTTTTCTGATTCCTCTGTGTTACACAGATTTTTTTTTCTTTCTTGTCTTTAAACTTTCCTTACCCTTGTCCACTGTATAGAGCAGAACATGACACAGAGGTTATCTAATAATGTAAGACTCATACAAAGGGAAATGAAATTGCTAATATTAAAAAAATCTTGCAGGAAATTGCCCAAGTTTTTAATTATTTTTCATTTATGAATTTATTAATATTTTCATTTGACTCAGCACATAGATATCTAAGAGAGAATGTAACAAATTTAGTCAGTATCAACAATGTATACAGAGTGGTTTCCTAGAATACCGTACAAATATACTTCTATTTTTCCACATGTGTCTGACCAGATTTCTTTGACATTCATAATTTCACATGTCTGAGTGACTACCTCCTCTCTCCTCGATTACTGAAATGGGATCCTTCCTGAACATCTGACCCTCTTCAGCTCACTCACTGCAGCCAGAATTACCTTTGTAAAGTACAAATTCAATTATGTACCTTTCTTGCCAAAATATTTTGAAGATTTCTTGGCATTCTCATTATAAAATCCACATCCAAATCAACTGGCTTCCCTCACCAGCCCCAACCCAAATTCCATCCTGGCTCACAAATTTCTTATGAGCAACTCATTCTGTGTGGAATATTGTCCTATTCTTGAAGCTGTTTTCTTTTTGTCATTCTGGTTGTAATGTAGTTGTGACCTTCCAAAGGCCTTTGCTGGACTCTCAATGTAAGTAGCTAAATCCAATAAAACACTATCACTTCTATTTAACTCTTTGCATGGTAATGGTGGCACAAAAACTTTTTTTTTCTTTTACATTTTTTTATCTGTATTTTCTGGTCCTCTTCTTCTTCTCCTGGAATATGAGCTTCATGAGAACTGGGAAATTTAGCCATTTTGGCTACTGGTGAATATTCAGTGGCTAATACCATACTTCAT
Organism: Heterocephalus glaber; assembly: GCF_000247695.1. The sequence continues at coordinate 4,082,148 of NW_004624765.1, read as the reverse complement.
AGGTAAAATTCACAAATACTTGTTTTATGAATTAATAAAAACTCTACATTCATTTTTATATTTAGAGGCATCTACATTTAAAACATAAAATTTTGGGCTACATAATAAATTTTATTTTAAATAACAAGATGTCAACATTTACCAAGTAAACTCATTTTAAAGGAAACCATAGAATAAAGCATCCCCTGATAAATCTATTACTGTATGTTAAATTTAAATAAATCAGATATACAAGATTAAATATTACATGTTTCCTCTTATATGAGAAACTCAAAGTATAAATAAATTAGAGCCAAATAAATAAAATAAAGAGCAAAATTAAAAATAGATAATAGGAAACAGGGAGATAGAACTTTTGCAAAAGGGAAGAGGACCAAGAGATGGAGGGAGGTGAGGGAGAGGAGGGGGATAAAAAAGATTTAAGATGCCTTATGTACATGTACCAGCTCCCTACAATGAATGCAATCATTACATACTGAAACAGGTACTAATAAATAAGTATATAAATAAGTAGAAGTAGAAAATTCTCATTGATTAGAAGATCTTGCTTAAAAAAAACTAATATATTTCCTATTAGTAAATTATGTATGGCCATAGTATAGGATTATCACCAGTTTTGACCAGTTCTATACTAATATAAAATGTAGGGCAATTCTATGACAGTAGTGTCATTGATATTTGTCTGAATTTTTTAATAACCAGAAGGAATGAGATTAGTTACCATACTATTCCTGATTACTGATACCATACTATTACTGATAGTTACCATATTAGTTACCAGATGAGTTACCAGATAGTTACCAGTTTACTGATTACTGTTACCATACTATTACTGATAGTTATCATACTATTACTGATTCAGGTTCAGGAAACATAACTAAAGCACACATGTATGTACACACACATACACACATACACAACTGTTTATTCAAGTCCTCAATCTGTTTAACTACAAATAGAATTCCGAAATGACAACAAGTAAATTGGTTTGGATTTGCTACTACCCATAAGTGGTAGTACGAGTAACAGAAGTATTCTGCATTAGTACTAATTTTGACAATAGTCAATAAAAAAAAGAAAAAGGAAAATAAATTAGGAGCTAATAAAAACTGTATATGAATATTAACCTTATTTAATTTTATATTAATTTTAAAGCCCCATATTTATTACTGAGAAAAATAAATTTATTTTGAAATAAGATTCAATCAAAATAAATATTTGGAAATTCTGGTTCCCACTTTGGGAAAGAAAATTCCACTATTTAAACAACTATTAGACTGGATATTAGTATTAGTTTTGTCTTTCTGTTGGAAATGCCTGTTTTAAATTCAAGAAAAATCATCTTCACTTTTTCTGTTCATTTATTTCACCCATATTACATGAATTGTGAATCTTACATAGCTCATGCCTAGTAAATATTTTAGTTGTTTTGAAAAGTAGGAGTTGCTTCATGTTACCTTGTAAGATACCTACTTTAAAACTTTCACTGGACCATCTATATGAAAAGTTTGTTGCCTACAAAATAAGCATGTTGTTCAACCTTTGCCTTTCCTGGTCAAAGATGTTAGCCCTATTTATAGCCATCAGTATTTCACAACCCTGAATACATGATGCTGTAAGAACACAGGGCCTGATCAATAGATAGTACACCCAGAGGGTGTGGGAATTTGATTCACTTCTCCAAAAATTAATAATATGAAACTCTTCTAAAGATAATACTCTTCAAGAAGTTTTTTTAAAAAATACAATGCAATTTAAAAGAAATATTAAAGTTATAAGCCTGTTATTTGTAATAATGGCTGTTATATCAGCTATTCAATGCCTATTATACTATATTTTTTGAAATATCTTTGATATGCAGCAATTTTATTAATTCTCCCTAACTCACAAATAGAAATTTCCACTGCTGTATTTTCCCAGAGGTTTCTAGTTTTTGACAGCCTCCATGGCTCCCTGGAGCTTCAGTCATGTGAGTTTAAACTGGTCTGGCCTGAAGAAGCATCTAATCTTGGAACTTGGCCCCTTTGCTTTCAATTTCCAAAACTGATTCTCTCTTTAACCTTCAAAGAGTAAAAGGAGGTACTCATACAGATAAGCATGTTCCTGAGTACTCAATCTTAGATGTATATTCTACAATTATTCAGACCTTAGAAAGCAAAACTCAAAAGAGCAAAACACCAATGAATGGATGTCGTCATACCCACGGAGTTGCTGATTTAAGTTTCCTCATATCAGTCCAAATCAGATTTTTTTAAGTGTCCCACAGAGGCACAATACCTTAGCCAGCGTCTGGGCTGATGACTGAAACAAGGGCTTACTAGAAGGTAATACTGACTCTTAGGTTCTAGTTGTTCTTGATCTTACTACTTTCAAGAAACTTAAGTGACTTTTTAATTGTTAAAACTGAACTAATAGGGTGGCATATGAAATGTTGGTTTTCTCTATGTATCTCATCCCAAATTAACACCATATTTACATTACATCGTTTTAGATATTCCTACCATTTTAATGAGATTATTGTCGATACTCAGTTCCAGGCAGGATTTTACAACATACTCAAAATATTAAGGGTTGCTGAGGAGGATCCTACCAGGCAGACGAACCAACACCTCCAGTGCTGAGCAAGCAGCTACTGGGCTGCAATACCACCACCCCAGCTCCAAAGAGGTGAGTCACATGCAGCCTTGAGGAGGAGCCTTCCAGGCCGCTGTACCACTGCCCCCAGCACCAAGGAGGAGAGCACCAGAAACAGCAACACACCCCACCCCCACTGAAATGAAAAGACATGTAAACAGATCTCAAAACCAGACTTCCAGATCACCTAAAGCAACCCCAAAGGCAAACAAGATTGAACAATGTGATAATCAACCACTTGGACACCCTGAACTGGCAACAACAGGGGATCTGGAAAAAATAAAATCAGAAATAATTTCTCAGATAATAGCAGAGATTGTGCCCATAGTGCAAGACATGATTAATAAATCTAGAGAGGACACA
>NW_004624765.1:4012829-4075593 GCF_000247695.1 Heterocephalus glaber | reverse complement strand
ATATCTCTCACCATGCACTCAAAACAAAAAAAAAAAAACATACTGGATTAAAGATCTAAATATTAAAACAGAAATGCTGAACTGGCTGGAACAGAGGTTAGGTAGAACACTTGAAGATATTGGTGTAGGAAAAGATTTTATGAACAAAACCTCTGTTGCCGGTGATCTAGCACAAATAATCAACAAGTGGTATCTCTTCTTATTAAAAAGCTTCTGCACAGCAAGAGAAACCACCAACACTGTGACGAGACAACCCACAATGTGGGAAAAATTTTTCACCTGCTGTTCCTCAGACAAAGATCTACTATCTAGAATCTATAAATAACTTTAAAAAATCAGACCCCCCAAATTTAAAGACCCAATCAGAAAATGGGCATCTGAAATGAACAGACGTTTCTCAGACAAAGAAGTAGAAATAGCAAATAAACAAATGAAAAACTTTTCAACATCACTGGTCATTTGAGAGATGCAAATGAAAACAACGCTGAGATTCCACCTCACCCCAGAAAGGATGGCTGCTATCATGAAATCAACCAACAACAAATGCTAGTGGGGTCATGGGGAAAGAGGTATACTGTTCCACTGCTGGTGGAAGTGTAGACTGGTGCAACCACTGTGAAAATCAGTATGGAGATACCTCAAAGAACTAGGACTGGAAGTGTGTAGGAACTAGGACTGGGTCCCATTTGACCCAGCTATTCCTCTGCTGGGTATCTTCCCCAAAGAATTAAAAGAATCATACCACATGATATATGTGCACCCATGTTCATAGCAGCAAAATTTGTAATAGCCCAAGGATATTGAACTCAAAATTGATTAAGATCCTGAAAGTATTGTCTAATCTATTTGTATATTATTCATAGAGGAAAAAAAATCTAAAAAGAGATAAAACACTGACAGTTGCTGAGTTTAATTTGGAAAAGTAGAAGGGATTTTTAAACTCATTTTTTGTGTTTTGGTTTGCTAATTTTTTTCTTAATAAACTTGGTTTACTTTATAACAAGAAAATAATTTTAAAGTACATTTTAAAAGTTAATGAGGTAAAGCAAAATGTATTAAATGATTAACTCAGAACTCCAGACAGTAGTCTTGGTATTTAGCAATAGAGCCCTGGACAGAAAGGAATATTCTCTCTCAGTGTTTTCTTGGTTCCTAATTGGATGAAGGTTCCACACATGATATTCTTTCCAGTTTTTCTTCACTTGAGGTACCTCTGTGACCCTGAGAAAATGCATACAACTCTAAGTCACAAGTGCAGAGTTATTAGTCATGTCCTATGGGAAACAGATTTTTTTTCTAAAACAGTCTAATTATGATCATTGTGTATACATAATTTCACATATTTTGTAAAGAACATGTTAAGTGGTTCAATTTAAATTCCATTAGAGAATTATACATCATTATTAGAATTATAGAACAGAATAGAGACTATTCACATAAAATAAGTCTTATTTACACATCAGATATTATACTTCCTTGTTTAATAATGTTTTGATCAGTCATCAGAAATTAAAATTTAAAGCCTTAAGAAGGAAATTCTTTCTGCTTCATAGGAATTGGATTCTTATCAATGTTTGTATCCTTTCTGTATTTTAATCAAGTTCAAATTCACAAAAGTCATGGGGCAAAATATCCAAGAGATAAGAGTCATGCCAGTCTTTCTGACTTTAAGATTCCTCCTAGATCAGTAGTAAGGACATGAAACTAAGAGAAATCCTATTGTTTCTAGGAAGGAGGTTTAAAAATGTGCTTAACTATATAGGCATTTAATGAATAGAATTCTGGACTACTTATTATTGTGTCATCTACAACTAACATAATAGGTTATATATTTTGACTGAATGACTGAATAGATTATATACGTTGAATGAAGCTTTCTCATTAGTGGAAACAATTTTAGGACTAATATTTGTCGTAAGAGAAAGGCAAACTCTATTGAGACAAATTCTAGGATATTAATATGTCTGGTCACGTTAGTTTTTTCAACTACCAAATGTGGATGTAGAGTAAGTGGTCTTTCTCTTTTCCCTCATATGGACAACCCCTCAATATGTTATTCTATAAAGCAAGAACTGTAACTTTAGAATAGACTGTATCATAAGACATGTGTGCGCACAAACCAATGGAAACTATATCCAAAGAAGGGCTTCTACAACAATAAATGTATAACAATTTAGAATTTGTTTATCAAATACTTACCATTGCACTGGTTTTAAATATATTAGATAATTTAAACTTAATGATAGTCCTATGAGGTAGATATTATTGTCTTTTTTATACATGAGAAAAATTAGACTATTACTTTTCTGCATATTTATAAAAAAAGGAAACAAGAAATGAAACAGAATCTTCAAAATGAACCCAACAAAATGCATATAATCCATTTGGCATAAAAATCTCAGTGTTGTAAAACAAGTACATCTCAACCAAATTATATTGGGAAGGATAGTAGCAAAACATTTGAGTGAAGACCATGAATCCCATCCTGCTCTTAATAAGCTTTGAAATCTCAGTCAAGTCATAAAACCTGGTTGTATTTTAGTCCTCTTATATGTAAAACAGGGAAAATGAGAATTCTCACTCTGTAGTGTTATGATAATTGCATCATATATTCAACAGTGATTATACAATAAACATATATAAGCATTTTCTCTTATTATTACATTAATGGACTGTTTTTATATAATAAATGAGTTGCCACTAGTAACTAGCTACTTTAATTCTCTGATAAGGAAAAAATTTAAGTATTTCCAGAATAAGAAATTGTGGTAGTTATCACATTGTTATATAATGCTAAGATGATTCAATCCAATTACAAATTAGCAACTGAAAAATAACACTAGTAGTACATACATGAAACTCTCTAAGTTAATGAAATTATTATAGATATGTCACAAAGATCAAAATTTGACTTCAAATGTTTATAAAATAAATGTATTGTCAGGTATTTTAACTTTCGTTAAACAAATCAGAAAACAGTTCTTACATGACATTTACTGAAACAATTACCAAGTTTCTTTTCCACATAAATATGAAAAGTAAAGCCACTGGGTAAGGACTGCTTTGGTACAGGAGCACTCACAGTACCCACTGTTCATTTCACCTGTGTTGCTCCATTGTAGGAATCGGTCTGAGAAAAAAGTCACCAGGCATTACCAGAGTTCTCATTTGAGATATTTTTAAGGCGATAAAAGCAGTTGACATTTGGCTCTGTGTTACTCTATGCACCAGAAGCATGTAGTTACCAAAACAACTCCTGTGTGTTATTCCCTCACTTATAACACTATTTTATTAAACTTGTTCCTGGCTGATTTGCTATATGCCAAGGTTTCTCCTGGGACCCATTCCCAAAGAATTCATAATGGAGGAGATAATTTTTGATGGATACATTTCAGAAAGTTCTAGGAGTCTAATGAAAACTCCAACATTTGCAGAAAACCCTAGAGGAGGCATCCAATTTGTATGAATATTTTGGAAATAAGTGCGAGGTAGATATAACAAGCAACCAAATAGTCATTGTTTTCTGATACAAATCAAAGAAAGGAAGAGGAAGTTTGTGACTCAATTACTAATGCAATTTTAATTTTAATTAGAATGTCAAAATACAGAACATTTAAGACTACATTTCTAAAAAAGGAAGTAAGCTTTCTGTCTAATGGGCATAATTTCACAGTGAGAAACTGGAGCTATTTTCCACATGTCCTAATATTTGGACAAAATTGAAAATTTGTAAGATGAAGAAAAAGAAAAGGCTCCAATAGCAAATGATGTCATGCTTTGAAAAAATTTTTAATTTAGCAAAGAAAATGAGACACTTCAGAAAAAAAGGAGTTCAAGTTTGGACATGTTGAAGTGAAAGGGTTTAAGAGGTCAGGTATCAAAATGGTATAGAGGAGGCAAAATCTGAGAAAGAAGTGCTAAGAAAATCTTATACTTTAAAACTTCAGCAGACTGAAAACAGTATAGACCTCATGCAAGTCAAGTCATAAGCTGAAAACTGAAATAGGATAAAAAGGAAAAAAGAAAAAGAAATGCCATTGTAAACCAGAAATCCTAAAAAGAACTTGGTGAGAATATTAAACAATAGATTTCATATGTTACTTACGAGTAAGCATTAGATGTTCTCATCTCAGTAATAAAAACAAAGCTTAAAGGATTATTTTGTTCATCAAAGTAAAAGTTGTGGCTCATTGTAGGACAAAGATTTCATGAGATTTGCTTAGATGAGTGAGGTATTGAAACTCACATAGTACATATCTCACCCATTTTGTAAAACACACTGACCTTTTCACATTAAACATTAGTTCCAGGTTCCTAATTCAGCATTATAGAAAAAAAATCTGACTTGAATTACCTGCTTCAGCCTCAGAGCTCCCGTCTTTGTGGACCTTTTCCAGAACATTCTTACTCATTTAGATTTCATAAAGAGGATACTTCCCCTCAAACTATATACATTTTTAGGCCACAAACTACAAGATCAATCCTTGACTATACATCTGAGGAGGAACATTTCTTTCAGAATATGAAAAAAAAGGTTTCTGATACAATTTGCTGGGAAGTGGGCAATGAGCTCAGATTTGAGGAAGATCCTGCCTCATACCCTCTATTTCCTTTATGAGACAGCAGCAGGATACTAACTACTTCTATGGGTTATCAATGAACTGCCTACCACTGCACACAAGTCAATCTGTTACAGGACTTCGATCAAAGGAAACACTCACTTTGATGAGAGTGGGGTGTTACTGGCAATTGGAAACAGGCTGTTGATTTTTAAAGACTTGTCAGCTCCTTAGGGGATGATATAAAAGAACCGAGATTTTTCTTTTCTTTTCTAATCTCTTGGGGACATCATATACTGCTTATTTAAAATGTGATGTGCAAATTAATTTAAAAGATATTCAATAAATATGCTGAATGTTAATGTTTATATATGCAAAATTGGCAATGAATTGAAATAAAGTTCACTCATAAAACTGGTATCCTATAAATGCTTCAAATGCACAAATAATTACTCCTAGGAATACATCCAAAAATGATGCCAAAATAACAGAAAGCTGGCGATAGGATAGGAAACCACTTTCTAACACTTACTTCACTACTTCGGGAAATGTATAAACCTAAAAATACTTAGCTATGCATATTAAGAAGCTACTCCTCCGGCCAGGGATTTAGCTCAGTGGCATGGCACCTGCCTCACAAGTGCAAGGTCCTGAGTTAGATCTCTGGTACCAAAAAAAAAAAAAAAAAAAAAAACAACTCAAAACCAAACAAAAAGAAGCTACTCCTCAAAGTACTTCTTAGTCATGAAATTCCTAGAGATGAGATTTTACTTTATAATTTATGCTACTAAATAGTAAGTTACATGCCACCTAATTACAAGAAAAGTTATGATAAAATGTATCTATTAACCATTTCTTAATATTAAAATAACTATTCTCCATTTACAATAGCTACAGTGCACCATGATGAATGTGACTTTTGAATTATCAACAGTCAGATATGCATTGCCACAGTTTTATTTTGATAGTCTTGGTAACAAGGCACAATTAATAACATTTCCAAACTACATATAACAGCCATAAATAGGAAATGATTTCTCCTAAGGCATAAAAATATGTTGTTTTTACCATCCTACAAGGTCCGCTTTATCTGAAATTAGTCTGGCTTTAGGACAATACCAATCTAGAATTCTACCATTTCAAAAGCCAGCTCTATATGATTATGTTTAAGGAAGTTGCATTCAGGATATATGATCCAAGTAAATTCATTAAGTGTTTTCTCTTTCTTTTACTGTTTTGTTTTGTTTCATTTTTGTTTTGTTTTTTTCCTGACATACAGTTACCTTCATTCCAGGTGGCAGGGATTAAAAGGGCTATCTACATTTGGTGAAATATCCACAGCAAGCTAATTTTGTTTCAAAGACAGCAGTGATCATACAGATATCTACCTCTATCAAATCTATGTATTCAGGTGAGAAGATGAATCATAGATATGCTGTAGCTTTGAAACAGCTGTTAGATTGAGATTAGATGATTACTTCCATTTTAAAGTGAACTGCTGGCAAAGTATTATATATAAATAGTGTACTGTAATTACTAAGTATTAGGATAATGTTTCTGTTCTGGTTAGATCTGTATTTGTGTGTGTGGATATGTGGTCTATGTATGTGTGTATGTATGTGTGTGTGTAGCCACAGGATAAATTGACCACTTGTAATAGATCAAATTAACAAGTTAGCTGTTTTCACCTGATGGTTTGTTACATCAATTGGCCTTAGCCTGGCCTTTAGTATAGACATAGCATTTACTATAAAAGAAAGCAACATCCAAACAAGAGTGGATAAAGTGATGAAGAGAGGCTAGAAGGAAAGAGAATTAAGCATATTTCTATCTCTGGTATGGAACCAAAATGCTGGTGTAATAATTGAAGCCAAATCATTCTCCCTTATCACAACACCTGATATAGGAAACAAATGTTATTTTTCCTTATTCTTACAAATCCATGAGATAGTTTATCTTTAATTCTATTACTTTCACTAAGTAATTTACATTCTTACAGTGTGTTCACATAAATATAGGACTGGATATAGGATAATAAACCTATATCACAATCCACAAGTGCCTACTACAACCAGGCATAATGTTAAAATGAAAGATACAGAAATAAATAAGCCATAGTTCACAATCCTGAACCTCAATCTAAGTGCATATTACAAGTGAATACAATGTTGGGTGATGAATGAAACACAAGTGAAAACTGGGAGTGAGGGGAGCCAGAGGAAGAAGAAAATACTTTGTTTGAGTGGGTGTAAGGAAAGGCTTTACAGAAAAGATTAAGTTTCGAGCAAACAAGAGGAACCTTTTAAGCATTTAGATAACTAGGTCTCAAGTCCTTAGAGCAGAGTTCTGGAGAGTTGCTATTCTCAGGAGATTCAGCTTTTTGTTTATTCTGCTTATTTTAAGTCACAGGTAAAGTAGATACATTTGCATTGCTAATCATCTTCTTTCAGAATCTGCTGACATTTAAGTGTTGTTGTGTATGAGATGTGCAGGTTAGTCAATTTTTAATCACTATTTGTTTATCTAGATTTGGTTAGAGCCAAGGGACCAGTACTTGATTGGTGAGCCTATTAGGAAATCAGCATTTTTTCCCATGTGTGAAACTTATACATGGAGTGCTAACCTAAGATCTTGCATTAATAGCATCAATGGACAGGAATAAAATGTATAAAATGAAATTTTTAAAAAGGAAAAGAAGATTTCAATGTGTGGCACATGGTAAGCACTGAAAATAGTTAATAAATAAGACTAAAGTCCACTTAGGAACCAGAAGTTCTGGCATGCTTCTGGATAGCAGAGTGGCCACAGAAAACAACAATGTTCTTTTTGTGTGCTTCAAAAAGCTAGAAGAAAAGACTTTCAAGTTGCCACTATGAGGAAATGATTAAACGTTTGAGCAGACAGATACATTTAAACTGATTTAAATATTATACAATGTATACATTTATTGAAACCTCATGACATGGTATCCTATTGATATGTAATTACGTGTGTGTGTGTGTGTGTGTGTGTGTGTGTGTGTGTGTTGATGAGGACTGAATCCAGAGCCTCTTGCATGTTAGGCAAGTATTCTACTACTAAGCTATATCTCAGTCCCAATATGAACAATTTCTGTGTTTTTATGTGTCATTTAAAAATAAATTTATTTTTAATTTAAAAAATAATTTTGAGAGTAGGTCTCACTATGTTGCACAAGTTGGCCTTAAACTGAAAGTATTACCTTCTGAAAATATTATCTTCTCAACCTCTGGAATAGTTGGGGTTACAGGCATGTCCCACCATGCCCAGGTGTGTATATATACACATATAAATTTAATTTCTGATTATGAAAAGAATAAAATTGCATACAGGTATACTAAAATGTGTTATGCATTTGAATGAAGAATATAAACATTTTTTATTCAAACTACTTTTGCCATAGAAAAGTCCAAATCTTTCTTGAAAGATTTATATTCCTTTTGGATCAAAGAATCCCAAGAGTCTTGAGGGGAAAAGTATTAGGCTCTGCGAAAGTAGTGATGAAAGGTACATAACACAAAAAGCAACTAATCTAAATAAAGAATATTCTATAGAGTCCAGAGATATAAAAATTAAAAGTGAAAAAAGTAACAGCTGAATCTCCTCTTATCACGCTGAACAATCTGAACTGAAAACTACATGTACATTATCACCCTACTTATTGTCCATTTTTCTTACTTCTTGTATTTCCTTAAGAAAAAAATTTATTCCTTGAAGGTCTATCTTTAATAAAAATATTTTGACCATTTGAAAAGGGTGTTAAAATGCCTTTCTCCCCTTAAAAGCTTAAGTGAGTGATGTCCTTTCTTGTCTGCCCCAACACAAACTACCCTTTTGCCTGGGGGCTGATTTACTTCTTTTTGGTCACCAGTTTGTCTACTTTGTTGTATATTAGTTCCTATCTTTCCAGATTATGATAATTTCATTCTCCAATTAATTATGCATATGAACACTTTGCCTTGAACTTCCCCTCATTTCTTCACTTCCTGGAGAAAATATGTACATTCTAAAAACAAAAATATCAGGTCAGACCAACTTCTGTTACTACACTTAACTTTCTTGAAAAAAAGGTACCTTGCTCCTTTCTTCTGGCCATTTTCATGATATTGATTTCCCCTCTGATGTTTGCACTTGTTTTCTTTTTTGACAACTTATTTATTGGTTTTCTAGTTTCTTATTTATGTTGATTAAAATCTGATCAATTTATATTTGAAATAATTTTTCAATAAACTGGACTAACATTATGACATTTTATTTCATTCATCTCCTTGATTATAGATTGTTGATAGTTTGAAAACAACTTTGGTGTTTGCTTTAATCTTTGGTTATTTTCAATTCCAATTTACACTGATTATCCTCCAAATAATTCAGGCTGTTTAAAAAGTTTTGTTTTAAAAGAGGGGATTTTTTTCCCTTTTTGTTTCCTTTATGTTTACATATATTTCTTCTAAAATACCATGTGTTTTTAAACCACTGTATCTGAAATTTTATATTGTAAATATGTAATTTATACAGATTATTAACATGATATTTTATAGCCTTTTTTTACTAAGTTTTCAAAATCCTTTGTTCATTTTATAATTACAGCACATCTGGGTTTTGATCAACCTGTTTCTTTTATAATAAAATGATAAAAATAACTCTTAAAGGTATTCACTAAATTTCAAAAGTGTTTCTGACTTGCATAGAAAATAGGGTGGGTAGTTAGATATGGACAGAAGTCCTTTCTCTCTTAAATCCAGTGTTTGATATTTTTTTAAGTTCTTCTTGCATTTGTTAAATCAAAAAGATTTTGAAAATAATAATTAAACATGATTTAATCACCCCCTCCACCCTTCCCTATTTACAAAGATTTCGCTTCTATTTTTTTTCTTTTCTCATAATTTTTCTAAAAGGGAAATTTCTTGAAAGCTAGAGACTTATGAAGTATAACTTCACTGTCATTTTGTGAATAAACTTCATATTCTGCAAGAGTACAATTAAACACGTTGCTTCCTCTGTACAAAGCAAAATAGGGTAGAATGATGTTACTTCCAGGAAAGTCCCTGCTCATTTTTCAGTGCTGAATGTTTCTTAAGAATTGCGAAAGAATTAGTCAACCAAAAGCAGTGACACAATAAGTGGTTTCCTCTGCTCTGCAAATATGGCCTATAATCTAGCCTACCATCTCCCTATTACCCATGCTCAGGTTTGTGGATATTTCTCTGGTCCAATGGCATGCTTGTCTTTGGTTCACACTTCATGTGATTAGTATTGTATCACATTTAAACAATTTGATTGATTTCTGTTCTTTTCATCTCAGTGTGAGTTCTTCAAGGTAAAAATAAAAAAACAAATGGTCTTATTGGTCTTGGTATCCTCGACAACTAAAACAATCCTTGGCATTTTGTAGCACTCATTGTTTGAAGTTAACCTAAATTGTAGTGTGCATCCTCATGGGATAGTTGTATTGACTTTGAAAATAAACAAGAAAACTTATCAGTATTGTTCTGTACATTTTCAAGCAGGAATTTAATTTAACATATTTCATAATTTGCCTTGAATTCACCAAATCAATTTGTAATAAAAAATACAGTACATCCATATGCAAACATAGTTGTTTTTGCTTTTGGTTAATATAAACTGTCATTTATATCACTCTTCCGAAAGATGACAAAATCATATACAGAATGAAATACATCTTCTGTCATGAAGGTTGAAAGTTTAAGTCTATTTTGCTTATTTAAATTAGAGGTAAAGATTCATATACATTCATATTTTATGATAATCCCATAATTAGGCAACTTGAAGTAAGGCGTGGCTACAATTCTACATTTCAGCAGTAAGAAACTCTCAAGACATTAACCTTAATCAAGGGGCAAGCCTGGTTCCCAGAGCTTGATTCTGACCAATGTCATGCAGAATTATGCCATCCTGCTTTTGTCAAGGAAAATTACGTGATCGTACCCAGTCTTTGCTTTTTTTCTCTTCTCCCCATATGCTTTTCAGGAAGGAAAGATCTAAGATAACTTCATATGTGAGAAATTGTTTTGTAAAACGGTTTTGAAATACTGAGTTTTCAACAAACCAAAGAATAAACAAGGTCCCTGATACTCCTTGCTGAATATCAGTATGGACAGACAGTGTTCCAAGGCTCTAAGTGTGTGCCAAGCTGCAAAACTGAGATCTATACAGTTTTATCTTCACCCACTCTGGTGAATTCTGAAATGGATAACTAGAAAAGAGTTTCCCTCACACCACCCTGAAATCCAGACAACAGCAGCCACCAGCTAGGCAGCTAACCCTGACCTGGGAACTTGGCCAACTTCAGCTGCAGATCTTTTTGAAACTACAATATATAAGAGATAAATGCGGGCAGGATTGAGTAAATAGCAAGGTGGCAAAAACTGCTGGATCTTGGTTGTGTCCCCTTCTCTCTTCTCCTTGAAAGGCATCATGGGAAGTCATTGTGAAGGCTTCTATTATCTGGCCTGCCCATGAACCTTAGTCCCTCACTGTTTCTTTCCTTTCTCCTTTCTCCTTTCTCTTCCTTTTTCTTTCCTTGTACTCTTTGTCACACTTTTTCCTTCTGTTGTTTCTCTGTTTTAGAATAACATATTGATTCACAGTTTGATTGAATGAACAGGAATACTAGAGACTCAAGCTACCAACACGTCTGTGTTCTGTGTTCAACAAATCGGCCTTTTTTTGGTTACTTTACTAGAAAACTGATCGCACAAATCTTAAATATTTCAGGGTCACTAGACCGAGAGTTACCTATAAACAAGAACCCATATTCATGAAATTCTTTCCAAGTTAACATGAAAACTTAACCAGTTTATCTGATTTATTAGAATTTTATAAGCCATGTTAGTTGATGTGATATAGTAATTAGATGATGTTTTTAGTTTGATCATCTAATTGTCAGACAAAAAGAATAGGAATATATGAAACATCTTAAGTATAAATTTCATTTGGAGAAGCAACAATGTTTAGTCAAATATGTAATCAAATGTAAGCAAAATACAGATGATACCAATATTCTATTTACAACAACCCCAAAGATTAATAGACCCAGTTAACCAATTCACTTGTCATAAAAGTACATATGCAGAACTTACAAAACCAGTGAATATTTATTTTTAATCTTAATGAAAATACCAATCGAAAACAGGTAAATTAATTTTTCCATATGCCTGCATGTCAAGGGTTGGCACACAATGATATTTTAGTACAGTGCTATTTGGGTATGTTGCAAGGTTTTTTGACTTGTTTTGTTTTCTCAAATGGTGCTGAGATTTTAAATTTAAAGAAGACTTTGTCCACTGCAATTGTTATAATTCTACAAAATAGTTTCTGGAATTTGTTTTGTCATGAAAAATATCATGTGAGGAAAGATATCATTTGAGGAAATATTGATTAAACACATGGATTCTTCACTGTATGACAGCTAATGTTCTGAGCACTTGTATTAATTCATTTAAAAGGCACTGCAATCTCAGAAGAAGGTGCCCAATACACACATTTTTGAAGAAACAGCTAAACAGAAGTTGCACACCTTTCCCACACTCATTCTGCTCAGGATTCCAACCACAATGTTTACGTGAGCCCACATTCCCAACCACCATAGTGCAGGGAAGAGTTAAAGCACCACAAAAGCAATTTTACATTCTTTATGATATTGAAGAGATTCGTTAAAAGCTGAAGGTAAGGAGATATGCACTTTGCTATAAATTTTTTTAAGAAATAAGCATCATTTTCACCTTTTGTTATATGTCTGGCATGATGACAGATTTTTCACATTTTACAATTCCATTTAACACCTACTGGGTGTTGAAATTGTTATACTAAATAAGACACAGGGGCTGAAAATGTTACTGAGTTTCTTCACAGTCAGGTAGAATTTGTTAGAAGCAAAGTCTTTTATTTTTTTTTAAAGCACAATTTCTAAAAGATAAGATCGAGAAAGAAAGGAAAGAAAGGAAAGGAAAGGAAAGGAGAAAGAAAAGAAAAGAAAAGAAAGAAAGAAAGAAAGAAAGAAAGAAAGAAAGAAAGAAAGAAAGAAAGAAAGAAAGAAAGAGAAGGAAGAAAAGGGGAGGAGAAGAGAAGAAAGGGAGGGAGAGGAGGGGAGATGAGGGGAGAGGAGAAAGTACTGGAGATTAAAAGCTCCTTTAGGAAATTTCTGAAAACTTAAATTAGATGACTGATGGAAATCCCACTGCCCTGAAATACATACCTCCTTTAGTATAATTCCCTAAAACCTAAAACTATTCAGAAACCTAACAAAAATGTGTTGATTCACAAATTGCTACGACTTTATTATAAATTAGTTTACCAAATCATAGCCTCTAAAAGTAAAAACTATGTGTATGTTCTTGAAGACAGTGAGTCCTATGCTTTCCAAAGGGTGGTACATCAAATGATTTCAGATTCATATGTAGTGCATTAAGGAGCACTGAATCACATTGTGTGAGAGATCTTCCTTCTGATTAAATCAAAGAGAAGGTCTCAGTTGTACTCTATGTCTCTAACTCTTGCCACTCTTTTTTTTTCCTAAACAAGAAATCAAGAAAGCCTTGGCTTTGAGTCTTTATCTGCCATGGTTTTTTTTCATGGTTGTTTTATAATTTTACCATTATGGTGGAGCTACTGGAGTGCCACTTTTGGTAGTAATATTGAATTCAATCTTAAATATATACAAAGAAAATGTTTCAATAAAATTAAAATAATTGAGTTTTATATGAATATGACCATTATGAAGATAGTTTAATGTAAACTCAAGTTATACTACACTGCCTTCATATAATACTTCTATTTTACAGAAGAAAAAACATAAAAATTTAAATAAATTTGTTCCGGATCAATTGTTAGGTAGAGCGTGTAAAACCTAGTTTTTCTGTCTTTCTGTTAGCTATATGAGGTAAGCACTGTGGCAGAAATGAAGCCCGACTACGTGTAATTTAAGCAGGAAAGAATAAGACACATCACCAAGGGAGTGGCATAAGACTTTAGGTGGGATAGCCCAGAACCAGCTCAGAGGGAAGATCTAGATGTTTCCCCTGACACCATCTAATAAGCAAAACTATTAGTCATGGGAGATCAGTGAAATGTCAACCTAACTTCAGTCAAGATAAAATCCTACAGCTGAGATGGTAGCTAATAAGCTTTAATGCTCCTCAGACAAAGTACACAGCATCTTAGCATTTCAACAAGACTCTAATAAGTGACAAGCATTCCAGACCAAAGAAATGAAGGCTTAAAGAAAGAGAACCTATTCCCAATATTTTCTACACCACACCTTAGTAACATGTTCAAAATCTCTCCTGGATGCAACCTAAATAAAAAATACCATAAATGAATAAAGTGCAACATGAAAATCTGGGGGGAGATTTGGGATAAAGCCGTGATTCCAGAGATGCATTCAGTTACTCCCAAATACCTCTCGAAACCTATGATTACAAGGTTGGAAATGTCACTATCTTTTCAGGGGTCAAATAGCACAGAGCAGCTGCTGGGAATCTCATGACTGTGCAAGAAAATGCAAGTCGCAGAGCATAAAAGAACTTCACAATTTCTAAACAACTACCTACAAAATGTACAAAATTCTGATCTTTCTTAGCTGGGATTTTAAAGCATTCAGGAACCAGATTTCTGTGGTGGGGACAGCAGTGCCTAGGGAAGAGAGACAGAGAAATGCAGATTCAAATCTTAGCTACACACTCTTTTTTGCTATTTGATTTTAGTCAGACTCTGCCTTTCTCTGCAAAATATTGACATCAATGACAATTTTACCGGATTGCTTTAAAAAAAAAAATGGATGAAACACTCAGAGAAGGAAACTAATATGAAGGGGGTGGCTACAACTTTCCAGACTCTATTTTCATCTTTTCTTTGTCCTTCTGTATGGTACCAGTGGTGCATTGCTTGGAAAACACAAGGTGATTAATTAAGAGTTCCTGTCCATTAATCCTGCACTAACAAGGCACCCTATTATATTGTTAGAATGCTCTAATTGTTTGCAAAATCATTATTTTAAGCCAAAATCTCTCTCCTTTTAACTTCTGTCTAATTCTGTCTTCTGGAACAACTCAAAACTATGCCACACCCTTTTCTATGAGAGTCCTTCAAGTATCTGAAGACAATTACTCTGCTTCCCTTTCCTCCTCTCCTCACCAGGGTCAACATACTCACTTCTTTCAGCTGTTACTTTTGAGACAGGGCTATTTGGAAACACACTGTCCCAATGGCCCTTTTTTGTGTGTGTGGGGGGGGGGCAGGATTGAACTCAGGACCTTGTGCTTACGAGGCAGGCGTGGTGCCACTGAGTTAAATACCTGACCCTGCCCCAACTACCTATTACAGATACATTCCCATCAGTAGATTCTACCCTTAAATCTGGGGGTTTTATGTGAACATAATAGTTCATATGCTCTCAGACAAGAACTGTTAAACATGCGCTCAGCATCTTACTGACCAATGGAGTCAACAATTCTTTCAACAGCATTTGCACTATCAGGATACATGATTTTTCACATGTGCATTTAGGGAAGCAGGAGACTATTAAATAATGATACAATTAGATATTAATCAAGAATAACATATATTTCTATTTCAAGACAAAAATTTGTAGATTTCCCCTTCTGTGAGCTACAAAGACATTATGAATTCTATGATGAAGAAGCAAAGCCCATGAATTGAGCTTATTTGCCAGCAAAGTTAAACTTTGTTAAGAGTTCTTCAGTAGCACTCTGAGAGTGCCCTGAGCTTAAATTCTGCCAGCCATGGATGTGTGACCCTGAGAAAGTCAGTTAACCTCTCTGTATCGCAGAGCTCTCATCAGCAAAATGAAATTGACCCAGGACTACACTCAGGTGAGGAGAATCTCTCAATTAACAAGACAAATTGTACATAAACACTAAGATACTAAAGCAAATGGTGCTTTATAAATCTTGAATGGAAGTGTCAAAGGTCTATAAAGTAACACTCTCCCATATACAGATACAAAATCTAAGCTATTTGAGAAATGCATTGGAGCCCATTTAGTACATGCTTTAGTTATCATCATATTCCTGTGTTCTTGACTCCCTCTCTGCTCATTCAAATCTTTCCTGCCCCAGTATGCTTACTGCTTAATCTTCTTCTCTTCCAAGCCTACTGCTTTCTGAAGGATTTAACATTTTCTCTATTGCCACATTCCTGTTTATTTGCACCACTTGCTAGCTACCTCACGCCTCTCCTTCCTTGGAGAAGATGCTGGATTTCTGTCTCCATGAGTGCCAAATATTTTCTAATAGCACGATTCATGGAGAGACACAGACCACCACAGGGAGAGAAGACAAACAAATTCTTGGCTCTTAAACTGTTACTTGTTTAAAAAAAAACATGTTTTGTTTCTTTTTCTGAGACAGTCAAGGACATGAAGGCTGCTTTTGCTAAAAAAACAAAAACAAAAACAATAATGGCTCTTCACTTTGGCCTACTGATGTTCAATAAGTAACAGAAAGCAGAAGAATCCTAAACTGGATTTTGCATCTGGCCCTTTATTACCTTAAAACATGATGTCAAGTCCTCAAGCAGTTGTGTATATAGGCACGATAATCATTTAGAGAGTGTCTGTCTAAAAGCTGGCAACGCAAGATTGATTAAGCTAACTCATCCCCTTTCTGGGGATTGAGGACATCAAGATAAGACATTTCTAGGTACATTCAAGTAATAATGGGCACCCAAAAGTCTCTGCTCATTGCCCTAAACTTGGCATCATTGTGGATTCTAGTGGTGTCCACAACATTGAGACTTCCCCAAGCAGAAACAATCCTCTCCCGAAGAGCAAATGGCCCCCTCAAGCAATAATGCTTTCTCCAGAGCCATCTTGTAAAACCAGCCAACTCTCTTTATAAACACTGGACTCATTCCTTTATCAACACACCAGTTTAATCTTTTCCCTCAGAATTGTGTCCCTTGAAGCTCCTTCAAACCAAAGCCCCTTTCCATTTTCTCTTCTTTCCTAATTGTGCTTGATGAATCAGCCTGTGGCTCTCACTGACTCATCCTGAAAAGCTTTTCTACATCACTGAATCTTGAATCTGACCAGTTAGTGTGGTGCACACCCATAATCTCAGCACCTGGGCAACAGAGGCAAGAGGATCATAAGTTTGAGTTCAGTATGGGCAACTTAGCAACCTATGAAGGTCCTATTGCCAAATAATAATTAACATAATAATAATGATAAAAGACTAAGGGAGTACAAGCTCAGTATGAAAACCTTGAGTTGATACCTCACTACCAGAAAAAATAAAGGAAGGGGAAAAGAGAGAAGGAAAGGGGTGGGGAGAGAGAGGAAGAGGGACAGAGAGGACAGGGAGAAAGGGAAGGGGGGGGAGGAAATAAAGGGGAAAAACCCGACTGAGTTAAGCTGGAGGTCCTATCTTTTAGCGAAATCTCCTTGGACCACTTTGATGACACTGAGGAGTGAAAAACCAGCAGCTACTGCTGCTACTACTAACTCACCTAAATAGAATGAGAACTGAGGACCCACCATACACTAAAGCACAGTTCACTGATACCTTTTAAATGCTTTATCTAAGAGGGAAATTCAAATGGTATTTCCCAGAGCAGAGAGACTGTTCTGCGAATTATATCACCAGAAATGTTTCTCATATTAGTTTGTGCAATAAAAATGAAGCCCCTTATCTTAACTTCAAAATGCTGTAATTACATTCACCAAACAAAAGGTTAAGCCAAGCTCTTCAGGAGACTACATCTCTTGGAAAGACAAGTAGGTTATTGTCCCCAAAAGGCTTAAGAATAACATCATTTGCAAAGCTTAACTTCTTGTTTGCTAATGTGATTAAAGAGGTTGGAATACATGCATCAGTCATCTAATCTTTGTAAATAAGAGGTATACTGACAAATGCTTTGAGACTTCCATTCCCTGACTGCCCTCCTACCTGATATTTGGCAGAAGGAACCCTGACAGTGTACCTTACTTTGGATGCAAAGTACACTTCAGGGAACAAATCTCCCTGAACAACTGATAGAAACTCTGTCACCAGATGTGTATGGCGACAACATGCTCTCTTACCTTTCTCCCTGTTACTCTCAGGACAACACATCTGCTCAAAGGATCAGATTTAAGATCTGAGTCTGGTATAGTTTGGATATGGAGTGTCGCCCAAGGTCCCCTGTGTTAGAGGCTTCATTCCCAAGATGGTTCTAGTGGAATAAGGTGGAATCTTAAGAGATGGGACCTAATGTGGAGATTTTAGGTCATAGGCTTCATGCCCCCCAAAGAGGACTGTAGGGCACCAGCCCCCTTCTCTCTCTTTTGCTCCCTGACTCATGATAAGGTGAAAGGTTTGGCTCTGAAATGTGCTCCCAATGTAATGTGCTCTTTGCCACAAGCCCAAAGCCATGGAACCAACAGATAATGAACTTCAATTTCCAAAATTGTGAGTCAAATAACTTTTTCCTCTTTATAAGCTATCTAAGGTATTTTGTTTTAGTGAGTGAAGCTGAGGCAGACAAATACTTTTATCTACTTCTTCACCCACAGCCTCACTATTGTTAGTAATGAAGTCCCTATTTAATCTTTCTTTACAATGATTACTGAATATATTCCTCATTTGTAACTACTACTTCAGGCAACTGATTCCAGATTATTATTGATCCAATTCTTTGGATACTGACACAATATCATATACACACCAATTACATTTTCTCACACACTACTTTCTTCTTGACACTGGCTTATTGTAATTTATTACTAACCTATCATGTCTTAAAGGCTTACCATAATTTGGCCCTTCTCTTTCAACCTTTATGTCCTACCATGACCCCATTTCTATTGCATCTCAACTCTTTTCTCCCTATGCCACAAAAAAAACCTCTCCTTTTTTTCCCCTTTTCTTGCCTCCACAACCATGAATTGCATATAATAATGGAGGGGATCTGTTTGTTTGTCAGCCTTCCAGAGTGCTGGGATTACAGGTGTGTTCTAAAATGCCCAAATAAAATACAAGGGATATTTCAGATAGAAATACATTTAATTTCTCCATTTCTCTATACTTTTTATCTCTTATTGTCTTTTATGCAACTAATCAAGCTTTATTTCTTCTGTGAATCTTTATTGATATCTACACTCCAAGGCACATTATTCAATCATTCATTATTTTCCTCACACTTTGTTTTGTGCTGGAAAAGGTGCTAGATTCTCAGGACACAAAGGGAGTTAAGATATTTTCCTTGTTTTCAAGAGGATGAGTCCATTATGGAAATGTCTGTAACATTTATTATCTATACCATCCTTTGGCATTTACTAAGTTTAGGCTTAGTACTATTAACTAATATAGCTCTGTGTACTTTACAAAATATTGTACAGTGAAACAGAAAAAGTTAGCAGTTAAAAAATGCCTGCTGAAAAAGTGAAAGTTTAATTCTTTTCATTGTAAAAATCTAAATATTGAAGTGGGTAAATGTGTCCTCAAAAGTTCTCTATGGTGTTTTCCTGATCTCTATGGCCCCGTGCACTGAATAATCTTGGTTCTATTCAGCACCCTCAACCTGTGTGGCTCTACCAAGGCCTATGTTCTGCCAAAATCAATTTACTTCTGAAATTTTTGGCTTTTTTGATAATAATTGCCATGCCTCATATGAATTCTTATGAATTCCTGTTCAAACTAACAGATGCAACATTGGCAAATAGTGAGCAGTATCATGGCAAAAGGTAGAAAGCTCGATTTTCCTGCCAACTCTGTGATCCTGAATAGGTCATTTATTCTCTCCGAGCTTAATATTCATCACTGTCAAAATGGGAATGATATCACTTATTCATAGGAAAGGGATTGTAATAAAGAATAAGAAAGAGATTTGGATAAAATCAGAACAGTGAATTGCACTTGTCTCAAGTGTTATCATCAGGTGTTAGTACATACTAGCATAAAAGGTGAACCAAAAGATGCCCACAAATACTGTGGTTCTTGTTACAGAAAATCTAGTTCCAGAATAATTTGATTCACTAGGGAAAACACTTAAACTCAGCTTATTTTTCAGTTCAAAGAACAACAGTTTTAACTGACATTTACCTTGCAAAATATATAAACTGATGAATCACAAGTACATCTTGTGGTCCAAAACATTACTATGTGATATGAAATAGTAGGTATAATGAGGAAACAATAGAAGAACTTGATTCTCCTTGTCTTGAAGGTGAGGTTGGGGAAGAGGACACAGGTCAGATTTGAGGAAAATGTTAATGTCGGAGGAAAAATGATAACTAATATTTTGAACAAGGTATTAGAGTGTGTGTAATTTTCCTAATGGAGGAGAATGGAAAGACATTCCATAGAAAAAGAAAACTGCATGTATGAGTATAGAGCATGTTAACTGAGGAATTCTCAGATACTCAAGACAGGCCAGAGAAGAAGATAAGTAAAGTAATAAAGGTTACATGGCTTTACTTAAGTCTCACAACTCAGGCAGCAAACTATACTACTTACACGTCCACTAGTTTTTTATGTAATTGTCTAAAATAAGATTCCCATATTTACACTATTGGTACTATATCATTTACTGAAACCAAATCATTTCATAAAACATAAAGGTGCTATGGACGCTACACAGAAACTTTCAGTTAGAAAAGTAAATAAATATAAAATAATTCCTGTGCATTTCTTTCTGACTAAAAAACTTACAAAGAATAAGAAGGATTCATTCTTATTACTATAAAATTTACTTATTTATTCATTTTTTAAATATTTGCTCAGCATCTGCTGTATCATAATCAATGAGTTATACACTAGAATTCTTCAGTGAACTATGCGTGGCTTTTGCCTGGTCCTTATTATTTAGGAAAATAGACATAAATTAAACAAACACTTAAATAATTCTTATAGTGGAAGTGCTACAAAGAAATATGGATGCTAGGGGTATATGTAAGAAGAAGAGTTCAGTAAGACATGGAAAGGATTTATAATAAAGACCTAAAATTGAACATAATTCAGTCAAGACAGAAATAATTGTGGACACCTGTGTGATGATGAAGACGAAGATATGAGAATGAATGAAAGGCAGCCAAGTTAGAGAGAGCTGAATTCAGAAAGGAAGCTGGCTACAAATGAAAAATAGACAGTGAGTTGTAGAATCATCAGTGACAGAAAATGCAGCTTATAGGCAGGACCAAAATAATATAGGAACTTGGAATGTTGTCCTGAAATCTTTACCCTAAGATGATGAACAGTGTTAAGAAGGGAAGTAATATAACTCAAGTATAAAATGCATATATGCTTGTACTTCTGGAATTTTTTCCATAAATTCTTCACAAAAGCTTTATTGATACGTCATTGATTTCTTTTATAAATGCTTCCAAATGTTTCCACAAAGTGATGTCTTTTAGAATATCAAAACAACCCTCACAAACTTTGCTAGATCCATTGTACATTTTAAGCTATTGATTGTGTCTTAAAAACAATGAAATGTTTCACTTGCAATTTTACTTCTCGGAAAACACAAAATCACTACTACTCAAAAGAGGAACTTCTACAAAGGCTTTGTAAAAGTTTATTAGCATGGTTCAGTAATTGCAGACTAGGGAGTCAAGCAAGAAAGGAAGCATTCCATTAGGTTTAGACAGAGCCAACTTTTGCTCAGAGCACACCAGATACCCAGTACCCTGCATAGAAGCTCTTATTTTTAGAAAGAAATAAAACATCAATTGTTTAAGAGCATTTACTTCAACATTCAATTATATATTCTGATTTTCAGGTGGAAACTTAATAGAAATGATTTTAAAGAGGCATATATTACTAAAATAATACCCTGATATTACCACTTTCATAATCTTTCATATTTCAATATAATATTTTATATAAATGGGTTCAGATTAGGGATCAGAAGATATAATTACAGTGTTTCTAAATGAAAGTTTTCACTTTTTATTTTTACACTCGTGATCTTTAAATTATAAACTATTTGATCAAAGAGAGACCTTTAAAATTAATTTGGCCTTACACAAAATTGTTCAAGTTTAAATCTGTTCCTCCTTTGAAAGGAAACAAAATATTTCATTTTAAGAGTCAGAGAAAAACAAAGCTAATGAAAATGTACATAGTTGTAAACTTTGAAAATGGTTTTATCTGGTTATATTCCAGCAACTGATTTTTAGTTAATAGCCTACAGCCAAAATGCTTTGTTAATCTTAAAAACTTACACAAATGCCATTTGTTCTCACTCTTTGAACTAAGGATCTTGATGTTGACAAATTAGAGGTGAAGAAGTAACCTTTATACACTCAATTTCTCAGAGTAGAGTATCAAATAATCATACAGTAAAAAGGGCTTCTTACTTGGGATTCTTCTCTGTTTAAGGTTAAGATAAGGCTATAAATTAATTATATTCACATATGATGACGAATTTAAATACCATAAACCTAGATGAATAAAGGAAATCTTTGCAACTGCTCAAAATACTAACATATTCATTTTTAATTTAAGCATATCTGTAATAAGGGTATTTTTTCTGATGAATGCACTGCATTTAGGGAATTAAAAATTTCTTAAGGGTACCTGTATTAATGAGTTTTATTAGCAATAAATAATGTTATTTTTATTTTTCAGTATTTTTTTAAATAATATTCTCTTAGAAATATTGTATGAGGGCCAATATTTTGTAGTAATTTATTTTTGCTCCCAGAAATTACTTATTAATTTGCCTTTACCCACACCTACATTTAAATGGTCAGTAATTATTTATGTACATACAAGGTGTGGTAAAAAATACAGTGAATCCTTAACTTAAAAATTATTATTGCAATAAAGGGCATATTGCCATTTAGTCCCCTCAAAATATTTGCCTTCATTTCAAGCACATTTATCCTTTCGTTCCTGCCACTTTCTCATTACAGTTTACATTCATGGCAGTTTCTGTAAAATGAACCAGATCTGGCATGATGCAACTTCTGGCTTTTTCTCAATCAAAATGACACAGAAGGTAAATGTTTTGAATTCATTCAGGACATGAAGGCAGCCAGGACAGCACCAAAGACACAAAACAGAACTTCCAGAACTGCTTCAGAAAGTGGCAACAGTGATAGTATAAGTGTGTCAGCACAGGCAGGGAATGTTTTTGAGCAGAATTAATGGTGTCATTTGCTGTCATTTAAAAAAAAGTAAACATTTGCCATATATTTCAATCACATTTTTGTATGCATTTATAAAAGTTAGTTATAAAACCCGGTCTATTTTTTATTTTTATCTTGCCTTCACACATACCCCACAATATTTGTTTTCAGTTGAACTTAAAACTTTAAAATAGGCAATATTTTATATAATTTGTTTATAATCTTTTATGAAATAGAGAAAACTCTTGAACATCTTTTGATATTTTATTCAAAAGGTTAAAAAAGTTTTAAAATGTGCTTAAATAACTGCCAAGTAAAAAAATAGACATTTTTATCTTTTAAATGTCTTCTAGGATTCCTGAAGAGCATCAGAATTTGGAGTCAATGTATATTTTCAGATTAAATAGTACTTAACCTCTGAGGAAAAAAAGGTCCTATGCCAAGTGTAAATTGCATAGCTTTTTCAAATGCAATACAAGTTCTATGATTAGATTTAGTACAAAATCAAGTTTCAATTTAAAATCTAGCTGTAAATACATACATATAAAATTGCATATGTATTATGTTCAAGGATCTTAGAAACAGCTTGCAGAAACTATCAAAGCTTTAAAAGTTCCATTTAACCTAGAATGTCTGCTTTGACCCAACTGACATGTTATAATATTATTCTCTCTAGTTCCTTTTCAGTATTCTCCATCTCATCCTAAGAAATCATCTAAATAGAGCAAATACGTTCCATCTCACCACAAATGCAGTTTTACATATAATTCAAACCGAAAGAGGAATTAAGAATTTGGAGCACCCTATCCTATTCTAATACTTGTTTACCTAAACAATATAATTTGGTGAAGTAATAGCTTCTGTGAACAAAATGATGGTGAGATCTAAGTACTTGAATGTCAATATTTGTATTCCTCTCTTGACAGCTTTCCTAATTAGTTATTCAGAAGAAAACTTTACACTACTTGTCACAGTGACCAAAAAGCAAACAATTATAAGTATTTGATGTAGAAGTCTTACTTATCTACCACTTAACACAGTTATGAATATAGGATTTTTATCTTATAAAGATTTAAAGGAAACAGATTGTACTCTCTTTTTCCGATCAGAATGTGTACATAGCTGAAATGTATATGCTGAATCAGAAAATACTGTAGTAACCTTTTTGGTAAGTGTGAGAATATAAGATATGTGGGGACAATTTTAAGATTCCATACAAGTTTCATGTCATAGTGTTTTCCTCCCCAATTTTTAATGAATGTAAAATATGACTACTTCTCTTATCCTGATTCTAATCAATTCCTTCAAAATAATCTCTCTCACACAAGTTATTCTACTAGGTATTTAATGAGCTAAAACATAGGCAAAGGTAGCTAGTATTTAAACTAATTATTCAATAAATCAGTCTTTCACCTAAAGAAGTATTTTGTAAATTATTTATATTTAAATAAAAATTATTCATTGTAGGATATCATTAAATTTGGCCACGTGACAGACATGCTAGCACAGGCATAGAGGTAAATATGTGTGAAGATGATAGAGGAAACATACACAAATATGAAAAACCCTCCCACACTGGTGGATTCAATTTCAGTCATCTGCTTTAGACTGTCAAAGGACAATGAAAAGAAGGCACTAAAGCTAAACATAGCCTAAAATATAAATAATTCAGATTTTTTTATTCAGACTGTCTGGCTGTTTGTCCTTACTGTAAATAGCTAAGGAATAGGTCAAAGTATAGTGACATGATGTAGCTCGCAATTCATTATTGCCAAGCATCATTCCTGAATTTATTGTAACAAAACCACGCTAATGAAGTTGGGGGTCTCAGGTTCCAGTAAGGCAGTCAGCATCTTTCCATCTGAGTCACATCTTTCCCTGCCTTCCTGCAAGTGTACGTCATTAGCCAAAAGAGGAATATGCATGAGAAAGAGAATA
This sequence comes from Heterocephalus glaber, assembly GCF_000247695.1. The sequence continues at coordinate 4,050,987 of NW_004624765.1, read as the reverse complement.
AAATCAGTACTTTACCAGCACCGGAAAGCAATATTTATTTTGTGTCCTGTGGAGTGGTTGAAAAGCAATATTCTCATATATGAAGAATTCCATACATATTTTCATAAGAGAAGATGATAGTTCCAGACCATTATAAAATACTAACTTAAACAAAAGATAAAGGCTTTGATTTACTATAAGAACAGGACATTTTCTTTAGTAGAGAAAAATTATTTACATGATTTATATACAGCTTTCATTTAAAAAAATAGAAATTTTAGATGGCAGTGATTCTTGGAAAGATAAAAACTCATAGTTATGCCAAATGTACAATAAAAGTATATTTTTCAAAGTTTGTTACACACTCATAATAACATGTTTATTGTTTGTTATCTGGAAAAAGAATTTTCATCTACTTGTTTAGAAAAACTGTACTTTTGACTTTTCATTCACTGCCTTTGGTCATTAATGAAATAGAAATCTGCTATTAAAATCTGAAAGTAATATTTTTTTCTTTAGTAGTGCAAGATAAAAATAATCATTAAAACCTAAGTCTTTGTACTACAGAATACAGAGGTCCAATGAGTTACTGTTATTGTTACTATTCAGGTCCATATCACATTATTAAATTTTTCACTTCATAATACTAATGTATATTATTTTTTCAAAACAATTTCCATACAACTAAAATATGCCACAGATTAAAAACAAGTTGCCCATTATAACAGTGGACAAGGATAGAATTAACCCTATTAACCCTCTACAGTATATACCATACTGCTTTAGCTATAGTTGATAATTAATGGTTGATTGTTTAGAGAATGAGTATAAAATGAGAAAATGCATTTAATATAAAAAAGCTGATGGGTCAGGCACCTTGTTGGCAGCACTGAGTTACTGAATGCCAGCAGTGGCAAGGAAGACCAATGTAATGACAAAGGAGAGAAAGCTCTCAAGAATTTTAATGAGGGTAAAAGGTCTAATAGTTCATTCCCATTACTTGCTACATTTTGCCTTGATTTAGAGAGTTCACAAAGTGTAAGACAATAGTGCAAAATCTGTGATTTTTATGCCTTGCTGCTTTCTATTATATACCTTAACCTTGTGATGGTGATAAAGTACATAGTAAATAAGTTTTAGAGCCTTTTTCTAGCCAACTATGTGATGTTTTGGGGGTCAAACGTTAAACACAGTAAACTAAATTTTTTTCTCCAAAAAGAAAGGCAAAAACTGGAGATTACAAGAAAGCTAGGTTAAAAGAGCATAACAATTACTAAAATAAAACCCTTTTGAGAAGGACGCATTTAAAAGTATTTCAACAAAATGTACAGTGTTCAACAAAGTTTAAGGGAAGTATCTCCAAAACATTACAGAGATTTTTCCAAAGATTATTTGTAAGTACATACTCAGTCTGATTTCAGAGGCCCACTTGTGTAGCCTTTCTGAGATCTTGGAAGGTATACTAGGTGGGGCGTTTCAGTTACAGTAAAAGGAAACAACATCATCCAGTTTAAGGTGGAAAGGGGAGGAAATTATACAGCTGTAAAGCTGCAGGAATATCTTATGGGGCCAAATGGAAGGAAAGGCTGGGCACAAGCAATCTTCAGAAGTAAAGTGAACCTGGAAATGAATAGTTACTGAGGTAGAGCAGAAAAGATAAAGATAGGTTGAAAAGAGTCAAGGAAAACTATAATTTTAAAATCGAACTTTTAAGAAAAACTGCAGCTTCAGACACAAAAGTTACTCATGCCTTTTCAAGAAACTTACTGAAAAAAATTTCCTAAGGGTCTGGAGGACACAAAAAGACCACAACTTTGGAACCATGCCTTTCACAGGAAAATTGCCCTTTCTGCTACACACTTCCATTCTCAAGGAAACAATGTACTCAGCAGACAACACACCTCTCAATTTAAAATGCATGCAAACAATTTGTATTCTAACCTAGTCCACCAGAATGGGTAAATTGGTACACAGGAGCAACAAACATCCTTGACCTTGACTTAAAGACACCTCCAACACCACATAAATACCTCCACCTAATATCATAGTATACCTCTCTCTTTAGAGCCCACACTCTATTCTCTGTGTGCGTACTTTTAAAATCTGCCTAATAAACTTCTTCATTCTTCTCACTAATGTATCTTGAAAATTCTTCTTCTATGACAGAAGTCAGAGAACATGACAACCCTTGGTGGAGTAAATTGAGGTCAACAACTCCTCTTTGGGGGGATATCCTCAAACCCCATTCAATGATAGTTCCTACATCAATAATTGGATAGACTGAGCTCTTATTCTGCTTTTTATGTCGGAGGTTTTGCTCCATTCTATTGTTTACCTCCCCCAGTCCCATCTTTCTCTGCCACTCAAACTACAAGACAAAAAAATGACAATGTTCAGGTATTCAAGTGGACAAATAGACTAACTCATACAGACAGGGAATGCCCTTAGTTACAAATCCTTATGGGGAGGGATTGCTGTTGAACCATATCCTGTATTAACCCCATGCACCTGGCCCATAATGTGGTCACAATGAAATAACATGACTATGAAGACAGGCTTACCTGCTCATTTGGAGAACATAGCACATTATAGGCTATATAATTTAAGGAAAATACCCATTCATTTATCATTCAAAAATACTTAACATATTGTATCTTAGTTATTGTTCTAAATACTGACTATACAGAAAGTAAATAAGATACAGAGGGTACATGGGTAAATTGATCTCATGTACCACAGAAGCTAGAATGGTTTATGCAAAACAATGGAAAAAAAAAACACTCCTACCTTGTTAGAGACGAAAATAAAGGTGGAAAAATCCTTTTAAAACAAAAGTAATTTCTTTAGCTGGTAAAGGCAGAAATAAATCCAGAATGAAATTTAAGATCACTAACCATGGTTCTTCTTCTCTAAACACATTATAGATTTAGGTCATTCTTAGAAGAAAGGAAATTGTGAAATCTCTTTAAAGATATAAAAAGTGGTTCATTGAATCATGGTTACATTAATATATCTGAGAGAGATGTGATACACAGAATAGTCTTATGCAGGTTTACTACTCCTTTATACAATGCAAAACTTGTAAGAAATAATAGGATAATGGAAAAATAACTAGATCTTCTTTATAAAAGTTCTACTTATGATGTGCCAATACCAGATTATGTATTTTGGAGGAAGGTTACTAATAGAATAAATGAGCCATATTGTTATTTCAAGAAATTTTATATTAAATGGACTGCTTTTAGCATATTCCAAGGTGTAATTTGAAATAATGGCTCATCCAGTAGTGTAGTATAATGAAGATTTTTGGCAAACAGTCTCTGTTTCAGGACTCATTAAGAAGGTAGTTATAATTCTGTGCTCACCAAGGAAATAAGAAAGAAGCATCTGGAGTATAGTGTCTTTGGTCTACTTCTGTATCTAACTCTTTTCAAATCCCCTTCATTATATTATCTAATTCCAAAATGTGACCTTGTCACTTAAATGCTGACATTTTATAAATATCTACAGTATAAGACTCACTATTTCTCCATTGTAATATTTTATTCCATCTTCAAACTCTCTCTTCATGTACACTACACTGCAGATTCCTTGAGGGAAAATACTTATGTGAATTATCTGCATGTATATACCCACTGTCTGAAACACTACACACTCAAGAACTAACTCTGACTTAGGGCCTTTCTTCTAAGCCTTAACTTATACTACTTCCATTAGAACGTCCTCCTCTTCCAACCTACTCCCTTCATGAGCTCCTACTCGTTTTCTCACCATTCAGTTAAAGCACCTCTTTGATGGAACCTTTCCAGAATCCTTCAGAAGTAACCACTGCTTCCCTTCTCTAGCATTCATGCCTACCAATAACTCAAGACTGTCTTTATGATTGCAGGTTCTTATTTCTGTCTTAGCAACTATAAACTTACAACTATAAATGTATACACTTAAACCTATAGCAACTTTATGATTCTGGGCTCTTATTTGTGTCTTAGCAACTATAAACATATTTATTCATCATTTAATGACCCATTTGTTTAATGACTGTTTGGATTTATGACTGAGTCGTGCTGTTTGGACTTACCACCCACTGCTGGGACTCAAGACTTACAGTGCAGAAATGTGAGCAGGAGTGTAGTCTTATGGTGACTCCTTCTACAGTACACTACTGTAACTTTTGCTGATTGTACTGTACAGTACAGTAGTCCATGTCCTGTTATACATTACAGTATTGCATGTAAAAGGTATGCAAATAAAAGTAAAGTTATCGAGTTGGAGTTTCCTATGACAATTTCTTTATTCTAAATACTGTAATGTACCTACTATATACAATTCCTCATTTAGTGGCCAATTCATTTAATGACCTAGTTGCAGGAACAGCCGTCTGTCTACTGTATATATTTGTAATATATATATTTGTATACACATGCATATACAGTAGCTATGTATTGCACATCTCTGCTATAACATTTCAATGCTGTTGAAATCAAGAACAATAGATTACTTGCTAATGTATCTTGAGCTATAATCAATTTCTGAGTGGATGAATATATATCATAATTACAAATGATTATTTTCTATGGGGAGAAATATGCATTACATCAAAAAAGTTCCCACTTAGCAAAGAAAACTATTAGAGTTATCTTTATATAGATAGAAATAGAAAATATAGATATATGAGGGGTTAATACAAATTATATGAATTTTAGAGATGTGACTTAAGAAATAGCAATCACTTCACAACTTATTTTTTGCTCCAGGTAAAAATATTATCTGTCCTTATCTTACTTACCTTATTCTTTCTAAATTATTCTAATACATTATTTTATTATTACAAATTGATTCCTAAAAATGCTGGATAGTTACTAGTATAGACAATGTTGCTCAAACATCTGTATGCTACTTTCATATTGTAGGTGTTAAATATTGATTAAAGATTGTTAAATACTGATTAAAATATAGCTTTCATTTTTCTACTCTGTTACTTCATATAATTTTAAGGATTATAAAAGGTATAAGGCATTTTAATGCCACTCAATTTAAAGACTGTCATTTACAATATTTAGGACTATTTTGCAGGTTGGTAGCTAGTTCCACGTATTGCAAACAAAGCAAAGCACACATAAAGAGGAAATCAGAGATCTTTAGACTGCACTTGATCATATTTTCTCATATTGTTATGATCTACAGACTATTTAAACTATTTCATTTCCCTTTTTCAGAATTCAGCTTTTTCCATTAGTTTTCCATTTTTCAGAATGTCATTGAGTTTCTTACGTATTTTATAGGTTTACTGTAGGTATTCTCTTTTAAAACCAGCAGCACCTGGCCAAAAAGTATTAACACACTCTCTGGGATTCAAATAACTTTTACCATCTACTTGGATAAACAAAGGTTTCACAATTAAAAATCATAATTACCAAAGAAGTTTGGCACCTATGGAACCTGAGCACTATCAATCAAGCAATAGGATAAGAAAATACCTTCATTCACCTAACTAGTCCTAATATAAGTGTCATTTTGAAATGGAAATCTTAAGTTAAATATATTACTTATGTTTTCAGGTGGATCATTTTCTGGTTACTACTAATTCTAGATATGTTTTTCACACCCAGAATAGTTAAGTAGCATTTTTACTACTTTTCTAAGTTAAGAAATATTAAAATTATCATACTTTTAAAAATAATTACTCTCCCTTAAATAGTTTATTCTATTCATACTTGGAATACTTCATCCTGATTTATACAAGCCAGTGCTCCTTCAATAATATTTAAATATTATTGAATAAGCATCACATATATTCCAGGGAACCTATTGTTTAAAATGCAACTAATAAGTCTTGTATAAAAGTAAATTCCTACAGTGCAAAGCCTACATCCTAATCTCATTTTGTCACAGTCTCTTTGAAGTTCAAATTTTCCTATACCTGCTGCAGTTAAAGCAGAAATTGAACTGCTGTCATTGGCATTAATAGCCTGCTACCAGACTGAGGTTAAATGAGAGCACAAAAAAGCTTCCCAAAGGACTGACTGTCTCAGAGTAATTTCACACACACACATACCCATTCGTGTGGGTACATTTGTCTCCCTAGGTAAGTACATGTAATTTCTCATGGGTCTACATTAAATCATTCACAGGGTTTCTAAAATAGATCCCCCATTGAGTTTCAGTGTTAGTCCCCTGATGCTAATATAATATAGCCTAAAATGTCCAAAGTGATGAAAATAGGGCAAAGGAGGAGATGAACGGAAGGCACCAATCCTTATCTAACTGATCCTCTGATTCTCTTAGTACTCAGCCTGTCAGAAAAAGATGGATGGGCAAGATATCATGTAATACTCCCCAACAGTATAGTTAGCCAATCTCACAGTGATAGCAACTGCTGTACATGTGGGTGGGGCTCAGTCATCATGGCATTGCTACGCTTGTTCTTTTTCTGGGCTATTCTCCTGCATCACTTATCTCCTGCCTAGTGTCACAGAACTCAGAAGAGAGGCAGAAGAACATAACTACCAGGTTCAAGCAAGGGGTCTCCCTTTCCACACATCATGGCACCACTGTCAACCCACAGAGAAAAAAGAAAGAGAGCTTTACCCGCAGGAAGGAGAGATCCCGGTTGTGCTCTATACTGGTGATCTCCAGGTTGCCCATGACCACCTCACAGTTCTCATAGTATTTTCGTAAGGCTCGGTACTGCTGTTCCAGGTCTGAGAGAGAGCTCAGTTTATTTTCTGTTCCTGCACACACTGTAAAAACAAAAGATACACATGAAGTTATAGAACCTTTTTAAGACACACACAATGAAAGTATACTCCACAACAGTCTACCTCAATCCCCTGAATTAAAATATTTCAAAGGATCCTAAATGCCATAGGTTCTCACACTGATAAATACCTTCACTTTTATATTCCCAAATTACACATGCGAGCCACAGTAAGAGGGAATATGTTCCACATAAACACTGTAAGTTTATCTTTTAAGAAAATAAACTTAAGAATTTAACTGCTCTGAGCATATGAAGCATATAAATGCATTTGCTTTCATTTAAACATTGTTATCCTTAGGATTTGTAATCTTTTATTTTTCTAGTAGAGTAACTGGACAGATATAAATAAATCACAATCAAGAGATAACAGTAACATTTTTGTTTTTTAAAATATTTGTTGTCTTTGTAAAATAAGCTGTTCTGACTAAATTTTTGGCTTAGTTATATGTCTGTAAGACCTGAACTATTCTATCTTTTCTAAAATATGTGTTAAACAACTTAGATTGAAATATTTTTCCATATACTACAAACAAGATAACAAAATCCAACGTATTTATATCAGCTGAGTCATCACTGTGTATATTCATGAGTGTTCTGAAATATAATGGACTAATAATAAATTTTCCCCGTCTGCCATCTTTGATGGTGTAGTCTTTAATCTGCTGTGAGCATGTGAGTATACATACCTATGTGTGTTTGTATGTGTTGATATTTTTGTTTTCTAGAGCCAGAGTTTAATTATTTCTCATGTTTTTATACCTATCTGTATACAATCTTTACCATAAAATATACTGACTCTAATCTTTGATAAAATTATATTACAACTCTTAGAATGTAAAGTTAAAATAGATTGTAAATAATCTTCCTTAAGTTACATAATATACACTGAATTCAAGACAAGATACAATGGGCACATAACTTCAAAGACACTGGGAACAGAAAACATGAGCCAAAACAAACATTTTCTCTTTGCAAATTGATTATCTTTAGTATTTGAAATAGTAACAGAAAGCTAACACTGTGACTATATTTGGAAAAGGTCTTTGTAAATGTGATCAAGTTAAGATGAGGACATCAAGGTGAGCCCTAATCCAATATGATATAGATCTCCTTTTAAGCAGAGAAAGATACCATGTGCATGCAAAAACACAGAGAGGAAAGCCCTAGAACTAAAAAGGTAGAGTTGAGTGATGCTACTGCAAGCCAAGGAATGCCAAGAAGTGACAGCCACTATCAGAAATCATGAAAATCCAAGAATTCTACCAAGAATCTCTGAGAGAATGTGACCCTGCTGATAGCTTGTTTTGGGATTTCCAACTACCAGAACCATAATAAAATAGACTGCTGTTGCTTTAAGCCATCTATTGTGACACTTCATTATAGCAGCTCTATGAAAACAATACATAGTCTTTAGATGATTTTTCTCTGAAATTCTACATTTAAATAAATGCTAAAAATTACTTCCTCTCTCTCCCTCTAGGGTCCTATCAGCTTATCATTTCCTATCTACCCTTCCTGTTCTCTCTGCTGAGTGCCAAGTCCCCAGATACCATGTGAAAATTCATTTGCTGCTTTTCAGAAAGAAGTTTTGTGCACTAATAATGATGGGTGCACTGGCAAAGACCTCTACAATCTGATAGGCATTCTCCTCTTCCTGGATCTTGAGAGACTGCATAATTTTCACCTGGCATATGGCCTCTGTGGCAGTTAGCCTGGACTGTTGACTTGATTACTTTGGGATGAACCTAGGGGATGGATGGAGCAAATTTCTGAGTGTGCTGGGATGGGTCATGGAGGTGTGGCCTTAGGGTCTAGGTCTGGTCCTTGGTCCCTTCCTCTCTGTCACTGTTCCTCAGTTCTGCTTCCTGGATGACATGAACTAAGTAGCTTTCCTTCACCCATCTACCATGATGTTTCTCCCTTGGAGCTAGCTGACCATAGACTGAATCCCTTAAAATAAAGGCCAAATTAGACCTTTACTCCTTTAATACTTGTGTCAGTTATTGTGTCTAGCAAAGGGAAAGTTGAAAAATATAGTCACCCAAAATAAAGATTACACTTTTTTCTCCTCTCCTTGGAAGTACATTTGTCCAATGGACTAAGCTCTTACATGTTGTGTGACACTTTCCAGAACATTATCTAAAGCATGGTCGAAGCCTAACTTTGCCTCCTTTATGCTTTCATCCAGCCTACTGCCAGGAATAGTGATATCACAGCTGAAAATGAACCATCATGTTGGTCCATAGTAAAGAGAAATATATCCTAAAGATGGCTAAGAAATAAGCTAAAAGTAGCAGGATTTTCAAACAATTGTTGTGTTCCATTGTCCTATTATTATTAACAGCAAGACGTTAGTGATGGTGGCCCTATTTGCTAACATAACTACACATAGGACAAAGGACCAGTAAATTCTAAATAAGTTATATGCTTTACATCTTAAGTAACTTTAGGTATTCTGTCTGGTTTGGGGAGTTTGTTCAATTCATAATAAAACTAAACTGGCTCCTGCCTCGAAAGCGCAAGGTCCCAAGTTCAATTCCTGGGTCCAAAAATAAATAAATAAATAAATAAATAAAACTAAAACTTTATTTTTCATCTTCTGAACATTTTATTGGTCCTGTAGAAGTTTCTCTTATTAAAACTAATAAATAAGAATAATACATTTTATTTTGAGAACTGCAATAATATTCAACACAAGCAAGAGGACATGAAATAATTGATTTGAGTACATATTCCTTATCAGTCAAGATCTAATTCCAGGATTATTTTTTCACTATATATTAGAGGCTCTCTGGGAAAAATACTTAGCCCAGATCTTTATTTTTTTGTTCTTAGAAAAAATTTTTAAAACTTTTTATAAACATAAAATATCTGTTCAGAAAAGGCATTATTATATTGTTTTATGAGACACAGATTTTAATTATTAACATAACCATTCCTGAAAATAAATAAAAAGCACACCCTTATAATCAATAAAGTTTATGCGCCATTCTGTAAACATATCCAATGTTATACTGAAACTTTTGTACAACTTATATTGTACTAGCTTCTTTGATCTGAAAGTAAAACTCACACTTTAATATAACATACTAAAAATTTACCATGTAATCATCTAGTTAAAAGATATCCAAAATGTTTAGTGTATTCTGACCTTTGCTATAAAAGCTAAGACTCAGCTTGGCAATCACATCCATTACTGTGATTGTAATACATAGATATTATTTCATGTTTCCCATTCTGCATGCAGGAAAAAGATATATAAAGTTATCTGAGTCTGAATAGTTTTAAGTTTGTGGTAAGTTCTCATTGTTGATGTTCATTCAAAACAACATTTAAATTCATAATGGACATAGTCTGCCCTATATTTTACTAATCTATTTACAGTATATAATACAAACAAAATGCTGTCAACACTTTGAAGACAGATGCAATACATTTGTCATTATTTTGTGTCTGCTGATCTATTATAGCACGTTTGCCAAGAAATTATCATTAAATAATATTCATTTATTTGATATTAAAGTAATTAAAATCAGTATTCAGAAATAGATCCTAAATTCAAAAAATATTTCACTGTTTAATAAATGATCAGCTGTGGTTTCTATAGTCCTTATTAAAGATGAAAAATTAGAATAATTATGTTTAAAAATATTTTTCAACAAAATTGATATCCTCCCATAAATAGAAAATCTGGCTAATCAAAATACTTTATTCACCAAACATTCTAATCTTTGGAGTCTTTTCTATAGACCATTCAATTTAGGAAATATTTTTTATCTCAGTAAGTCTTCCCTTGTATTTATGTCCAATTCAAAGTATCAAGAATCGATAGTGTATTCATCATAACTTTCATCTTGAAGGACAGACTGATTTTTAAAGAATTAGTTTGAACAGATGCATAAAAATCATTTGTACTTCTCTTCATGATGCCTTCACTGAATGTCTCACAACTTCCATTTGTCAATCGATTTTACAATCAGGCAATATATACAAGACAATGCTTAAGCCATTAAGTTTCATTGATTTCACAAGGCTGTTTATCAAAACAGAATTGAAAAATCTTCTTTAATGGCCAAAACAAGTTTAACAAAATTCATCCCCTTTACCAACACTATTATAAACTCCTTAAACTCTAAGCTTACAATATTTTCATCTTCAGAAAACCTAAATTTACATGTGCTCCCTAGAGCTTCCATTCCAAATGTAACTCCAGGAATGAGGCTATATGGAAAGCCTTAATAAAATCACCAACTATTCTATTTAGTATTGATTCAGTTACAAATGTAGCTATCCTTTCAAAAGACACGGGCCCTTCACTCTTATTAAGATTTACATCCAACAGTGAGTGTACTACATTGTCCTCATCCAGTTAAAAAATTAAGATTTACAAGTTTGCAGCAATATAAAAATGCTGGTTAACACAATTATTCATTTGGTTCATTCTCAGAAGAGAAACAAATGAAGAAATGTTATCCATATTAATATTAAAAATCAATTACTGTCTCCAGGCCTGCTATGGCTATGAAATCAACACTCAACTTGCTTACAAAGGGAAAAAATAAGGTGTATGTGGGGGGGAATAACTAAATCGGATTTTTGCCTATCACTCCAATCAAAATGGCTATCAGGAAATGTAAATAAAGAAGTACATAATTATTCCTTTAACATCTACTATTCACCTAGTATCATGGAAAAATATTTATTGGTAAAATTTGCAATGTTTTTTATAAAAGGTCATGCAGTTCTATAAAGGAAAGAAAGCAGCAAGCATGTACAGAATATCAAAGCCATGTATATTGTATGTGAATAATTCAGAAACTGCATAGAAACTATCAGCACCACCGTCACCTAAAAAAAAAACCTGATAAAATAAAATTTAATTTTTCTATGAAGCTCAACATTAATAAACACTTTCCCTTTCAGAAATGTTGACATAATAAATATGCTTAATGTTAATGCAGTTTGTTGAGCATTTAAAACCTAGACCTGTGGTAAACCTTATTTTCTTTTTTTTAAAATAATTTTATTGGTACATTTAAGGTATACAATATAATGACATTCATCACTGGAAATTTGCACCTTTATATAATCCAACTTGGTTCTTATTTTTTCCCCATTCCCCTGCCCTCCCTTCAACCCCTCCATCCTTCCCAATTTACGAAGACTTTGTTTCCATTTTTTCTTTTTCTCTAATTCCATTCCCTTCTTTCCTTTCCTCTACCCTTCCCACTTCCCCTTCCCCTTTGCCCCTTTTCTTCCTATTTCACATTATCTATTATACCTTTTAGTCCTTAGTTACATTTTCAGTTTCTCACACTAGAGAAACTATTCTGTATTTACACGTGTGTCCTATTTATTTCACTTAAGAGTATCGCCTCAATGTGCATCCATTTAGCTATAAATGTCTCTAGTTTCTCATTCTTTATGGCTGAGTAATACTCCATTTTATGTTACTGAGTCATGTGAAAGCTATGTGGAAATATCAACTTGGTCAGCACTGGGTTCAAAACACAAATGTGGTCAAACAAGGTCCCAAATGAGTTCAAACGTGCTAGTCATTTAATCCCGGCCATTGCTCTTTCCCCTGAACTGAGCCAATAGCTTCCTAACTGATATAAGGATTTCTATATAACAGGTTCCTTCTTAATTTACATAAAGGCCAGAATTATCTTTTTTTTTAACCATAAATTGTTCAAGTCACTCTCCTACTAAAAGTACTGTTTGGCTTCCAACTACATGAACTATAAAATCCAACTTCTTACCATAGCTTTTAATAATCTTTACTTATCTTGGCAAAAGTGCCCCCCTTTCAGATAAGCCTTTTGCTGATCACCTTATTAAATAGGTACCAAATTCCTACACAATGTGCTCCACCAGAAAATATAACAATGATTCCACTGAACTGATGTTAAGACCACCACTGCAAGCGCAAGGACCTGAGTTTGATTTCTGGTATCAAAAAAAAAAACAAACCAAAAAGACCACCACCCAGTCACTCGGCTCCTCATGCCTCTGAATCATAAGGCAAAGAGTTAAAAGCTAGCTAGAGTAACTGGTCCTGACTAGCAAGGGAAAACTGGTCTACTACTCCACAGTGTAGATAAGGAATGTGGAAGACAACAGCGTTTGTTAGCACAGTCACCAGCCCTGTAATATAGAAATGGATGGAAAACTACAACCCAGTCCAGGACTACTAATGGTTCAGTTCAGGAATAAAGATTTGGGCCACCCCACCACACAAGGACCCATGACCAGCTGAGGTTCTTACAGGACACAAAAGGAATATAGAATGAGTAGTAGAAGAAGTAGAGATATAAACTATATCATTTTGTGACCAGTTACAGAAACACTTAGCCTGAAGAACTTCTACTCAAGTCTTTGTTCAAATGTTAGACCACTACTGAAATGCCTTAACAACTTTATCTAAAATAGGTATCAAGTTCCGAAAGTACTCTGTCTTCTTTCCCTTGTTTGTTGTGTTGCTATCTGAAATTATCTTATTTATTTGCTCATTTGCTTTATTATATGCTTGCACTTTTAATGCAAACTCCACAGGCATACAGCAGAATTTCAGTCAATATTCCTGGAATAAATGAACTTCAGAGTTATTAAGAATCAGAATTGAGTCAAGGTAAATATGTTGCTTTCTCTACTTTTTAAGAGCTGAATGAACCTGAATAAATTATTTCATCACTTTGAGTGATGTATGTACTATGTACATACAGACTATGTACCTAAGATGTAGAGTTTTGTACTGAATGGTCACCCATTAATAAGCTGATTAGCTATTATGTGCTCAGCACTTCTAAGATATTTGTTTTTCAATTTATGAGCATCCTCTAACATTCACAGAAATACTTCCCTTGTCTCAGCATATGTTTTTATAATGTTATATATTCAGGAGTCCCACTTATTTAGGGTTTTTTTTATTTTAGAAGAAAAAGTTGAAATTTGGCATGTACTTTTTTCTATTTTTTGAATATATTAGAGTGAATTATTAATGATTATAAATATTGAACCACCCTTGTATTGCTGAATGAAGCACATTTAATAATCCATTAATATACTGTACTTCTAGATTTATTAATTAATTAGCACTGGTAGCTTTAATAGTACAAAGTACTTATCAATGCTTTTAAATATTTTAATCAAATGTCACTACACTCTAAATAATAACTGAAATGAGTTCATATTTCAGAAGTTTTATATTCCCAATGATTAAGTATTAAGAAAATTAAAATATTGGTACCAAAATAGGAAATATGTTTAATGATTTATATTATATAAAATTACATAAAGTTTTTCAATGGAAAAATTGCTATCATTTTTAAAAATGTGACCTTATTCTCTGTATGTTTATCCTTCTAGCATCCTTTTCCTGAATCCCAAAGTGATAAAGCATGAAAACTTGTGAAACTAACTAAAATGCTTCCTCACCAATCCTTGAGTCGAAAGAAAAGGACATTTGATATTACAGACCTTACTAATAAAGCTGTATCCAAGGGAGACATTTTATGGATGGATAGTTGAAAGGCAACTCCACAGAATATTTTATACTGCCAAGAGCTGATCTTCCTAAAATTTAATTATCCCTTACTTTTTCTTCTTTTGTTTACTCACAGTAGTCTCTAAATACACTAAAACATACTTAAACTGCTAAACTATATTACAAAGGGATTGACTTTATAATGAGAAACTGTAACAAAAAGATAGGAGTCAAAAATTTTATGTGATTATCTTCTACCACTGAGTATGTTTCTTGAATGTTCTACTCTAATTTGGTCATCTCAATATAAAAGATTATCTTTGTAGTGTGTCTAATTTTTTCCATTTTATATTTTAAATATTAGCTCAGTAAACCTAAAATAATTTAAATGATTTTCAGTATACAGAATATCAACAGATGACTTATATCTGCTTATATTTAACTTTTATTCCTGCTTATGAATTTTCTGTCATTAAACATTGTCTCAATGTATATCTCATTAAATTCCTACACTGAAAGTAAAAGAACATAATTGTAAGAATTTAATGACTATAAATTACATTTTTATTATCTATAGTTGGATGAAATAATAGTCCCCTTATCACCATCTTGTTAAAATTCTCTGACTTTTTTATTCTCTGACCCACTCACACACACACAAATTCTTTTTCATTTTCTTCATAATATTTTGTTTTCTGTGTAAAGGCTAGGTCCTTATCTTTAATGTACGTACTGGACTTGACAAGCAATTAAAGCAAACAATTTCCACTCATCAAGACTTGCCAAATTACTCATCTGCCATCTGCCCCATCATCTGGCTCTCCTTGAGGTCTTGCTGTGAATCTGGATGCACTTCCTCAGATTAAGAGGAACAATACAAACCTCCAAGCGGGTGAAATGCCAGTGGGAGCTAAGAATGTAAACATTAGCAAACATCTTTCTTACCCAGATTATCATGCTTTCAACCATTCCCTTGTGTGTAATAAAACTGGGCCTGATTGTGATGCCATTGCACTGCGAGACCTTTGACATTCATTGTAATTAAAGTGCCAGTGTGGGGAAGATTTTCTCCTATTAGAAATATTTAAAAGAAGAAAATATAAACTTGATATTTCTAATATGATGCTAATATGATGCCATGCTCCCATGGCAAGACTGATTTCTTAAGCATTAATAAATCTTAAGAAATGGTCTATGGTCTGTCTCACACTGGTTTCAGAGAGAGAGTTCCTTTTTCATTTTATTTTTAAGTTTATTTTTTATCAGTACATACCAGTAAATATTTACTTGACTGATAACATGAAATGCCAGGTTTTGGGGCAATCATGCTGTAACAGTAATGGAGAAATCTGTGAAAAGCAAGAGAGAAATGTGTACTTCTGTCACCCCCAGGGTTCTCTTCCTTTGATGCATTTTTTAAGCCTCAAAGACTGTGAAAGCACAACTTTAGGGGGCCCTTCTTCTGGATGCAATAAACTCCAGGCCAGGGTACCTGCCCAGCCACCAGAATGTTGACTGAATTTTATACCCATCGGTGTCTTGATCTATGTGTCTGTAGTCATGAACCTAACAAAATAGCAAACAGAGGCCTCTCCCCCCATTTTGGGTCATCCATCCAAACTTGCTCATTCAGCAGTAAAGCTGTAAGTAAGTAACATGTTTTCAAATTCAAAAACTCTCTTACAGTCTGCCTTGAGGTGAGAAAAAAGAGGTGTAGAAGACTTCTATTTTGACTAAAGACCCTTTAGTGTGATTTTAGGTAATCCTCATCTAAAGCCTAAACTGAGATTTCCTTTTAACAAAGTAGTTTGAGATGTTTTAGGAGCCAATTCTTAGTCACATTACTCTCACCTATTCAAAATTAATATAGATTACATTAGAAAATATAGAATATCGTGACTTATTTTAAATTGTTGTCTCATAACCTGTTTTTTTAGAAATGAGATTTTATAATCTCCAGTATGTTGATCCCTCTAAAATGGATTTAAATGAGTGGTAGATGCTTATTTTTACAACATAGTCATACTTTGAAGGATAAGCATAACCAGTTTCAAAGTACTAATTGTGACTGGGTGTTTGATTAGGAGATGCCACCACTAAAGCACTATCCCACTCATTCACTTGTTCTGAGATGCATTTATTTAACAAATGTTAATTGGACAGCCATGATCTATTCCTTTCACTAAGTGTTAAAGGAATGATAAGATCTATGTCTCGAATTTATGTTATTTTGCATTACAAAAGAAATCCCCTGTAAAATTTTTAGAAATGATTTAGTTAAGTTCTATTAAAGACAAATAATTTTTCTGACTTTGATACACTTGCTCTAGCAAAGATTTAAAATCAAAGTCGAAATTCATTGTATCCACAATAAAACACAGAGAAGAGTGTCTCCTCACACAAAATAAATATCAATTTATTCTAAAAAAGGCAGATATCTCTTGTAAGAAGCACTTTTCCAGCAGGTGTTTCTCTGTAACAGTGGCAAATGCTGCTACCAATCTATTCAGAAGCATATGAGAAGTACTATGACACTTTACACTTATACTCAGGTTCATACATAGCTCTGGTGAAATATTTTCTTGTGAAAACAGGTAAGGAAAATTATAAATATAGCGTAGATGGATTTTTCAGACTATTCAATTTAAAGCTGATTTTTTAATCAACAAACCATTCTGAATAACTTAACTATGTGATTAAACTTGTTGTGGGTTTTGTTTTCTTTTTAGATTTTTCCTTTCATATTCTTTAATTCAAAGATATGATGTTATACATTTGGAATATTCTTATTAATTAACATGTTTGCACTAAATAATGATTACATGCTTTGTGTGGAATTGGTATTTCATAGACAAAATTATGTGATACTGTTTGCAACTTAGCAGTAATTTATCTATTCTAATTTCATTTTTTGCTATATGACTTTTTAAATATTGAATTATATTACTATTAGAAGTACAGCAATTCTAAGTGCTTTCTATGTACATGGCCATTTAATCCTGATAGCAACCATATTAAGCACAATTATAATTATCTCTTTTCCAGATAAGGAGACTGAGACTCAAAAAGTTAAATAATATAACTACAGAATAAAATCAACTAGTGGAAGAATTGGGAGTCAAATCATTTCTGATTTTAAAATGTATCATTACTTAACTGAATTATTTGGGTTCAACAGTAATACATTTTATTCAAGTAAAAATACCCATGAACTAGATGAACTATTTATATGTTAAGAACAGCTTACCTTAAATCAATTTAGAACTACAGACTTATTCTGTTACTACTCATGCATTTCCTAGAAGTCTGTGGCAGTTGCTACAGGTGATAGCCATTAGATTTTAAAACATAACAAAAGAGTTTTAAAGTAGTCCAATCTCAGCAAGTACAATCCAATTTTGTAAGTGAAGAAAGTTGTCTCCATGATACCCTTTCCTTTGTGATTGACTCATTCTCTTCTCATTTTTTATTCTACACTGGAAAAAGAAAATAGGTGCAAAAATAGACAAGTTCCCAAAAATAATACTTTTTAGTTACAAATGGGCTTCATTCAGTGAGTTCATGTAGAAAAGCTGTTCCAACACTCTAAGATCATTTTTTTCCTCATTAGAAAGATTTTTCTAAAAAGGTTTATCCATTCCTACCTTCCAATTTCCTTGAATCTCTAGTCTCAATAAATGGCAACCTCTCCCTCCTCACCTCCTATTCCACCATTAAGTGGGTAAAAACATAAGCAGCCAACTCTTCCCCTTTTTTCTTTAACCAATAATCTAAGCCACACACAAATCCTCTAGGCGCCACTTGACCTTCTATCAGCACCACCTGTTGACTATCCCCACTTCCTACTTTAAGTCTCTGTAGTTTTCATGTGAATACTGCAGTAGGTTTTCTTATGATATTCCTGCATTTTTCGTGTCTCCCTAGCGTCCATTTCAAACCAGATATAAAATTATTTTATATCACTGAACCTTTAAATCAGATAATGTATCTCCTTTGTTTAAATATCCCCAATGGTTTCTCATATCAATCAGAATAAAATTTTAAAAAGTACTTATCTAAATCCAAAAGGCCCTGATGCCATTTGAACCTCTGTTACTTTTCTGACATCTTCTCCTGTGATGTTTCACTTATACGCTAAGATCTTGCCATAGAGCCATCTTTCTTATTTCTGAATGTTGCTATAAAAGTTTCGAAAAGCTAATTACTGATGTGTGGATTTATCTGGTGGACCAGTAACAGATCAACATTGGTCTGTGTATGGCACTTTGAGTGGCACTGTTCCAAAACATTACACTTAATATTACATTTTGCCATCAGCCATATTTTATAATTATTTAGAATGTAAGCTTTATGAGTGCAAAGATTTTTTTTGTTCACTGCTATATATATATATATATATATATAGCATTTGAACATTTGCAAGTAGAGTACTTTACCGATGGCATGTTCAATTTATAATGAATGGATGGAAGGCTAGCTACTAAAATGCTGGAAATAGGGCTGGGGATTTAGCTCAGTGGTTTCGCCACCTGCCTCGCAAGTGCAAGGTCCCAAGTTTGGTCCCCGGTACCAAAAAATAAAAATAAGAAAATTTTAAAAAATTGCTGGAATTCTAGAATTCCTAGTTCAGGTTTAAGTCAAATGCTATTTTAGATATTTATAATAACAAAATCACAAAGATTCTTAGAGATCATTAACTCCACTTTATACAAATAGATGAGAAAATAGTGTCCAAGATAAGTGAAAGTACTCCACAAAGGTCAAACATCTAATCAGCGAAAGAAATGAAAATGTCCAGTTCTGCATGGCACTGGGCCTTGTATTCCACTAACAAGTTTCATGAAACTTTCCAGTTTTATGGAAAGGACTCCTAAGCATAATGCTCTGCTGCCAGCAGGAAAACCTATTATAAAACTTGGCATGCATGCTTAGGGACATGTGGCTAAATAGCACTAATCACTTGTGTAATTAGAAAATAGATCCTTAATAATATTTTAATTTTTAAAGTCCTGGTTAAATGAAGTTAAGTGTAGCTTGTTAAAAGATATCTTTCTTTTAAAAGTTTGTTTAATAAAGCAATGCAGCATATAAAAGAAAAAAGTTAAGTGATATTACAGGATAAATACAATCCTTAAAATTTTTAAATCAAATCCCATATTTCAAATCATATTTTAATCCACTTGTCTTTTAAAGGAATTTCATGAAGGACACTTTCTAAACAAGCAGGAAATAATCAACTTGCAATTTAACTGTTTTGTAAATTTAGTTTCCAAAATCATGTTTGCTTAAATATATTAACCCCTGCACCTTACAGTTGTTGACAATTTAATACCAATGGATTAGAATTTTAAATTATCAAAGCTCTCATTATAGAGTATTGGTCACCTTTCCCATTGCCAGGGTACAATGCCACAAATTCACAATTTAAAGGAGGAGAGGCTTGATTTGACTCATGGTTCAGGGGATTCAGTTCATGACTGACTCTTCCCAAGGCAAAACCATCATGACAAAGCATGGCAGATGGCAGATGGCAGATGGGGACAGGGAAATAGAAAAAGAGAACAGCACCAGAGAGGAAGGACCAGGGATCATATATGGTGCCCATGACCATATATGGCCTCCATGACCCACTAAGACACATCCAGAAGTGTGCTTTACTAATACCTACGTAGCTCGTAAGCCAATCAACTTGACACAAACTTAGCTACCACACATAGTTAAAAAACACTTATAAAGTCTTGTACAATTTATAAAACAGTTCTATTCTTTTTTTCTTTGACTTTAAATAAGCTAAGAGATGGTGTCCATAGCCAAAATTATAAGATTAACTGCCAGGAATTCAAAGTTTGGGTACTCTTGAAAAGAGGACTTTCAGAGAGATGTTTTGAAATTTTTCATGAATTATCAATGAAGTGATAAAATTTTACATATAAACTAGATACCATGATCTTGTACTATTCATGAGTCATGGGAAAGGGATTGAAGGAATGGGTTAAATAAAAAAAGATTGATTAAATACATATTTGTATAGCCATGGGAGAAAAAGGAATGAAATATAAAATCTTTAACTGACTCAAGGCTATTTCTGTTTGCACTTTGTTCAAATATAAGTCAATTGGATATAAGAAAGCTAGTGAGAAATGTATCAGGGATAGAAAATGGATTTGATACCATTGCATCTTAGGTAGCTTTACGGAGAACGATCAGATGATTCTGTTTGATGCATGCTAATAATTTTTTCAATGCTTTTATTTTATTTTGAGCATGAACTCTCAAATGTTATGTTTCATTCCTATTTTTATACATATGGCTCTATTCTTTGAAAATTTGTGTTAAATACTACTAATTCTTCATTACCAATTGAATCAAATCCTGTTGCTTAATGTTCAAGATTTACCATGAACTGAATTTCTGCTATAAAATCCATTAAGCATTAACTCAAAGTGTATTTTTCAAAAAAATACAAAATTATTAAAATATTGTTAAATTGCCAACCATCAGTCAACTTACTCACAAATGTTCTTATTTTTTTAAATTCATTACAATGGCCTCATTCTGAAGTTATTTGACAAAATCCCTACAATTACCTCCAACACTTGCCTGAAGAACTTTACTTCTTTCAGAAAAGGTCTGCATTATTTTCTCAATATATATTTTCATAGAATTCCTATACAAATAATTATTCTGATTTCAGTTGCATTGTCATTTTATTCTTATTTTAGGAACTAGACATAAAAGCTTAAAATTCTCTTTTTTATCATTTCTAGTCGGGAGGCCAGATAAGTGCTATAACATTTTGTGGGTTTCAATTAATACTGACTTACTGTAACTCAGGCAGACCAATAATAAAATTAGAGACAAAATAATATGAAGTTATTGCTGATCTAATATATCTAAAATTCAGGATATTCTTACACTCATAAAACAGTTTTTTTAGAATAATAAAGGAAAGCTTTACATGTAACGGAATGTGTACTCTTCAGACTTCTGTTAATTTAAGGAATGTAGCTTCTCATAAGCACATTCTAAAACTGTCGAGTGTTTCTAAATAAAATATGAAGACATACATGTTTTCACTGTCTATGTATATTTAAGTTTAAAAATTGTAGTTAGAGGAAAACAAAACATTTGGAACGAAAGAAATTATAGAATGTTTTAAGAAGTTCTCAAGCCACAGTCCTTTGACTCATAAAGCTTGAATGGTAATTCTATTTCCCAGACATCACTAGAATGATGGTGGCATAACTAATGTTCACTCAACTACACTCAGAGCCTCCTTTTGCTTCATGACTACACCATCATAGTCCTCTATGAATAGCATTTTGGTACCATTCATTATGAATTTCAGTGTTGTCTAGTATAAAATTAGCCCTCCTCCAGTATCAAAAGCATTTCACATGCCATCCTAGAATTACTGTAGAAAACAAAAGGAGGGAAGAATTATATCTAAAAATGCCACAATCCTTTTCTATGCATTGCTATACTACCTTCCCTTAATCAAACAACTAAAAAAAAAATGCAATAGAAAAGTTAGCTTTAGAGTTATCCAGCCCACTCTACAACTTGCGAATACACCTTACCCTTGAAATTCAACAGCCAAGTGTAAGGCTTGGCACTTCCCTGACAATGCTGAGCCAAGCCACCAGCAAATAACAAGGACAAGCCATGGGAGCTTCTTTAGGAGTACTTTCTCATTCTTATCTCATTTCTTCATTTTATAAATCTTTTTCAGAACTCTATGGCTTCTGAGTATATCCATTCTTCACACTCATCTTTCAAAACTGCTCCCCTTGTCATAACTACTCTGGAAAATCCTGGGTGATTTGACCCTGCTCAGCCTTACAACCAAGGAACTTGTTCCCAATCTACACTCCATGTTCCCTCAAAGACTCAAGGGATGCGGAGCCCACCTAGGCTTCTTGGAGCGTCGCCACTAGGGGGCCTGATCACACTTCCCTTTCGCATAACGGAGTTAGAAACCCTCTGTTTCATTCAGTTTTATATTACCCAGGCATTATGACAATATTGCTTGACTTCTGTGGCCGATATCTCCAACTTTCAGCCCCAGAATTTAGCTGAGGTAAGAAATTGCTTGTTCAATGCGCCAGTTATTTTTTTTTAGACTGGGCTACTAAATAACTTTAATGTACATATCTATTATCTAGAATGGCCACTGCCTGAAAATTGCCTGGCTGGTTTTATTTTAGTCTCTGCCTTCTGCCAATGTCACCCTGTCCTTAAACCCAACATTAATTAAATAGGCAAATACAGAAGTACTAAACATTGTTGACAATAGAACTCTGGAAGCATTTGGTGCTGAGTAGAAAAACAATTCTTAGCTAAGTAAGTATACTTCATTTGAAATTCTGTACTATTCCTTCTCTTTCTTCTTTGAAACGTCAGCACTTGAGGGCCAAGTGTCGCCTGGGGACTTTAACTTGCATAAAACATAGTATTGCCTCCAAAGCGGTGAAATTCCATAGCAACGCCAGCAACATTTAAACTCCTCTGGAGCTCCTACATTATTTATCTCTGAACAGCTAGGGGGCTTTTTGCAGAGAGGCCCCTAACTACTGCAAGCATTTACTCCATTTAATGTTTTTTAATTAACAGTGGACAAACACCAATTCAGTGTGTGCAGTGAAGTCTGCACATCCCCGGATTTGTTTTCTCAATAGATTCTGAAAGTGCAGGAGTAGAATGGTGCCAGTCTTTTCTTCCCCTCTCCAGTTATCCCTCAAAGCCTGAGGATCTGTCCAAGCAAGAAGACATTGGTTCAAATAGGTCAAAGCTGACATTGGGTCAAGGTAGATGAAAGAGACATCTGGGAACAAAGTTAGTTGGTACAGAAGATCCCAGTTGTTATTGCTGCTGATAAACTTTCAAAACAAGAATTGCAATGTAATTGTGAAATAATTGGATTTCCCATGATATAATACATGGAGACTTAACCATGAGTAATTTAAGGGTTAAGGAAGGTGATCTCTATGGTCACTGCCAGCTCTGTAACTTTATGTTCAAAATCACCTAAAGAGGCCCTAAGTAGTGCACAGTAAAGGGACATCAACTGAGGATTATTATGCCCTAAAACACACATGATAAAACTCAAAGATTGAAACTCAGAGATAAAAATGAAGTACCCAGGAACCACTCTCTGCTATAGTACATAATTCTAAAAATCTCTTTATAAACATCCAAGAAAGAAAGAAAAAGAAGCAGACTCTCAAGGAGAATTAAACAAATGAAGGGCTAAACACTGAAAATATCCTCCAGGATGGAAGATATTCCAGAATAAAATCAAATCTACTAAAAATAAAATTCTGTTATTAAAAAGTTTTGTTTTGTTGTTGCCTTCTGTCTGAAGCTCATTGGTAAGCCTGAATGGCAGCACTAGCTTTCAAACCTGTGAAATAAAGGTTTTTCATATTTGCACTTGTAAACAAGTGAAAACCTTAATCTTCTTAAGTCTATTGTCTGTCTGTCTCTCTCAAGCATAATTTATCTTTTTCTTCCTTTCTTTTCACCTTTAAGATATCCCAAATGATCACTGCATCATCAGAGAAGTTATGGCATATACCCTACTTAACTGAATTAATTTTTTATGCAGATTATGTTTCAGAATTTTCACTCATTAGTGAACAATATGGACTAATGGATTTGGTTTCTGTTTTATATGTATGCATCACAAAGGGGCAGTACAATTCCTAAGGAGCAATCCTTGGACTTGGGGTTAGAAAAAAGTTAAAATGGCATAGTAGTACCAATCTCTGCCATAGCCATAGGCTTATACAACATTGTTCTATTTTTTTTTTTTACAATGAAAATAAACTAAAAACTAGATGTTCAGGAAATTTTATCTATAAAAAGGAACGTGCATGCTTTCATGTAGGACAGACACATCTAACACAATACAGAAGAAAGAGGAGCAGTTATTAGGTGTGTTTCATGGCATATTATTTTATTGAGGTACAAGAATAAAGAAGTTATTATTATTATTTTTGGAATTGCCTCACAGTTTGAAGTTAAAGGTGACAAAAAAGCAGATCAAATGTCATAAGTGTCCCTTAATATTAGGGGAGGGAAACATACAAAATAAAATGCATTAGGCACTTTACAAAGAACTAAGGATGAAGCAGATGGGTGGATGGAAAGCCGGAGTAAATCACAGTTTGAGGAGGGTAATTAAATGATGAGATTTTATCTTAAAATTCAATTTTATAACTTCACATAAGTGAAACATGGAAAGCATATTTTATTATGAACTTATCTTTTCATGCTGTACGTGTTTATAAAATGTACAACTGCTTCCTGGAGTTTCATCTTTAAAAGTTCATATATAGTGACATAGCATCATGCTCATTATATGAATTCTTTTAAAAATATTTATTGAATTTTATGGATCCATAAAATGAAATGGGTCATAAAATGTTAAAAGGTGTTGTAAATTTTACATGAAAATAAACAACTTATAAAATTCAATAGTATTGTAATAAAGTCTACACTATCACCAAAGCGAAGAAAATACTTTGCTAACTTACAAGGAGATAGAAATACAAACAGCAGTTTAGCACATGCAATTGAAAATGTCTCAAACGTGCCCTTATCCTCAATGTGCACAGTCCAAGATATTCTTATTCTTAAAAAATCAAACACATGCATACACACATACATGTACATGCCCACACAAATTCTTCCATTATCTCTCCTTCTCCATTAAAAAAAAAGTCCTCCTTTTATCCCTAAATTTAAATTTATTCATTCCTTTTCATTCAAGTTTTTGGTTTTTTTAGGACAGTGTTCTTCTGTCCTTAAGATTTCACTATTTTACACAAGAAACATACAAGGCAGCAACAAGTATTTGTTCATGTACAAAATACCCAATTTCTCCCAGAATCTGAATGGGAAATAAAATTTATAAGTCTGGTCTATTAGTTTCCGAGGACTGCCATAATAATGAACCAAAAACTGAATGTTAGAACCAAGGAAATGAATTCTTTCACAGTTCTAGAGGCGAGAGATGTTCAAGATTAAGGGATTGGCAGGGCCATGCTTCCTTCAAAGGCTGTGGGCAGGACCTTGCCTTGCTTGTTCGAGCTCTAATAGCTCCAGGCACTCCTTGGCTCAGGCAAGCAAGGCTTTCATTCTACCTCTATCTTCACGCCATGTTCTCCTTGGGTTTCTGCCTTCACATGACTGCTCTCTTACAAAGATCACTCTTATTAGATTAGGAGTCCTCTAGTGAGACTTCACCTTTAATTACACTTACAATCTATTTCCAAATAAAGTCACATTCTGAAGAACAGAGGGTTAATACTTCAACACACTGTTTTAGGATCACAAAATTTAGCCAGTAACAAACAAGATTATCCTCCTCCTCTTCTGTACTTTCATTTTCCCCCTCAATCCTTTTACTTTTATTCCTTCTCCTAAAAGCAGAATATTTTGAGATCAGTCTGTAGATGGAAAGCCAATGTACTGAGAAACACAGATTCCCTTCTTGCCTCCCACCTCCTGGGATCATCTATTATTTTTCCAGATTCATTCTGTCTGTGCATAGATCAGCTGTGGTAAAAATCAAACAAATTACCATCATTTACAAGAACTGCTTACATTCATGCCTAATTATCATGCAGTAGAATAACAATTATGCATATCATTAAATTCATGTGAGATAATCTTCAGTGTAAGTTTTATTTGATTATGGCTCTAATCTCTGTTCATGCATGCTTGGTCTTCATAGCGGGTTGCTGGGGAAGAATGATGTCTCTGCTACTTAAAAAATAATAGTAGCAGTATTGATCATAACTAATCTTCTCCCATAGAAATATTGGTTCCATGACTTTTATCCACCTTGAGAAAGGTTACTGCAATCAAGTCTGCATTAAATACAATCAATATTTTATTTCTTAAATATGAACAAAAATGGAATATTTTATTCAACTTTTTAAATTTTCTAATTTGCACCTATTCTCCTGACCAAGAAGATAAAGGGGAGAAGAATATAAATCACATAACATGATGGTTTAACCAAAAAATTGCTATTACATTTGGTAAGAATATTAACAGCTTCACAAGTCCCAAGACCCACTTGATCATTTCATTCAGATATATATAAATGGGGATTCTATTTTGTAAAAATGTTTTACAAAATATCTATCAAAATGACTTTTACTTAAGAGATCTTATAGTTGTATATTTTTTGAAACTTCAATGACATTAAGAATTCGAAATTTTTGTGAGACACAGTTACAAGAGCCATGGCTCTAGAATCAAGAGTCCTTAGAATCAAATTTGGCCCTAGCATCCTCTACTTTTATAATTGTGAGCTAATTTGTTAACTTTGACTCAATTTATTTCACAACAGGAAGTCAATAGTGGGGCCTTCTACAATTACTGTCATGATTTAATGAAACAATCCACATAAAATATTTAGAAATACATAGTGCCTAGCACATCCCAGGGCTCAAGTAAATGGTATCTGTCACAAATGAGATTTGTATAATTGTCCTTTTTGCTCATTTGCTTTTCTCTTTGTTCCTAGACTTTCCTTTGATACTTCTTTGCAAGTGACTCTTCCTTTGCCTGATATTTAAGTATTTGCCTGTGGAACTTAAACCTTCCTCTCTTATCTCATATTCTCTCCTTGGGCAAGCCCACACGCATCATTGATCTTTCATGGATAAGGTCCATATTTTTATGCACAGCCCGCATCATTCTGCCTAAACTTTTAGTCCCCACTTCCTCCTACTTACTGCACACCTCTGTTAAGAGATCCAAAGGTCCTTTAAACCCCAACAAGTTCTAAATTAAGTTCTCATTCTCAGCATGGTGTTTAGTCATTTGGGGAGTGAATACCAACTGCACTTACTGTAGTTATTCCAGCCAGGAGGTTGAGCTCTTTTTCAACCTTCTTGGCAATCTCTCCTTCCATATCAAATCCATCAAGTCACTGTGATTCCTTATCCAAAATAGATTTTCTATCTTCATTTCTCTGCAACCCTGTTTCCACTACCCTAGTCTGTATTTCTATAATCCTTCTATTAGCTTGCTATAATAGTCATATGAACAAGATCCATTCCAACCATTTCAAATACTGCTATATTATTTTCTTTAAAATATAGACATATATACACATATATATATGATCATGTAATGCCTGAAACATAACTTCTGTCAATAGTTTCCCTCAGTTTCCATGGTGAAAAACAAGGGCAAGCACTATCACCTCTCCATCTCTCTAGCCTTTCTGCTCAGTGGTCCCCATTCCCAGCCCACCCTTCCCGGTTAGCACTCTTCAGTCCTGACACACTGACTCCCTTCCCAAAGTCTCTCACAAACGCTTCACAAACTCTTCTCACTGCAGGGGCACAGGAATGTCTACCCTTTTTTCAGCAAGCTATCCTCTTGCTGATCTTCAGGTCTTGGCTGATGGTCAAAATATTCAAAACCAAAATCTATCTCTACCATCTTTGAGTTTCACTGAGTACACTGAATGCCATAGTATCATTAGTTGTTCTGAGAATATTTTCAAGATGATAGTGTACATAGTAAAGACAATGGAAAAATTATCCTTCATCATTCAAATCATATGTATACACTCATATGATCGTATGTTTTTTCATATAACAAAGGACATGAACCATAGGTGGGTAGGATAAGAGGGAAAAATTGGAAAAAAATACAATGCACATAGCTAATAATATTAGAACAAGCTATTAGGGAGAGGAGTCAGGAATATCCTTGCTTTGTCTCTCTGTCTCTCTCTGTCTCTCTGTCTGTCTCTCTCTCTATACACACACACACACACACATTTTTTTTCAACATCAGTCATCTGGCAAGTTAAGAATTTATGGAA
The DNA here is from genome assembly GCF_000247695.1 of Heterocephalus glaber. The sequence goes on along the minus strand of NW_004624765.1, from coordinate 4,022,907 downwards.
ACAAGTACCAAGTGTGAAGAAAAGCACATATTTATTTGAAAGATGTGATACAAGATGACATGTTTCAACACATTCCACCACTTTGTGAAAATAAATCAAGTATAAGATGATGAATGATTTTAGTTTCTATCACATTAAGAACTAAAGAAAATAGCTGTGCAATACATGAATATTTATTGGAACATTCCTAACGATTGAGGTTCCATCTAACAACAGAGAGGTTCTTAATTGTTATTCCTCCCCCAAACCAAAGGACTTCTCAATTATTTTTCTCCATCCCTAGAACATCTTAACATATGCTATACTTGGCAGCTTCATTTTCTGCCAGTATTAAGAAAGATATAGATTGTTAACAAGTTTATTTTTGTTTCAATTTACTTGAAAATCCACTGATGAAAAGTGATTGAAATATTTGAGGTTCCAACATTTTAAGAACCTTAGTTTGTTTTCTTTAGATTCTTTCATTCAAAGACATTTCAGAACAAAAATAGTTTTAGTAGTCCCCAAGCTTCCTGAATCTGGTCCTTGGAGTCTTCACCATAATACACGTTGCTCTCTCAGAGATAGTGAACAAACTGCAGCTAAACTAATATATTCTGTATTTTCACCCCTAGATTCTTGCTCCTCTTGTCCTAGTAATAGACTGATTCTAGCTATTGTGGATTGCATTTCTGACCCCCATGCTCCTCTCTTACTCTCCCATGCAGGATCTATGCCTTTGTCATATGACTTTGCACTTCTTACTAAAGTCAGAATATATTTTCCTACCCAAATGATACTGTGTTTGGCCTTGTGCTACTGTAACCCAGCCAACAGAATGCATGCAGATGTGAAAGTGCCAGCTCTCACCCTGGATACCATAAAGCAGGCATGTTCCACTGTCATATTTTCCTACTACCTTCCAAATAAAAACAGGTTTCACACATGATAGACAGGAGGCACAACTGTCTGGAACCAAATCCTAACTAGATCAGCCCATTTACAGACATAGGATTACAAATAAAACCATGTCTTAAGTCACTGAGTTTGGGGATTGTTTGCTACGCAGCATTACTGTGGAAAATATTAACTGACAGAGAAGCATACTAAAACTCATAAACTTCATTTACTTTGTATCTAAAAATCAGTCTTGGCATTTCTAAAAAAAACTTTAGGCAAAATTGCAATTTTTTAAATCTTTTGACTTCTCCGTTTTAAGTCCATATTGGCTTTCTATAGCCAAACGCTCTTCCCAAAGTTAAAATATTTGCTTCCCAGAGTAAGAATACGAGGCTGTCAATACAAATCCACCCCTACAGATTTATGAAATAGCTTTGGTAGTCCCAGAAATATCCATAGTGACTACTTATTGGTTTTAAATAAAATCTATGTTCTTTGAATAGCACAGAATATATAGAGAAGTAGGATCCTAAAACACATTCTGTTAGAGCACAATAAATCCTATGAAGAGGAAAACACAATGTGTTATAAGCAATATAGCACATTGTTATTTTTATTTCTTTAAAACCCAACTATTACAATTCATGCACATTGATATGATACAACCATCTGACATAGAACTCCCATCTCCTTTTTACAGTATTATTTTGTCGTACATTCTAGTTCATAAAGCATGATTATTCCAGTTGTTATATATAAAGCTTCACCTGCACGGTGAGAAAACATATTAATCCAATAAATTAAAAATCTTATAAAGAAAATAAAAGTCAAAATGACTTTGAAAGTAGTAAAAATAGATAATATTTATTGAGCTCTTGCATATGCCCAGCTCTTTGCTGGATATCTAGAGAAGATATTCCATTTAATTATCATAACTAAAAATATAAAAGTACCATTTTCCAAACAAGTAAACTGATCTTAAGTAACATGTGTAGATCACACTGTAAATTTGGAGGTAGATTTTATGATACTTGTATGTTCACAGACATTTATTCAATAAGTAGTTAACAAAATCTTGCAACATGAAAGATAGTATTGTTTTAAGAACAGATTATAAGCCCAACTATACTAATAAAAAGGAGGCTGAGATGTCTTGGAAACTCTACAATGAAACTGATGCCACAATGTATCACCTTAATAAGAATAATTCAAAGAGATTTTGAAGAATGCAGGGATTTACATTTTTAGCAGCTTCAAAGATATATGGATGGACATAGCCAATTCAGAGCCCAGAGACCCCCAAGTGCATATCCCCTGAAGGTGCTGGAAACAAGAAAAACAAAGATAATTTATTTCACCTTTTCATTTTTATTCTTTTTTTTCTATGTAAAATAAAATGAGCGAGCCTATGTTGGTCCCACAACATAGGGATCAAGAGACTGGTTTAAAAAACTCAAAGGAAAGAAAAATCAAGGTGGGTATTTTTAGTATACCATTCTTTAAGGGGACAAGAAGTAAAATGCATATTTTGAGGTTCACCTTCTCTAACCCTCTAATATTCTCTTGTTAGGTTAAACACTGCCATAAGGTGAACTTCTCAGAACCACCATTTAAAAACATATGCAAAGAAGAAGAAATACTTTATGCCACCCTAGGCTCAAGGGTCAGAGATATCTCTCCTCTAATGAACATAATAAGTAGATTATAAAATGGAGAAAAGCTAGAGCGAGGCAAGCTTTTCTATCTCAGTAAAATAAGCCAGATTACAAAACAAACTAGTAACTTCATATCAAGACATTAAGCACAGATAGAGAATAATTCACCATGGGGTGTCTGGGGGAGGGGGTAGGAACTGAACCCTGGGTGTCTTGTATGCTGGAGAAGTGTGCTACCATGGAGCTACATCTCAGCCTGAGAATGACTCACTTTAAGATTTTAAAACATTTCATTTATTATTCAAGATCTGTCCCTGAACTATTTCTTTAAACTTCGACCATAATACCTTATATATATGTCCTCTCCCCATACAATAGCTAGAAAAGGATCTTTATAAGACATATCTTTAGAATAGTGACTGTCATTTACAAGGCTCTCAAATTGTTTGAGAGTGTCCCCTGCAATTCACGGTTTGAAAATCGAATGCCTAAGGCAACAGTGTTCAGAGGTGGGAAATTTAAGAAGTGATTCATTCATGAGCTCTCTGACCTCATAAGTGGATTCATGCTGCTAATGTACAGTAGATTAGGTGCCCTAGGAGTGAGTTCCTGAGAAAAGAATGAATTTGCCCCCCACCTTCCTCTTCCTTTCACATGTGCACAAAGGCGTATCCCCCGCCCTTTGCCCTTCCCTTTCCTCCATGGATCAAGCAAGAAAGCCCTTACCAGACGCAGGACCCTAGGTCCTGACTTCCCATCTTCCTCTTTGGAAATAAATTTATTTTCTTTATTACCCAGTCTATGATTTTCTGTTGTAACACCATAAAATGGACTAAGACAACAGATGAACGAATTAATGAATTCTCACAGCAATGGCATTTCTACAAATAGTAAACTCCTACAAAGGGTTAACACTGTGCTAAAAAGGAAATAAATTGAAAATAGAGAGGGAAGAAAAAGATTCATATGGCTTAAGTGATATTTTTTGTATGTGTGTGCACTTTTAAGCCAAAGTACAAACTGTGACCATGCCAGCCATATTTTAACGTCTAAGGAAATCATTGATTTCTTTTATAAATTAGGGAAGCTGTGGATTTTCTCTACATGTGCTCAATTTGTATGTGTATTCTGTGGGTAAGTCCGTTGGAAAGAATTTTAAGTGAAAAATAAAAATTTATGTGTATAGATTTCTCTACACATTATTTACTTAAGTCTCTGTGTCATGGTATTTAATCTGCCAGGAGTTAAAAGCCAGTGTGTTACAACAGCACAAAGGTATGTCTGAGCCGGTTTCCACTGAGTGGCACTTCGTGTTGGTTTACTCACTGCAAACGTTCCTTGATCTGCTGCTGCCTGTCTCTCCCTGGTAAATGGCAGTGAAGGTCAGTGAATCTAATCTGACAATAATGAGCTTGCTCTGCAACGTGTTATAATATTGTGCCCCCACTTCTTTTTTAAAAGGTATGAGCCAATCAAAAAGGCTATTCAATGACACCAGGGAAACCCCAGGAGAGCTGGGGAGAGTCAAAGAACAGTACTGTCTTATTTTTCCTTTCCAATAATGGAGACAGCAGAGGTTATGAACATGTTCAATATGCATTAAAACAAAACCCAGCCTGATAGGAATGCTTTAATTAATAACAATTATCTTCTTCAGCGTTGTGATTCAAGCCAGGTCTCTGAGCATGAAGGAGAAACTTGACACTTGTGCTTCTTTGTGGACTAAAATTTTAAGCAAAGTTAATGGAAACTCAGGGGATGAATGGTGTCACAATTCAAATGTACTGTAAAATTACTGAAATGATTTCAATGTCATAGGACTACACTGCATTGCATTTATGATTATTACCCCTCGCTATGCTTTAGTGATATTTTGTCAAATGTCCTAAAGCTTGTCTTAAAAATTGTATCCCTCAAAAAAATTGTTTCGTGGGCTGGGGATTTAGCTCAGTGGTTTCGCCACCTCCTACGCAAGTGCAAAGGCCCGAGTTCAATCCCCGGTACCCAAAAAAAAAAAAAAAAAATTGTATCCTTCGGAGAAGAATGTTGATGCAACAAATAATAATAATTCATTATTTCTTTAACAATTACTTCATATATTATATTCTATAAGCATTCTGAATAGCCACAGAACATTTTCTAGATTTCATTCCTATAATAACATGACTAACTGCTATTATTATAGAACAGATATGAAAGTTGGAATGTTGACCCAAGGGTAATGACCCACCAAAGCCACAACTTCCCCCAAATGCCCTTGCAAATCTTGTTCTATAACCCAAGCTTTTATTTCTCAAAAGATGATTCAAGAACAAAATTTATAGGAATCCCATTAGCTTTATGTTTAAAATATACCCTCTAGAGCCCCACCCCAGATCTTCTGAGTCAGCATCTCTCATAAATCGGGATTTTAACAAGCTCTCCAGATAATTCCCATGCACACTAAATTCTTAGAAGCACTATCCCATACCTCAGGTCCTTAAACTGGAGCCACTGAATTCAGGGATCAATGAACATGGAATGGGAGAAAGTACAAATTCACTGAACACTAACTGAAATTTAACTTTCCCTTCAAATATGAATTCTGTAAGACATCACAGCAGTTGTGGTATATTTGTCACCAGTAAAAACTAGAATTTTCTGTTATATTACAGTTGTAGATATATCAAAATAATACGGATTACTAATTTGAAACTGCATTAGTTATTAAACTTCATGATAGAGTTTTTAAATTATAAAATAGGATGACATATTGTGATATCAGATACTTTTAAATAATATTTTGATAAGTGTATATTAATGTAACTGGTTCTCTCTGTAGTCCTATGCACTTTATTTAATGTATTTAAAAATATATTTCCAAATGGAGCACATGGTCTTCACTAAACTAGCATAAGAATCCAGGCCACACACAAAGCTCCCATGACTCTCTATTTTTGCAGAGAGAAAATAAAAGGTGGAGAAAACAAAACATAAGCTAAGTCTCTGAGTCAAATAAACCCTCCCTGGCATTTCCTTTGAACGGACATAGAAGTGGGAGCATAAAAGAAGGTAGTTTAGGAAATGCCAATGTGTTTAAGAGTGGAGAGCGACAACAGGAAAGGAAGACAGGAACAGGAACACCTGTCAGTCATGAATGGCTTATTGGCTGAGTTTATCAGCAGGGGAGCTGAATTTGATCAGTTCTGCCATGATTAGTGTCACTACAGTCAAGTATAATTTCTGTATAAATAGAAGTGGTGGATAGGAAAATAATTCAGACCATCCCTTCAAATTGTCTCAGTCAGAACTGACATCAAAATCTGTCAGCTGGGCAGGGGGAAACACACATACCTAACCAAGCCTGTAATTGTATTCAGTATTCAAATATTTCAAACTACAGAATATTATTTTCAACATAATACCAAAGAAAAAACGGTTGATTTGCATCTCATCTAATTGTGAAGGCAGTGTTTGTATATTTTTTATTGTCTTCTTTGGTAAGAGTGAACAAATATAATTTTTTAATTTAATCACTTTTTTACTAATAGAATATTTTCGTGTCTAAATTTACTTATATTCTAATTCCTTTGCTTAATCCAATGAGTTTCCCCAGACAGAGACCTAAAGGCCCCTTCTCCATTAAGTGGAACACTAAATCCTATTGCCTCTATTTTCCTAATATTCCTAAAAGTAACCTACTTTTTCTAGGCCCATTGCCACTGGGTAAGTTCACACCATCATTATTTTAGCTGCTATTATAGGAATAGACTCATTGCTGGACTTCTTAGCTATAGCCCTGCTGTCTTCGATCTTTTCTCCATATGTTTATTAAAATAACATTTTAAAAATACAAGTCTTACAGCCACTCCCCTGCAAGAACATATTTATGTAATCTCACTGGTCTTAGACTACATGTCATGTTTCTTAAAATGGCATAGAACCCTTTCTGATCCAGCCTCGGGGTTACAAGTCTAGCCCTAGCACTTCCCGCTCATGGTAAAGGTATCACATTACACTCACTTCTTCCCTGGAACTTCTGGGCCTTAATACAGGCCTTCCCCCTGACTAGAATGCTGTTTGCATGATTAACTTCACCTGTCACCCCTGTGGGAAGCTATCTCTGGGCCCTCCAAACTGACTGAGATGTCCTCTCCACACGCTTGCCTAGTGCTTCCCCTTTTCATTATATTCATTTCATCAGACTGAACTTTCAATTTTGTTTTAGAATTAGCTGAATTAGCAAGCAGGATTGATGTCAATATAATATAGTTATGGTATTTATTAGATATTATACTGAAAATAGTGCTTTTATAAAATATCTTCTATTTATATTTAACAAGATTATTTTTAGATATTGTGAACTTTAATCACATAACTGTTTGAAGAGAAAACAAGTGTGTTTTTCTTGAAGGCAGCAAGGAGGTTATTATATCCGATGTGTAATATTTCTAGTTATATCTCTTTAGTAACTTAAGAATAAGAAACTTGTCCATAAAATTTACTTAAGGAGATAATTTACATAAAATATTGTATTTCTCCCATTTAAAAAACATACAGTGGGCTGGGGATGTAGCTCAGTTAGAAAGAACTTGGGTCCTGGTGTCAATCTGCAGTACCACCAAAACATACGCACATAATCAAGAATTCACATATAAATACATATTAAATAATTGTCAAGGGCACCTTTCAGGATTTAACCTATCTCTTTAGCCTTTTCAGAGACTGATGAAAATAGCATCATCATCTACTATGGCCTAAGTGCAGGAGACCTCCCTACCTACTTGCATGCCTCCTCCTAAGATGGTTCAGAGTTCAATTTTATAATGAGTAATTAGAGTAAAATCCAATTTGGGGCAGGAATTTTTTTTGGTGCATAGTACACAGTAAAGGCTCAGACACTGTTTGTTTAATGAATGATCAATTATCTTCTACAGGAGCCAGAGCTCTACCTAAGTCATTCTATTTGCAGGCCCTTAGATGGGAGGAAAAGAGAGCAGAGGGGCTAACAGGCTTGCCCTGAACACTTGACACCGCTATCTGTGAAAATACACAAATCTGATTGTGTCACCCTGTTGTTTATGCAGTTGAGAAAGCCTCCTCTAAAATAAAAGCTTAGTATAATCCTTAGAACAAATTGATGATGATAATGAAAATTAATATTTGCTGCATCGTTACTGAGTGCAGTCACTGTGCTAAATGCTTTGCGTGTTATTTCACTAAATCCTTTTAACACACTAGGAAGCAGGCAATAATATTATCTAGTTTTTAAGAAAACAAAACTTGAGCAACTTGCCCAAAGTTGTATAGTTAGCAAACAGCAGAGATGAAAATGTACACTTAATAGCCTGATTCCAAAGCACAAACACTGAATCTAAAGGACATATAAATCATGAATCATTTAGTCCCAACACAATCCCTAGTTATTAACTTGGGAAACGCTGATAATTTGCACCACAATGTCCAACCACATTAAATTACTGGAAATGCTTAAAATCAACAGAGATCTTACAAGACCTTTGTGAAATGAACATATTTCCTTTATGAAGAATTCTCTTCTCTTTCTCCTCTATCCCAAATATCCCTGTACATTCTTCTTTCAAGTCCCATAGCCACTGGTCTAAAGAACCTCCTCTCATTGTCTCAGAAGAATTAAATTCTGGAAAATCATAAATTATATTATATTATATTATATATGACTTTAGCAAGTAATCATATCACTGTGGGCTACCTTTATCGTTAATAAGGCATATTGGGGTTCTCTGAGGACAGACAATGTCTCACTGACCATTGTATTTGTCAATAGCTAGCCCATGTCCACAACTCAACTTTAAATTTAATAAATATTTGTTCATTGGAAATGAGATGGGTGGAGCGAGTTCATTTAATAACAGTGGAATGAAGAGGAAGAAGTGATTGTCAAAAGTAGAGAATGTAAGATATTCAAAAAGCAGGTACAACTATGGAGAGTGGAATGGGACTGTTGATGTAGGGGAAAACAACAGATCAGGGCTACATCACTGTTTAATGAAAATGTAAACAATATTCCTGATACTTAGAACATAATGAGTGACCTCCTCAATTATGATATACTATTATTGAGGAAGCAGATAAAAAGTATGAATCTTGGGAAATTTGCCACCTAATGAGTTTAGAATCTTTTTTTAATTTTCATTTAAAAGAACACCTATATGGGAGTACAAACTCGTGCAACCACTGTGGAAATCAATCTAGAGATACCTCAAACAACTTGGATTACAAGTCTCATTTGACCCAGCTATTCTTCTGGGTATTTTCCCAAAAGAATTAAAAGAATCATACTGCAGTGATATATGATATATGCTCACCCATGTTTATAGCAGCACAGTTTGTAATAGCTAAAACTTGGAAACAGCCCAAATGCCCATCAACTGGAGATTGGATAAAGAAGATGTGGTTTTTCTATAAAATGGAGTACTACTCAGCCATAAAGAATGAGAAACTAGAGACATTTTTAGCTAAGTGGATGCACATTGAGGCCATACTCTTAAGTGAAATAAATAGGACACACATGTGTAAATACCAAATACTTTCTTAGGTGTGAAAAACTAAAAGTGTAAATAAAGATCAAAATGTACAATTGATATTGTGAAATAGGAAGAAAAGTTCTAAAGGAGTAGGGAAAGTGGGGGGTAGGGGAAAGAAAAGAAGGGAAAAGAAAAAATATGAGAAAAGGAAAAAAATGGAAACAAAGTCTTTGTAAATAGGAAAAGGTGGAGGGGTTGCAGGGAAGGCAGGGAAATGGGGAAAAAATAAGAACCAAGACACATCGTGTAATGGTACAAGATCCCAATGATGAATGTAACTGTATTGTAAACCTAAAATGTACAAATAAACTTAATGAAAAAAATTAAAAAATTAAAGAGTGCCTGTCAGTTATTGATAAAATTCTCTCATGATTGTTGGACAAATGTAGTCTTGCAAACATGTACATAGAAATATGCATGTTGCATGGATTAGGTGGCCAGGAGATACCAGCTCTGTCTCAAATGGCTATGTGTTCTTGCACAAGCCACCTAATTTTCCTGTGCATTGACTTTCTCATCTGCGAAATGAGGGAAACAAATGCCTATTTTTAAAAGTCTCTAGTCTATTTCAAGTGGATACACGCTTAGAACACATATGCACAAATTCCCAAAATATTTCTCCCTTTAAAAGGTATAATTCAGCTCCCCTCCATTTGAGTGTAGGATGGACTCAGTGACTGGTTTTTAACAAATACAATGTTGTAGGAATGATGATATGTCGGCACACCCTACCGAGGTCCCGAGTCACCAGGAACACGCCAAATCAGTCCACTGCAGACAGGCAGTTCTGCCCATGCCCTACCGAGGTCCCAAGTCCCAGGGAACACGACAAATCAGCCCGCACCACAGCAACAATCCACTGGACACCCCCCACTCCTCTGTACAGCCACCTGGTTCCACAATACGAAGACGCAGAGGACACCAGATGATCAGACCAAGGTGCTGAGTCCTGCTGCTCCTGGCCCAGAGGTAGGGGCTTCTGAGCCACCATCCCACTGC
>NW_004624765.1:3941411-3995659 GCF_000247695.1 Heterocephalus glaber | reverse complement strand
ATATATTAAAAAAAAAATTCAGGTAAAATAATTTTATCTTAATGATAAATCAGTGAATCTGGTGTTCCATTAATCTTCTGAAAAGATTTCTCTTTTGTTTCCTTTGCGTAGTATTATGAGAATGGCAAACTTTTCACTTATAGCAGCATTCTTCAGAAAACAATTTACAAACTAGGCAATAATTCAGTTTATCTCCTGTTGGAATGCTTGTCTATGAGAAAGTACCAAAATCAAATCTATGGCATGTTTTTGCTCTGTTACATTTTTCCATAAAGCTTGACATTAACATGAAGAGAAACAAAAATAGCTTTAAATGCTGTACATATTCTAATACTTCATATTGCTTTTCTTCCCCCATTCGTTTTCCTACAACACTACAACCATGCTTTTCAGATATTTCTTTTTGTAGACTATGGTTATCAAAAAAGTACTTGATACAAGTAAGCAGTACTCATAAATAAGAGAGAAAACATGTTAAAACACTGCATTCTCTTCAGTTAATTTGGTCACTGCTGCAAAGCCTGAAGCCTTTTCCAAGCATTCTAAGAAATCTGCAATTCATGTCTTTACAAATAATGGGTTGTTTTTTATTTTTAAATACTTTTATAAGATGATGAGAATTGTACTGATCAATCTATAATAAACACATGATGTCCCATGGAATAATGAAGAGTTTTAATGAATTACAGGAATTTGGGATAGCACAGAAGGACAACTACAGTGGTTGAACATTGCTCCTATCTTATTATTGTAGTTCTATCATTCAGGCCAGTCATGTAAGTGATATGATTGATTTTTATATGGCTTTTGGTTCTCTTGTTCAGTATTAATATCATATTATTAGAAAAAATCAAGCTGAAAATTTTTATAACAAATAGTCTAATACTAAATACATACCAAACATAAACGTTGGGCTTATAGAGAGTTATACTGCTTAAATTAATTAGCCACTAATAACATGCACATTTTGTATACAACTTATCTGAATTGATATTTTCTATTAAGTATAAAATATACATGAGATTTTGAAGACACAGTCCTTAAAATATTAGAATATCAAGAACTTACTTTTATGTATATTTGTTTAATGAAAGTATAATGCATTTAATTTTATCTCTTTACTTTTACTGAGTTTACCAGAAAATTTAAAATTACATTTGTGGCACTTCGGGCAGGGGATTTAGCTCAGTGGTGCCGCCACCTGCCTCGCAAGTGCAAGGTTCCAAGTTCCATCCCCGGTACCAAAAACAAAACAAAAAAAAAACATTTGTGGCTCTTGTATTTCTAATAGAAGTGCTAATGTCAGGATTTGGCACATGGCAGAAATAATTTTATATTTAAATATTATAATTATATATATGTTATATATATTAATATATAAAATAATTCCTTAACTATGAAATACTGAATAAACAAACATAGGAGGAGTGGGGTAAGATATGATGAACTATAATTCACAGAAATACAAAATATCTTGGCTACCACTTGTATTTCTCTTGGAAAACGGGGGAGGTGTTTAAGATGCAATATTGTGTATGTATTACTTTCCCTAGATGAGTGTAATGATTATATATCACAAACCTTTATGAATAAAAGTTAAAATATAATTTTAAAAATATTTCATTGTAAACATTTTTTTCTTAACTCTTGGAAAAGAGAGCTTTTTTTGTTGTTAAGAGAAAATAAATTTATCTCTTCTTTGTTTTAATCTTCTATCCATCCATCCATCATTTATAACTGCTCCTGGTTTTCATTCTTTTTTTTTTTTAGGTACCGGGGATTGAACTCGGGACCTTGAGCTTACGAGGCAGGAGGAAGAACCACTGAGCTAAATCCCTGCCCTTTCATTCTTATTTTTGACACAATTCTGGGATGAACTGTGAGTCCTATGAATGTCGAGCTGTTGTCCTACACTAAACTACACTCTCGGGCCATCTCTTTCATTTCTCAGTAAGTAATCCCTTCTATCACTTTGGATAACTGGAGGAATGGTTAATGGTTTCATCGAAATAGCCTGTTATCAACTCTTGAAATTTCTCTTAAGAAATTTTGCTTAAAACAATTTTAGCTTGATCTCATAAAATAAATTAAACCACACTCATTTTGCTTATTATTGACAGTATGTATTATTGTTTAAATAACTCAATCATTCTACTATTAAAAATGACTTGTCCTCAAGGACAAACCCTATTTTAAGAGTTTTTTTTTACATTTTCTATGAACACAGAACTCTAGTGAAAATAACTGATCAACTGTGACTGTTTGTCAGACATGTTCTAAGAGATATTTACTGCCCCTGTGTCATGTTCATCATTCTCCACCCAATTTTCTTACATTTATTTCTAATAAATGAATCTTTGTTTGATTAACTAATCAGCTGACACAAAGACAAAAGAAATCCAATTAGTCATATCAGTTGAGACTGGATCCTTATTTAAATTTTTGATTTTTTTTTCATCTGTGATATATTTATATTAATCTTTTAAAAAATACATTAAAATCTGGTGGGAGGGGAAGGGGAAAGGGAAGAAGGGAAAGGAAAAATTATGAGAAAAGAAAAAAATGGAAATGAAGTTTATGTAAATAGGAAAGGGTGGCAGGGGTGAAGGGCTCACAGGCAATGGGGAAAAAAATAAAAACTAAGATACATCATGTACAGGTACAAGCACCCAATTATAAATGTAAACATATTATATACCTAAAATGTATCAATAAAAGAATAAAATAAAAAAATAAAAAAATACATTAAAATATTACTTGTCCTTACTACTGAGTTTTTCGGTGCTTCAATCAGTTTAACCTCTCAGGTGAACATGTCTTTCACTTTGATAATCTTGGCCCTATAAGTAATGAAACAGACTTGTTTGCAGGGAATGTAAATCCTTTCATATGCCTGATGGACAAATAGTGACTGGTCTCAATAAATCAGGACAAGGTCATTTCTCTGACCAATGAGATCATTACAGCTAAGCTTTTTCTTTTCTATTCCTTTTTCCTAACAAAATGTCACAAAGTTGCCAGGCATAGCCTTAATCTCCAGTTCCAGTTCTTTCAGTTCCATACCATCAATACAGACATCACACTGAATGCCCAGTAAACATATTCCAGCTAGAAAGAAGAAAAGCCAATGAACTAAGGATGGGAAAACAAATATTAATAAGAAATTTCCTATAGTCATCAATAAATGCACCAACCCTGGACCATGCACTTTTCAACTCTCTTATCATGGAAAATATAAACTTTATTTTTTAATTTAAACTCCTCATAGCTGGAATTTCTCTTTCTTCTGTTCCTTAAAGCCAAAAATAGAATTCAATTGGCACATATAAAATAAATCCCAATTTATTTTTAAAGAATTTTTACTCATAATACTCTAATTTCTGATTTAATAATTAATTGTGCTTGAATAATTTATGTGCTTTCTTAAGAATAAATGTTTTGACAATAAATCTATTGTTTCTCTTCTCAGCTACATAATTCTTATTTAAATTTTAGGAAGATGTTCTCTAATAAGATCACTCTTACCTTCTTAGCTTCAAATTTTATTCAGTCCTACCCATAACAAATATTGACTAAGTACCTATGCTGATAGGTACTAAATTAACCACTATAAAGAAACAAACACAGTTCTTGCTCAAAGGTATCTTATAGATCAGGTCTGATCATTCCTTGATAATAATTCAAACATGTATTATGAAATGGATCATATTTTAGGAATTTATCTCCACAGAATTAGCATCTCAAACATATGTGTTTAGAAAAGCGGTCAGTTTACTATGCTGGCAAGAGTTTGGTACTTTTCATTTCAAGCACTCCCCAAATAGTCTCACTTTTTCTTTTAAATCCCTGCTGTTGGATTAACTTGTTGAAAATCAAATCTTCAAAATTGCTTCTACTTAAGCAGCAGCCAGTTAATCTTTTTTTTTTATAAACAAAATCTTTCATTTCTGCATTCTTAAAATCTTGAAGAATGCACTGGAATAAATTTAGGCTGGACTCTCTCAAGAGTAAAGGAAAAAACAAATTCTTCCTCTTTACAGATTTGAATGAGTTTTGTATACAGAATGTTATACGAAATGAATGCCAATTTGTTTTCATTAGAATTGTTCTGGCATGGCATCTCTTTTCCCTCAATGATGCTTATTTATGCACTGGGCAGTGTTAGACATGCATGCGTGCATTCATTCTTTCAACAGACAGTTCCTAATGGAAGGCACCATGCTAAGAGCTGTGGGAGAGGAAGACATACATTTCATAATCCCAGATGCTTGAAGATCTTTAAATCCAGTAGGAAAAATTAGGTTATGCAGGCAAACCAAGATAAAAGTTCCATACAGAATAACAAAAAATTCAATAGAAGTAAAATAGCAAAACTAACTTCAACTGGACTTATCCTAGAATGTTTGATGCAGCACACACATGTGAACCAATTTTGAAAGATGGATTGGATTTCAAGAACCAAAGAAGGAAGACCATTCCAGTAAGAGAAAACTGCAAATCACAGAAATGATCATGTGGACCTATGCTGCTAATGAGCCCCATGCCCAACACAAGAATCTTTGTGAAGAATAAAAGACCTGGGGCTAGACTTACTATAATGTAACTAGAATATCAGATTAAGGTTTTGCATTTTAGTCATATGGGAGTAACTAGATGTTTTAGATCTCAACTGCAGTCATATTTGAAAAATAAAACAAGATACACACTTTCATATGTAAAATAGGTGAATGATTACAAACTTGGTAATACTCAATGACAGTAAAAATATGAGGAAACAGGGCCTGTCTTTTATACTTAGATATTATATATACCATTGCATCCATTTTGGAGGGAAATTTATTGATTTTCATAGGAATTTAAATTCATATAATCTCCAACCCCATGTTTCTAATTTTTGCGATCTGGGTTATATAGAGATACTGGCATGAGGATATAAAGATATATGTATAAAATATTTACTTTGATAAAAATATATTTAGCAAAATTCAGGAAAATCTTACGTACTCATTAATACAGAATTATATTAATAAACTGTTAGATTCATTAAATAATACTCAGATTTTAAGAGTAGCTCTATAGTCACCAATACACACAGAAATTCGAGGTAAATTTTCATATGCAAAGAGTGGATTTGCTAAATTGTATGGATATTAATCCAATTTTGAAAGATTAAAAACAAAGATCTCGTGCTGTGCAAGTGCAAGGACCTGAGTTTGATCCCCAGTACCAAAAAAAAAAAAAAAAAACCACAAAGATCTGTCTCACTCAGTGCAAGTGTATATATACATTTAATGACTTCACTTCCTTGAGAAAAAACTTAATTGATCTCTTATTATAAATCAGGCATGATTCTGTATGCTAGTGAAACCACAGAGAATTAGAGACAAATCCCCATGTTTGTGTAACTTACATTCTAGATAATAAAGTAAATGAATAAAATAATCACAAATTAGGATTAATCAACATGACAGAAGGATAATAGCATAGGGAAATAGTATGTTAGACAGGGCATTGAAGGAAGCTAGTCTGAAAAAGCAATTTAGCAAAGACCAGAATGAGAAAGTAGCCCAGGCTGAGAGACTACTGTAGTAAAGAAAAAAGCCCTGAAGCATTATTCAGGAACAAAGAGTTCAATAGGATGAGGGAACAGAGTGAACCAGGGCAAAGATGGAAGGAAATGCAAGTCAGCTACTTCCCAGAAAAAGATACTGATCATAGATTCAGTCGGCTAATACAATAGGAAATACGTTGTATATTACAAAGGCTACTACAGGGGCTTCCACCAAATGGCCAGGAGCACACATCCCACACAGATACCCACATACAGACACAGACACAGACACAGACACACACACACACACACACACACACACACACACACACACAATCTTCCTTTATTGTCAGGAAATGAATTTATAATTTACTCGACCTCTGGTAAGGAGTTGATTTAATTTTGACTGACATAAAGGCAAGACATAAGAGATTCAGTTTCCCTGAACCAGATGAAAGAGGATGGGAGGCCCAGATGCTGAGAACAGTGGCATTTGTACAGGAACATGCCTCTTTGAGATCTCGTCCAGATAGCCAAAGAGAAAAAAGGAAAGGACTACAAAGGAGAGAGCCAGTAGAGCTAAGGTTAAATAGGAACTCCTACTGCCATGATTTATCCACTGAAACAGCTGGGAAACTTCCGAAGTAGTTCATATATCACAGAAGTAGAGGAAGTGAGTCTGACTGGATAAACACACCTCAGGGCTGCTACTGTTCCCATTAACTGTCTGTCTCACTAAAGGTCTGCCATTAGACAGATTCCTGCTGCCTCTGAACTGATAGAAAACTGTGGGTACAGATAAAAATTAGTGGGAGATGTGTGTCAGGAATGTCTATGAGAAATTTTTCAGTGAAAGGAGGAAAAAGAGCTACATAATTTCACTATGTTAAAATCTGTCATCCTTGGAATTTCATATTGTCCACATTTAACATTTTATTCCTTAATGCTATATCTATGACTTCAGTTAATTATGACAGATGTTTACTGTTAATTGTATGAAGTCTCTAATTTCTATAATAAGTATGTCTGATGAGTATTTTAAGAATTTTCCTTCAATTAACCTTAAAAATTAACACAATAAATAACACTGATGCATATAACTTTGTTAAAATTAACTACAAAAGATTTAAGTATGGGGTCAGAGTTCCAAGGCCCAACTTTATATGAAATGGAATCAATCATCCAACATTGACTTGCATTTATTTTCCATTAAAAAGCAAAATCATGACTCTCCAAGAAGTCTTATTATATGTAGGAAATTCATCTGTAATAAGTGATTCTTCTCTGAAGATCCATCTTAGTCATTTTAACTGATTAAATTAGGACCAAAGACTACATTTGTGGGCACATTCCTATTTGAACTAGTTTTTCTTTGCAATGGACAACTTGCCCAGTTAAAGGTACATTTTTACCTGTGAATCCCATCCAAATACTGTCCTAAATGTGTGTTTGGTCACAAGGCATACCAGTCGGGAGGCAGAGCTGTTCAGGGACTGGTCATAGTATTCATAGGACACAAAAGTAAAAGGTGCCTGCACATTGTAGGAGTAAGAAAATTCAGGTGTTGTTTCTATTTAATTGATTCATGTTATTTTCCCAATAATTCTAAAGTTGTCTAGTAAGAACATTAAATCTTTTAAAATTTTCACCTCTACATAATATTAGCATCTGTATACTTAGTGCTCTTCAATTAACTTGAGCACTTTCTTTCAAAAGTATTTATATATAATACAAAATGATAAATATATGTCTGTTCATAAATTATTCATATGTGCACTAAAATAAGTACCTATTTCACAAAGAGCATAATCTATTTTTTGTTCTAAGCAACTAAAAAACAGTTAAAAATGAAAGAGGACATGGATAAGAAATTTAATGAAAGTCACTTCACTTCATCATTCCTTTATTTAAATACCATTTTTATTTCAAATGCAAATTTTGCTTTAATAAAAAGCTCAGCATATAAATTTAAATGTATAGATATATGAAATTAAAAGAATTTAAAATTTAAAGATACACAAAGGATTTATCCTAAATATACAATATAATCTCACAACCTGCCTTCCTAAATAAAAAGCAATACTTATGTATTTTTCCTTAATAAATTACATAATCTTGTGGATCAGTTTAAGTGACATCAAAAACAATTTCATAGACTGCAGCCTGCTGTCCTTTCTATAAGATAAAGTTGACCATCAATTCCTTTAAAAAAATCTCCTTCTTTGTTTACACAGCAAAAACATTCTCCTTGTTCTCTTTAGATTTCTTTATTTTTTCCTCGATCATGTTTCCGGAATGATCTTCCTAACCCATAAACAGAGTATCCCCCAGTGTTCTGTTCTAAATTTTCTTTTCTTCTCCATGGATTACTATATCCAATTGTAGGCTTTAATATGTATTCCAATGATTCCCAGGCCAATGGTTTTAGCCCCCAAATCTAAGCCCAAGAATACATTTTCACCCTAAACCTAATTCATTCTATATTTTCTGCTTCAGTTTCTGCTTCAGTTCTCCTATATTTTATAATAACATACCACATCCCTTCAGGTACAGATTATGTGATTATTTTTACCAGCTTCCATGCTAATTTTACATATCCCCATTCCCCTACTTTATAAAATTTACTAAACACACACACACACACACACACACACACACACACACACACATCCTTTTAATCTCTTCCTTTTTCTCTTGATCATTTGGCTTCTAATTTAAAGTCTTGCTTCTCTTTTTGACCCATTGCAGGGATCTCCCATATTTATGGCATCCTTTCTGTAAATTTGGTTGTTAGGTTAGAGCACCTAATTTCCCTGGCCTCATATTTCTATATGGACCCTTACCAAGAGGTAAAATCTTGTGCTCTTCCCAGCATGAGTTTGGTGGTTTACTAATTGGGAGTTTGGAAGGAAAATACTGAGAAAATTAAGATCACTATTTCTGTTTTTCTGGAGTCAGTCTCTCTGAATAATTTCAAGTTTCTCTGTCCACTTGAATATTCTGAGAGAAGAGGTCTTGTAGAGAAATAAGACTAATTAATAAGCTAGTTTGTCCACCCAGTAAGTTTAGTAGTAGTTTTTATCTCCATCCTGAGTGCATCTTTTAGTTGGCTTTGAACTCAGATGGAGGGAAAGAGTATTCTAAGCAAGACTTCAATCCCCACCATCATATTCCTATTAAGAATTCTTTAAATTGTTCCTGTTGACTAAGGCCAAATTACAAAATCTTTAATCTTTCACAATCTGATTCAAATATTTTCAAGGCTCTTCTCTTGCTGTTCATCCAAATCACCTCAAACCACAGTATAGCAAACTAATCTGGTCCAAGATTCCTGAAGATAAACTCCTTGACTATATGGTTTGGGGTTTGCTATTTCCTGGCCAGGAATGTCAGTCCTATTTTCTCTCCCAGGACTGTTCTTTTTTTTCTTTTTTTGATACCAGGGATCGAACTCAGGACCTTGCGCTTGTGAGGCAGGCGCTGGAACCACTGAGCTAAATCCCCGGCCCCTCCCAGGACTGTTCTTACCCTTTCTTTCTTCAAGATCTGTTGTAAATATCATCACATTATATGTAAAGCTCTTCCTTAACAGCATTGAATTATTCACTTTTTCTCTTTTGACTCTAGAAACAATCCACTTTCACCTTAATATCAATATATCACTAGCAGTACCAGTAGTGCCTGGCAGATAATAAGCACGAAATAAATGATGAATGAATAAAGCTGACTTTGGTCAACTGATGAGAAACATGGCACATGGCCTAGATCTATGTAATACCAAAAAAATTTATTGGTACAGCTAAATCTGATCTTTCTGCATCTGCCTATGTCTCTTTTTTTCCTCCTCTTCTTCTTCTTCCCTCCTTCCTAGTTAGTAAAAATATTTTACTTCTTATTACCACAAACTGATTTTTTATCATATGAAGGAAATAACAAAATTTAAATAGCTATCAAATATTTGAGTCAAAATAGATGAATTTTGAACTCTGTCTAATATATTACCTCAACTAATACTGATTTTTCTTCTCAGAATGCTGAGCCCAAGCAAGGAAAAGTTAGCATTCTAAGGCCATCAAGCTGCTAAGACTAATACCAAGCCAGAAAACAAGTGCTCCCAGCCACTGCTTAGCATTTTGCAACGCTACCTCTACCAGCAATGTAAATTGGCTTTGTTCTCCTCAAAACATATAGTTTCCCCCACTAAAATCTATGCTGTGGCTTCCAGTTATACTCAGTTTAAAATCTAAACTTCTTTGTAATAGTAGAGGGGCTGTTCATGATCTAGTCCCTGATTATGGCTCTATCTTCAGGCTAATTTATTCCTGTGTTTGGATACTATCTTCTAACGACTGACTTCCATACCTTAGGCCTCTAAGTTCTGAAGATTAATGTCATTTTGGACTGAAGATTTATATCAAATTTATTGTTTAAGTGCTAATTCACACTGTGAGGTATTATTGGGAGTTGTAGTCTTTGAGAGATTAATAGGTTCAGATGAGGTCATGAGGGCAGGGCCCCCATGAAGGAATTACTGTCCTTATTAGAAGGAAAAAGAGAAGTGTTCACTGTCTTTCTATCATATAAAGTCACAGCGAAAAGGCAGCATCTGCAAGTCAGGAAGAGGGCCCTCATCACCTAAGAATCTGAATGCCTAGGTGCCCTCATTTTAAACTTTCTAGCTACCAAGACTATGAGAAATATATTTCTGTTGTTTAAACCATCTAGTCAATCATATTTTGGTACAGCATCCCAAACTGATACAGAAATTTGACACCCCAACTACCTCTTTGACCTTTCTAAGTCATAGTCATTCTTTAGTTTTTACCTTATTTACATTTATTCCTGGAAATCCCCAATAAAGCTCCATGTCTGTAACTGATGACCCTATTATATGCCCAATAACACTGATCATTGTCTTTCATAATACATAAAACAGTGTTTAATGACTACCCATCTACATGTATGTATCTCGACACCAAACTAAAAGTTCCATGGGGCAAGAACTCTACCACTTCTGCTCAGCATTCTATGCTGGGCATTAATAGAGAATGTAATGTGATAAATACTCATAAAAAATAAACAGACCTTTAAGATAGAGCATTTTTAATTAAAGTAATTATTCCCTGTTGATATACAAATAAAATTTTATAAAGAAAAGAGAGAAAGAAAAATACTGGAGCAACTCCATATTACTTTATGAAGCAACACCTTTAACAAATTTAAGTGAAAATACAGGTATTATGGTCAATACAACTGATGTTTCATTTGCAAAGTTTTAGAAAGTGCTCGTTTTCATATTTATATTGTCAGTTTATTACCAAATATCATTAAAAATTGGAGGCTGTTTTCGGAAGATGAAAATACTTAAAGAACTTATATTGGAATATTAATTATATTTTACATAGAAAATCTCTATGAATATTTATGAAATAAAATTGTAATGTCTTTATGTCTTTTTCCCAATATCTCAATATCCTTGCCTATCAATCCTAAGAAATATGCATAAAATAAAATATTTAAACCAAAAGTTACAATAATTAGTCTCTAAACTGAATCAAGATCCATTTGGAAAATTTAGTGCAGTAATAATTTCAAGATAACCTAAACTTTCATAGTGGATGGCAGCTTCCTTCTTATTTATACAGTGCTACTATAGGGCCAACATAGAAAAATGTACCATGTCAATAGATGTCACCACCCAATACTCCTTTTTTCTTTAATTCAAGCTCAACCTAAAGTTCTACTTTCACTTATTTTAATTATTGAAGAAATTTATCGCTTGAACTTCACAATGCCAGCTATTCATTCACTTTTTCATTCACAGATGTGCCAGGCACTGTTCTATGTGCTAGGGATGCAAAGGTGAGCAAATTAGACACTATTAGATTTACAATCTAGAGTCTAGAGAGATGGAAATACATTAGTTGCACTAAAGAAGCTTAATTACCCCTTGAGATAAATATCCTTTAGATCTAACAAATTTTTGCTCATTAAGTTAATAGTATGGAGTCCTTTAGATTAAAATGCAGCAGCTAAGATCTGCAGAATGAAATAAACTTAAAAAAGGCAAAATGTGTGTTGAGAAAGGCGTTGTGAAAGGAGGAAGGTTCCACAGAGGAAACAAGTACAGTAAGTCCCTGACTTACAAACATTCAAGTTGGACCTTTCACAGATACCAACAGACATCAGATTTGGAATTTTTTTATGTTTTACATTGTATATTTGTGTCAAAGGTGTATAAGATTCACTCTGTCATGAACGGATGACCAAATCTGACATAGGAACAATTTCCAGACTGGAACTCATTCGTAAGTCAGGGATTAACTGTATCCACAAATGATCTGTGGCCAATGAGGACATTGTAGAGTACAGAGAAAGCTAAAATAGTGGTGATACAGAAGGCTAAAGAAAAGGGGGAGGTTATATAATATCCAGGTGACTGTATACTATGTTAAAGATTCATCTTTACCTTAAAATAACTGATAAACTATTGAAGGCTATTAAGGAGGGATGACAGGGTGATTTAATCATATGGCCATTGTGGGAAGATTGTTCTCTTACTGGAGGAAGGTTTAGGTTTTCTTTTGAAAAGCCAGTGAACAGAATACTAAAGTATCCCAGACAAAAGTTGATGTTAGGAAGATAATGATGCCCTAAGGTGAGAGACACAGGAGGAGGAAAGTGGAAAGACTCAAAAGATGCTTAGAACGTAAACTGGACAAGAATTGATGATGGAACTGATATATATATATATATATATATATATATATATTCATTCATAATATATCTAGTTCCTATATGAACTAGAATGAGATGTGTAAATCATAACTACTAGACTTTTGGTTTTGGAAAACATTTTAATATATTTCATCCTTTTAATATTTATATGCATACAAGGTAAATATTAAAAATTTTAAATTCACATATCCCTGAATTATAAGGATGAAAACAAAATCTATATCATGAAATTAGTTTTAAAGATAAAGTGTGCATTAACACCCTAGTATGATTGAGTAACTATAGAACTTCAACCATTCATTCTAGTCACCCTTTAAGCATCATCATTTATAATCAGAGATTTAAAGAGCAGGTGCTTTATGTTGTTTTTTTTTGTTCTAGAAAACTCCCTTCCACTGCCAAAACATGCCAATAATGTTAAAACATAAAGTAATCCTCTCAGATTAAATTATAGTCTAGATGATGGTATTATAAACTAATGTGACAATACTATTAAGTTAGCTGTCTGAACCAAAAATTTACTTTTCCCTTTCAAAAAAAGGTCAGAAATATAATTAATAATTATAGATAGTGATCTTTTTAGTATAGTGTTTCTTAATTAAATTCAAATGAAGGGAATTTTTAATAAACATACTTTATTTGATAGGACATATAAGTGTTATATTATATAGTATATAAATCTCATATCCTTTGAAACAAGTAAACTGAAAGACAGGAAATATCAAAGTTATAAAAATCAGAATTTAATTTTTGCTCATTAAGGTAATAGTGTGGACTTTGCCATTATTGAGTAAACTTTGGCGAGATAATAGGGTTACTTGATGCTTTGAAGGGCAAGTTTTTTTGTTATTTACTTTCTCATTAAAAAAATAAAATCCAGGGCCAGGGATTTAGCTCAGTGGTTCTGTTGCCTGCCTCACAAGCACAAGGACCCAAGTTCGATCTACAGTACCAAAAAAAAAAAAAAAAAAAAAAAACAGAAATCAAAAAATAAAAAAATAAAATCTAGTTGCACATATATTAGCCATTTTCTCCCTTATTTCTGAGGATAGTGTTCCAAAACCCCCAGTGAATGTCTGACACTGAGGAGAGTACTGAACTTAATATATATATAATATATATATATATATCATGTTTCCTATATATATGCGGTGTGATCAACAAATATACAAATATGGTGAATGTTTATATTAGAGTAAAAAACACATTACCATTAAATGCCTCTCAACATCCTCCTAACTTTGAACACATTTATTGCATCATTCTTTTTTTTTACTTTTATTAGTACATGTTTGCAGTACATAATGATTATGTTTACTGTAGAGAAATGACACATGAACATAACACATTCAATTCTATTCTCTTCACCCCTCCTTCCAACCTTATTTTTCCAGCATTAATTTATCTTTTAAGACCTTATAAAGTTAGTTATCATATATACAAATTGAAAACCAGACTAATAGGCCAAAGAACATATAAAACATGTCAGAAAACTATACTATGTCAAGGTACACTTTTAGATACATTGTCCACCCTAGATTACAATACCTTTTTGTTCTCTCTTTTTTCCTATCATCGTTCTTGCCACTTTCTGAACCCATTCTGGAAGTCCTCTTCTGTGAGTATCTTCAGTTGCACTGTCATGGATACTTGCATGACCTGAATTGACTCAAAACACTTACCTTCACTATCTCTTTTATCTTTATCATTTTGACTTTGGGCAACAGCCAGAAGTCATACGGAGCCAGATCTGGTGAGTGAGGTAGGTAAGAACACACTGTCATGTTTTTTATGAGCCTGTCTTTCTGATGCATGCTACTCAGCAGCAGTTTTTACCATATTTTTTTATCACACCTCATAAAAACTCATGAAAGACTTTTAAAACTATTTTAGAAAGTAGCAAAAATGTTCAGGTAAGTGCACTGGAAGAGAGGGGAGATATTTTGGGGGGATTAATGGCAATGTATCTTTTACTGCAATATTTTTTTATTTAAACACACATCATAATTTCTGATCAGCCTTTGTAGATACCTATGATAAAATTTAATTTGTAAATTAGACACAGTAAGTGATTAACAAGAGCAAATTAATAATAAAATGGAACAATTATAATAATACATTGGAACAATTATGTGAATTTACATTCTTTCTTGCCTCGCCCCGTCTCTCCCTCAGAATATGTTATTGTACTGTACTTGCCCTTTTTCTATTTATAATGCTGTGAAGTGATACAATGGCCAGGGGATTAGGTAGTGAAGTAGTGAATGATGTAGGCATTATGATATAGTGTTAAGTTCCAAGCACTGAGATAGCAAGACAGTTGCTCTGACAACTGAGATAGCTACTAAATGAGTAATGGGTGGACAGAGTGGATACAATGGACAAAAGGATGACTTATGTACCATACAGGAAGAGGAATACTTCATCACAGGATTTCATCATGGTGCACAGGGTGGAACACAATTTCAATTTATGAAGTGTTTAATCTGTTATTTTCCATTTTAATATTTTTAGATCATGGTTATCCGTGGGTAACTGAAACCATGGAAGGTGAAAATGTAGATAAGGAGATACTAACTGTACATCCATTCCAAAAACATTAATTTTTTGTATGAATGTATCAAGTAAACATACTATCATATATAGAGTATTCTAAACAAAAAAGTAAAATGTAAGCTATAGATTTTAGGTTTAGGAGTATTATTTTCTACAAAGAACAAGAAAGAAAAAAACTGTAAGATACAAGAAAAGCATAGTTAAATTCTACCAGAAAGAAATACCAAGAAGTATATTAACATGTAAGTGGAAAAGATTACCGTGTGCTGATGGAATGGGGAATTACAGATCTGGCTGTTGCCCTCTGAGCTGCATTGGTGCCTATATTAATTTCCTCAAAAGTGAATGATGACTTATGTTAATTTATAAGCTGCTGTTTACAAGTGCTAACATAGATGTAAATGTGACTTGTTTTAAGTCAAGTTGCCATAAATCAAAGATGACAGATATTTAAGCTAAAAATCTCCTCTCCATGGAATATGCACCAATTATAAATAAACACTGTGATAAAATATTTCATTAGGTCCAACCTGTTGTATTACCAGGAGTTATCTCCCAAATGCACATACACTTCTCAAATTATGTAATTTTTTATATAGAAAAAAATCCTTAACAAAATTATGTTCATTGCATAAATGTGATAAGAAAGTAAATAATTGATAATAAGAAATAAATCACAGTGAGTGCCACATCGAAATCTGGCCTCTTGGGGTAAAATATATTATATCTCTATAAAATCTTATATTGAAAGAAGGTAGCAGAAAGCTACACTACTCCTCGCAGAAGAGAAATGTGCTGATAATCATTGGTGCATGCCAAAACAATTGGTTTTGCTGTTCAAAAATTTCCGGTTAGGTACCAAATTGTAATATCTGCCTCTAATATAATGGACCAATAATTGAAGCATATAGTAACCCTCTCAGGGGTACACTGCTGTTTTATTTATTCTTGCCCAACTGTGAAGATAAACTCCACTAAATACATGTGATATGCTGTCAATTCAGGAGAAGCACATTTTTCCTTGGACAGATGGCTGGTGAGTGAAACACCTGGATCATACCAAGGCCCCAAAATTATAATTTTAGTGGATATATGATCTCAGAAACAACTTCATCCCATAGGCTGAAAACTGTCTGCCCCAGAATATGCAGTGAGAAAGTCCTTCCTTCCCACCCATCCTGTTAATGAACAATATCTTATTTGCCCTTAAAACCTTTATATTCCCACATCTTAAGTTTATTTCCTGAGTAACCCCATCATAGATTTCTTACTCTCCATCTGAAATCTTATTAATTGGAAACAAAACATTTCGCTGAATGTGATACTTGCAATTGGACATTCAATTTAAAATATAGGATGAAAGGCTATCCTTTAGAATACTGTCTCTAATGTCACCACTTTTTTTAACTCAGTATTTGTATACATTAGACTTATTGCTCCCTAATTGTCCACTATTCACTTAGAAAAGTATATTTCTAACTACAACACTTTGGTCTCATTTGCAAGTTCAAATGTATATTCTGTAAGATTCTTAAACTGCACTTTTGGAGGTATATAGTGAAAGTTTGCTGAGTAAAGTTTTTTATGGTCAGCTAAGTAATCATGTCTTTTATATTTTCACCCTCTCCCCATAGTAAATTTATTATGCTAAATCTTTGTATTTATTGCAAGTTTTTATTTTATGACCCCTGTTGGAGGAACCTTATATGTAATAAACGGTTTAATTCTCACAACTGTTGACAATGTCAGGACTGATACTGTTTCAATTTTTCAGATGCTAACACTGAGACCCACAATGGTTTAATAAATTAACCAATGTCATGCAGTCACAACACGGTAGAACCAGAAGAGGAACCTAGAGAAAGTTTTTTCAAATCATCTGCCTTTGATTTATACTGCTCTCCTATAAATTGATATGATTTACCAGAAAGTACCAATCTCAGTCTCATATAAACTTGGCTATTTTTTGATGTTTAGCAATGTTGACATCAAATAGCTATCACAAGCTTTTTCTTGTCAAATTGTTGATATTAAATATGAGATATATGTATATTTACATAAATTTTAGCATACTGTGAAATTAAATAATATTGAGTATTTTGAAAAATGCAGATCTCTATCAGTTATTCCTGAAAAAATATAAATAATTTCAGTATTAAAATCCTTTTCACTGAATAATAACCTGTATTATTACCACTAATAATATACCTATGTTTACTACTCTAGTATTGCAACATGAAGTTCTACGTTCATTCAGCAGCAATCTTCTGCTTTTGCTCTGATGTATAGTAGTTATGATTCATGACTGACAATTATGTCATAATGAAAAACAAGTCACCATTAATAAAAATCAAAACTAATACCTCTATATTCATTTAATGATTTAACAAACTAGGAGATTTATGAAAATACCTAGAAGAGCAAGAGACTCAATTTCCAATTAGAATGAACATTTGTGATTCTTCATGTTCCTAAGGGTGAAGAGAAATCTAATCAGCTCTTTCTCCTTCCATCTCCTTCTACCAATAAAAGGGAATTAACAGCCAATGAAACTCATGGATAAAACAGCTTTTCCCTCTACATGGGTCAAAAATATTTTATGAGATAAATGATAAACTATGAAAAATAATACAAGTGTAAGGTCAGAAATCATTTGTGTGGTATCCTTACCACATTTTGATATGTGTATTATCATTGTAGACACACATGAAAAATTAATAACTAAAATAGTCTTTAACATTGTATTAGCAGTATCAGTTAAAATTACCTAACCACTGACTACGTGCCAGGGATAGTCTTAACTTCCTAACACCTCTTAATGCATTTAATCCTAATAATGGCACTGTGAGGTCAGTACTATTATAAGCACAGAGAAGCTAAAGAACTTACCTCAGATCAAATAGTCAATACTGGGGCTATTTGAACTCAAATGATGTTCTTCTGAAACCTTCACCTTTGAAAAAAATCCTAGGGTCCTTTTAAATCCATCCTATTTATAAAAAACTAGTTTATTTCCAATTTTACACTTATGAATAATGTTCTAATGAGCATGCTAGTACTCAAATCTTTTTTCAACTCATCCTATTATTTTTAGGGTAAACAGCCTAGAGATATAAATGCTGGATCAAAGGAGATGCACATTTATTTTGGTCAAATTTGTGGAAGAAACATAATAATTTGAATTATTATTTTAATTTACATTTTCATTAGTGAGATTAAGAATGTTTTCAATGGTTTGTTAGAATCGGGTTACATAGGTTTTTAGTACCTCTCCCCAAATCTACTTTTGTAGATAAAAAATTGATAGTTTGAGATTGACTAAAGATTATTTAATCACATTTGAAATCAGCACAGAAAAGAAACCAGGTTTATATTGTTTACTTTGTTTAGTGTGGGAGAGTCACTTAAAAGCACACTTCTGTATGTAGTGGCTATTTGTATTTCTGTTGGAATAGTCTATTCATATTCTTTGCCAACATCAAAATTATATTCTATTTGTTTGTTTCTTATTGATTAGTAAGATGAGGGTTTTAATCTAGAAAACTATAAAAATGGAGGGAAAAGTTTTGTTATTACCTCTGATTATCGTGACGTATAAACTTTGGCCACACAGTTTAGCCAGAATGTATTCAAAAATGATGTAGACAAATTTAAAGTGAAAAGGAGTATTGATTCTAACATAAAATATGCTATGAAATTTAATTAAATCAAATAGACACTTTTTTGTTAAAAGAGCATTGTTTGTAATATAAATTGTTTTACAATGAATGCACATGTGTAATATAAGACTTTTAGGAATCCTAACATAAAAAGTGGTAAGGAAATTCTAAAATTCTACCATAGCATAAAGATTTGGGGCTGTAGCAAGAAAAAAGAAAACATTTGAGATTATAATATTATTGCCATAATGCTTTAAATTTCAGTACATTTTTGTCTACTAATGCTAATGCTGCAGTATTAAAATAGTGGATTGGGCTATATGGATAGTCTGGCTAACTTGCCAGGAATTTGAAAATCACAAGTTTTTCATTTTTGAAAATAGGAATGATATTCCTGGAACTATATATACCAGTAAAAAAACATTTCAGTTATAAAATTAGGTGTAAGCAATGACTAAATTAAGTGATAGAAAACAAATGGGTTTTGGACTTTATTCTTCAAACAAAATTTATCTTGAGTTCTGAAAGAAATGTAATCACCATGATCATTTTCACATACCTTTCTATTTTATATGCAAATAAATTCAATTATTTTATTGTGAAGAAAAAATTTTGCTATATTTTCATTTAATTTATAAAAGTAGACAAGAGAAGATGTTTAAATTCCATTGTAATAAAATGAAAGGACTTTCTTTCGGGACAAAGAAAGTAGAATTCTCTCAAAAGGAAAATTCTCAAGACCAAGTGACCAAGAAATTTTTTATACATGATTTTGCTACTGCCGGTCAAGAACAATCAGAAAATAAGCTACTCTTCGACTTTTTCAAAGATATTTTTATAGATTAATCATGGCAGGAAGGTGTATTCTTTCTGAATTTATGATTTAAAAACTTGACACTTTTAAAAAATGCCTTATTACTGCTTGCAACACGCTTCTTTCCCATTTGGTCTGTTTTCAAAATAATTAAATAATATTTATGAAGTAACCATACAGATCACTAGCAATTCTGATAACTGTTTTTCTCCTGCCTTAGGTCATTAGTGGACTGAACATTTTAAAATGAAATAAAACATTTTATGTGTCACAGAGCAAGAAATGGACTGAATCAAGTGGCCATGGTTCTTGGTGTTCTCTGCTATTGCCGGGGGCTAATTCTTATTTCTAAAACCTTGCTTAAATATGATCTTTTCCTGAAATGATCTGGTCCTCTTTTCCCTACCAAATCTTAACCTCATCAATTTCCAAATACCATGGACGTTCCTATGTTTTTGACTATTTCAAATATCATTAACTGCCCTTTTGCTACTTCTGATTTCAAACTTTCAAAGATTAAAACACAAATGATTCTGAAAGTGTATCATTTAAGTACCAATTTTTGAATTCCAGGAGATTATGTTTATATATCTTTCTAACCCCTGTGCTCCTGACCACCTCCCTGGTACCTTCTAGCACCAAAACATATGTCCTAGCACAATTTTGGGCACCTAGGAAATGCCCAGGACAGTTTCATTGATTGTACAAATATGAACACACAATGATTTTTCCTTCCTTGTTTTATCTATCACATAATCTTACTTCAGAGAAAAATATTCCTGTTTTAGATAGGTTTGGGGGTATGTTATTTAAAAATGTAATATTCAATAACCAGAACATTCCACAAATGCCTCCAAACTAATTATTTCTTAATTCAATACCAGGCCCAGGGATCAATTCATCTGGCTTTTCTAAATAGAGTTCAAGTTAATTTTGAGAGAAGTGTTTTACCTTCAATTCCAGTTACTGGACTCTACAAGTTGACAAAATGTGATGACTAACAAGGACCAATCTTGTACACCTTAATTCGTGGCACCATCTATGTTTGCCACACACACAAACACACACACACAAATATCTACACACATCACATCACAGTTATGTGTTCTTGAGATATGTTCTTGGTAGACTCCATTTGAATTTACTTGAGGAGTAC
The DNA here is from genome assembly GCF_000247695.1 of Heterocephalus glaber. Next base: position 3,975,185 of record NW_004624765.1, on the reverse strand, counting down.
AATTTTAACTGAAGTTTTCAATTTTCTGAATATTTAGAAATCATGTGCAATTAAAATAGAAATATCAGTCAAAGAGATATGTTTTTAAATTTGCTAACACATTGTAAGTACTTCAGATTTCGTAGGGTGACAGCTCAGAGTAACTCATAATGTTCATGGTCAGGAGGGTAGGCTGCTTAGGGAGAAGAGATCTTAAATTGAGTCCTGAGTCTACTTCGCTGGGGAAATGGAACAAGTCTAGGGATACTGTGTGTCTGATGGAATAGAGAAAAAAGCAAGCAATAACAGAATATGGGAGAAATTCAGCTGAAAATGGACATAAGATCATCTGAAAAGCAATCAGATTTTGTCTTACAGATATGTTATGGTGACCTATGGAATAGAAGAAAGCTTAATTTACAAATTGTATCATATTTTGGGAAAGTTTTGTTTCTCTTTATGCATATAATGTACATACTTCAGTATTTTGTAAATTTTTTTCATTGTTCTAAAAATGCAAATAAATACATAAAAATTTCTTAGGCAGTTGTCTAATGTTTAAACAGTAAAGTTAATTGCCCTACAACTCAAAGTAATTTGTGTTTGATAAAAGCAACTATTTTAGCATTGAATTCAAATATTTGCTTACAAGAAATACATTCCTTTTGTCAGCCAATGAAACCCAAGGCATTTTGAAAGAAAACAGGTTTGCATCCTTCATACAGATTTTAAAATTACAATAAAATGAAAAATATAGCTAGAAAGTGCCCCCCAGAGGTCATTTAGTCCATTTCTGCTTCTGGCCAGTTTCACTGCAATCATCTCAAGCATATGGTTAACTACCATCTCCCATCTTTGTTGAGCAATCCCAATTCTTGATGGCTGGCATTAATGACATGCGTGCCTGAAAACTGGTTTAACTGTTTTGTCTGATTTAGCTAGTCAAGAGTGTCAGCTAACTGGTCTAGCTATTGAGATATCTAATGACTAAATCAGTCCAACTGGTTATGCACTCACTGAATTTAGATCAGTTATTTTGGTTTTACATGACCAGTAAATACAATTAAAACAATCCCATATGGGTATGGTGATACAATCAAAATCTCCCTTAATCTGACTAAACTCTTCCCAACCTGATTTTAATCAACTTGTACTCAACTTTCCCACTCCAGAGCAAGAAAATGATTAATAATCTTCATCTTCCTAAAGGTCTTAAATAAATCTCCTTTTCCTTTGATACTTCTGTAGACAAAGTAAACTGAAGGGTCAAAAAAAAAATACAACAGAGATCATAATGAGCCAACAAAATTTTCAGTTATTTATTCTAATATTTTTAAATCAACACACTCAACAATTATATTCAAAAGAATAATACAGATAGAATTGTACAACTAAATAACATATATCAAAATATATATTTATATTACAGCACTCTTTTCTCAAAGTAAGAATATCAGATAGCACTGCCTTTATTCTCTCTTACCATTCACCTTACAGAAATGAAAAAAGTTTAAAATTTGTCCATTTTTTTAAAAAAGTAGCTTTCCTTCCTAAAAATCAAATTGAAATATAAAATAGTTAAGATTTGTATTGTTCTCTTAGCTTTAGACTAAGATCAGAATTTAGACATTACTAGAGGAAAGTAAAAGCATCAAAAATAGTTGAGATTTACTTAACTATAATGTTAAAAGGCAAAGGGATGTGTACAGACTAAGAACTTGGTCCACAATGATCTAGACAGAGCACAGCAGTGTTGCACTTTGGTATTACAAAAAAACTTTTATTACTACAGAAACTGTCATTTAAGATATTACATTATAATTACAGGATGTGAGATGGTAATTGTCCAATTAAAGACTGCAAGTAGAGAAAAATGCTGTTATTCTTTATGATATGTACTGTCAATAAATACAACAAAATGTGGAATCACTGAAACAGTGTAAGCTCAAACATACCAAAATAAATTTGAAGCCAGAATATCAGTCAAAACCTATTACAAGAAAAAAAAGCACTTTAAAATATTTAGTACTCAATCTGTTACTATTCCATAAAACTAATGACAGGCAACTCTAAAGGAAAAAAGACATTTACATGATTCCAATTTGAGATAGCATGATACCCCCCCCCACACACACATAAAGGCAATGGCTAGTGCTGTAAATGAGAACAAATAATAATCCAAAGGCAGATAAAATTATTCTCAGAGGTATGAGTGATTTTCTAGGTGAAATATTAAAAGAGATATTACAAAATACAAATAATGGGGCCAGGGATTTAGCTCAGTGGTTTTGCTGCCTGCTGCGCAAGTGCAAGGATTCGAGTTTGATTCCCCAGTACCAACAACAAAAAAAAATAATACAAATAATGTAAATGAGAGCTCCTAACGTTCTGGTATATGGCAATATGTTCCCACTCATTAAAGTCTAATTTTAGTTCATTGACAGTTAACAAACTTGAGAAATAAGAAATCTAATTTCAATTTTATAATATTCTTTGGTTATGTACCCTTGCAGTATCTCACAAATATCACCAAGAAAATGTTTAAATCTGAATTCACTATCTTCCCCCAACAGATGTAGAATTTCCTATCTTGGTGAAAAGAGCCTCCATCAAACCAGTTATTCAAGTCAAAGATTGCACAGCCACCCTGTCAAATCCCAACTTCTGTCTATTATCAGTTCTCCCTTTGTAAGCCTATGAATATCTCTCAGATTCTCAGCCCGATCCCCTCCCCATTGGTACAATTCTAGAGTTACCGCCTTTGACCTGGACTACAACAGCCACTCAGGTCAGGCTGAACTTCCTCCACTACCTGCTGCCTCCCCAGTTTTCTTCCAGTATGTTCTCTCCAAAACAGCCAGAGTACTTTTTGCAAATGGAAGAAGAATTATGCTCTCCTACCCAAAATTATTGAAGAGGTTCCAATATTTTAGTGAAATGGTCTTTAACATAGAGATAATGTTGCCTGTCTCTCCAATTTCATCAAGTGACACTTTTTACCTGTTCAATAAATTTGAATCATTTCATCTAGCTGTTCTTTTACCTGGAAAAATCTTCTTTGTTCTCCTCAGCCAGATCCTTCAGATCTATTTAAGTACTAATATTTTTTAAATCTTCCTTCAGGACCCCTCAGCCTGTGTGAATGTTAGCTGACATGGCCTCCCAGGCACCCATCATACTGTTAATGTCTTTGCTGTCTGTCTTCCCTGGACCTGACAAGACTTATGCTGTTGCTCTGAGGCTACAATTTAAGAATCACTGGTGTTGGGAATCATTCTAGTTCTTGTCATTGCAAATGAATTTTGACTTGATTCTTTTAACAAAGCATGTTAAGAAATAGAAATATTTACAAACCAAGTTGTAGGTTATGTATTCTCTTTCATTTCCTGTCATAATTTCAATTTCTTCAAAATGAAGACATAATAGCTTTGTGAGGCATTCTTCCAAACGTGAATAGAACACTGTTAATCTTTTGTATTGCTTTGGGCATTAGGTACAATAATTTCTTGATTTTCATATCAATTTCTCTCAATTTTCTTTCTTCAAAGTAGACTAAGTATACTATCATTCCATATATCCTGAGGTACTATTTCAGTGTGTATTCATCTTATGTGGTTTTCCATATACATGTTTCCATTTTGTCATTATATTTTCTCAAAATTGCTTGACAAAGACCATTGGGAAAATGGAGATAAACATAGAAAAAGAAAGCAAGTAGAAAAAAAAAATAGAACAATGATGAAAAACCAATGATGATTTTGATCTTAAGACTTTTCTTATCTTTCATGTTCTTATCATGGACAGAGGCCACATCTTTTGAATTCTTAACAATGAAATACTCGGGTTTCTCAAGCACCATATACTATATGCACTAATGGAACTGTTTTATTTGTATTCTCTGCCAGTCCTCCTGATATCTGAAAATGTTAGGCAGTTACACTGTAGACCAATCAATAGCGTGATTTGCTACCCATCGGGAAGAGAGGGACACCCTCTGACACTTCCTATTTTTAGACTACTAAAGTTGTTTTGTATTCCCTAAACCATATTGATCCATGAAGCTAATGATAGTTTTTACTAAAGCTCCCTTTTGTAAACTTTGTCACAGAGGAAACCTTGGAAAATTACAATTAACGGCAGGGAAAATGTTGGAAATCTATTTCACTGTGTAACTTTCCTGCTATGTACAAAATAAAGCAAGACCCACATATTTTTCCCTCCTGGGTTTGGATATGGCTGAACTGATACAGGGGCAATGAAGATGGCTTATACTTATAACTGCAGGGTGCTTTAACTCTCCCCCAACAAATTTGCCATCTTGTCCATTATGTGAATGAACTGTAACAGCTGAATTGGTATTGCCCCCATTTTTCCATTTCAGTAGAAATTTTAAAAGGATGTTGTCACTCTGTAGGCTCAAGTGAAGCTGTCTGGTTTTCTGTTTGGAGAAATGCATATAAAAATAGTACGGAAGATGTTAGGTATTTAATTAGAGGTGGACTCTTTTTCCAATTTTCTCTAGCTTGACACCTGCTGGATCACACACACAATATCAATAATAAGGTAAAAAAAAGTTTATGAGCTCTAATGGGAGAAGTAGCAGATGTAGGATGCTATTAAGCATAACAAATGTACATTTTCCTAGCATATTAAACAAAAGTTTATTTTATGTGAAAAGTACATGAGGACTTAGAACACTATAATTCTAGTTACAGTATCAAAAAGTAATTATATTATTCACACAAATGTAGATATATATATTTATATATATACATTTTTGGGATTCTATTAAAAATGTTATATATATTATATATATATATATAATGGAATTTAAGAATTACCAATAACAGCTGTTGTATTTTTACTTACCAATTAAAATCTCCTACCTAGGGATATATGTATGTATATGAGTACTTCATCATGTACAATACTGAGAGATAGGTCATTCAATTTACAACTTCAATAGACAAGTAATGTTTATGGTAGAGTTTCAATGCCATTGAGTGTATAGTTTACCAACTACTAGAGATTCTTTTTTCTTACAATGTTGGATCCACACCATTGTTTGACTATGGCACAAATGTAATGCACATTCCAATAAAACAGTACAGCTGGGAATTAATAGGCTAATAAAAACACTTTAAAGGTGCATTAAATTAGAATTTAAGATGTATCTTGCATTTACAGTATAAATGCTAATAATATAAATCTATTATTAACATTTTATAGTGATGCAAAGTGATAAAAGCTAAAAAATATTGAAGATTTATCAGCAAGCATCTGTAAGGTAGACAGATTAGGGCAAAGGTTGGTAGAGAAACAGTTGTTTGGAAGATGAAGAGAGATTTTAGGGTAATCATTTTATTTTGATTCCCCAAGGCAGCCTGGGATTGATTTTTCTGAACACGAAGACCAAGAAAATATTTTTTATTCTTTAAATGACCAAAGCATTAAACTATGAAATTCTGCTCCACGGGCAATATTGTGAACATGCTACCATTTTGCTAACCTAACAACGTACCACTTGTGTCAAATATGTGCTGACAATGCAATCAGCCTTGTTCATTAGGATCACACAATCTGCTAGCTGCCACTTAATAATAAACCAACCCTATTGAGAATGATCATTGTTTAAATCACAGTTGCACAGATCTTATTGTTACATGTGGCTGGGAAATTAAAATGATGACGCTTGGAGACTTATCTCTTTAAAGACTGATGTAATAATTAAAGAAACATAAATTGTTGGTAGTTTATCTAAAGGTTTTTAGAGTTCTTAGCTTGTCTATAACAGTTATGATTCTCAAAAGTAATGTCATGTATATACTTCCTTATATTAAGCCATATGAAAACCTTTAGGGTTTTAGACTCACAAATACTCTAAATTCTTAAGATGAAAAAAAAAAAAAGAACAAACGTTTAGTCCCATTGAAATCATATTTAGTTAGAATATACTGATATAAAAATGTACAAATATAAGAAGTTTAGAGAATGCCCCACAGACTACTTATAAAGCTGAAATGTTACACCATATTAATATGCAGTAAAATGCAAATATATATTGATAATTTTATATAGGATACAAAATATTTGAATAAATTTAGTATTAAATTTATCAAGTATTATTCCATTGGGGATACTACTAGAATCCTCACTTTTCATAGTAAATTATAAATTTGGTAGTATATCTTATTTTTATGAAAATATCAACTCACCAATATTTGCAAAGATTCCAAATAGCAGTAGCTGTCATTCCTAAGTTGCACTGAGATAGCAGAAAATTAAGGTGCTACTTTCTATGAAAACCAAATAAATATTCTCAGGTTTACAGCAAAAAGATATATAAAAGGTGTATTTCTAACCTACTATTAACAGTTTACCATGGAACAAATCAAACAACCAAAGCACTATTTTTCTAATAAATTTTTGATCAGACTATTTTAAGTTAAAATAAACTGCACACTTTTAAAGATAAAACTATAGGTCTCAATTTGGGCTCCTTAATTTAGAAAAAAATATATGTCATTATAACAGTTAACAAATATTTTCTAGTGCATAATTTTTGGTATGATCTAAGCATACTTCATAATTTCAGTATTGTTTGCATTCACTATTGTCTTTGCTTAATATATATAAAACACAAACACTGTTTAATGTACTTTCTTATCTTACCTGTGTAAATAATATTAAATGTTTATTTCCAGAACTCATTTCAAATATATCTTGTATTATAAATAAGCATTCAAAAAAATAAACTGAGTAGAACTAAAGAAATACATGATTGAATAGTCCTAAATCCACTCAGTCACAGTTCTCTTTTCTTTATATTACAACTGAAGAATAGGGGTTAAACAGGAAAGGTTTAGTCAGGATGCATGTCCAAAAGTATTACTCTCACACAAAATTATATATAAACAGGTCAATATCAAGTAAAACAGATATAATCAGTTTTATTATAGTAATTTATATTAATTAGAAAATTTGGCCTGAAAATATTTAATGATGGAATATAATTGTGCATTATGTAGAACTGTTTTCTAATTTCAAGCTCTTAAACAACCAAATTAATAACCATGATAGTCTAACTAAATGCTCCATGAGTATTTTATTAAGTGCATTATATATACAGGTACAAAATATCTTATCTAAAGTTCTCGAAACTAGATACGTTTATGAATCAAGAACATCTGGGTAGGAGGTAGGGAAGTTTATGCAAATATATATATATATATATTTAAAGAAAGGGGTCTCCCTGTGTTGTTTGGGCTGGTTTTGAAATTAAATGAACTTTTACATCACTTCAATCTCAATAATAATTACTATTTTTTTTTTTTTTTTTTGGTACCAAGGATTGAACTTGGGACCTTGCGCTTGCAAGGCAGGCGCTGGAACCACTGAGCTAAATCCCTGGCCCTACTATATTATATTTTAACAGATATTTTGTTCTAATTATATCTTGGAGAAAAGTTTTGGTTTGTAAATTATTTTTTAGAAGGCTAAAATGGAAAACCTATCATGATGATGCAGTGTTCACTGGTCAAGAAGTGTAGAAAAATTTGCTGGTGTTAGAAGCAAGTAAAATACATATTTTCTCTGTAGGAAAATCCAAAAGGAAACATTACCATTTAAGAAAATTGGGTGAAGTGGTCTTACTAATTAGCATAATATAACTTATAATTAGAAAATGTTAAATAAGGTCCTTACCACAGTAATTTTCTAACTGTGGCCCAAGGAATCAATTTGCCTGGTAGTAGTCTTTTCTGAGTTTGAAAGGAGAATTTTCAAGAATGTCCAATTCTGTGTATACAAGTTGAAAGGAAATTTAAAATATTCAGATGCCTACACATTACATTTTTAATTTTTCAGAATTAGTTCAATATAAAGAGAATTTCTTTAAATATTCTCCAAGTTTTCCTTCTATAACCCTATTTGTTAATTATTTTCCATCTGTCTTATGAACATATGATTTTATTAGCATACAAATATAATTATGTTAAATCGCCTTTAAAAACATAAAAATTAGTGGAACATAATGTTTTCCTCTTTACACTACATGAAATCTACTCTAAATATATCAGAATATTTTAACAGAGAGCTTATTTTAGTCCTGATTCTGACACAAATTGGGCTGACTGAAACAGTTAAGGGGAGTCTTTAGGTCTCACTATGATTTTCTAGACTGTTACAAAAAGGTATATCCAGGGTGAATGTCAGTCTCAATGTAATCAATAAATATATTCAGAAATGATGATAAAAAATGATGACACTCAACCAGCTAGTCTTAAAATTTTATCTAATTTTTTTACAGAATATTGCTTTCTTCTGAAGATAACTGTCAAATTATTTCCTTCATTAAAAAAGTATATCAGAAATTTTGAAACACATTCTATATTACATAAGTCATGTAAAGGGATTTTTTTTTTTGTACTAGGAATTGAACTCTGGGGCTCTTGCTTGCCAGACAGGCGCTGAACCACTGAGCTACTTTCCTGGCCCCAAAGGGAATTATTTTTTAAGCCTTCGTTTTATCTTCTGATATCATACTAGGCCAAATTACGGTATCTTCTAACTGGTCTCCCTACATTCTTGGTTTTCTGGCCAGAAAGCAGTGATTTACTGATACTCAGTAAATGATACAACTGTTCTGAATATCATGTGTTTACAATCATACATATCCATGATTATATGTTTCTGCTTTGTTAGCACTTGTGAGGTGGTATGTGTGAATATGTATATGCATGAGGGGGATCAGGGTGGAAAGGACTCTGTCTCATTCATCTTCTATCCTAAAGAGTTATTGATAACTCTCAAGAAATGTTTGTTAAATGAATGTTAGCTTGATTAGAAAGCTAGACGTCTAGTATATAGCTTACACTTTTACACTTGATCTTAGCCAAAAGGCCGAGAAGCAATTAGATTACATTTTTAAATGTGATAAATCTATTCATTCTACCTCCCTTGATTTAAACATGTACTTAATTTTATTTAAAATTGTTTTTTTAATTTCTATCAGTCCTCTCTTTATTGATAATGCATACTTATTATTTGTATCTTCATTCATGGCATACATAAGCACTGGGCTATTTTGATGTTGAAATATTCACATATGTATCAAGCTCCTCTTAATGATACAATATGCATCAGTTTTAATATAGGGAAGTATTAACAAGTCTGCCTTCACTATGTCAAAGAAACATAGCCTTGATCTAGGAAGGATAGTTCTCTATCAGCAGTATGATTCTATAACATGAAAAAAATCTTAATTTTTTAACCAAAATGAATTATCAGTTGAATAAAACATCAACAAAACTAATAGTTTTAGATACATTGATTTTTTACTATTTTATACATCAGCAAATTACATTAATAGCATTACACTAATAACAACAAAAAATAATACTATAAATTTATACAATCTCCATAATTTTATATGTTATTTCATTTACAAATCTACTTTAGTTGAGCATCTACAGTGTGCAAACACAAAGGATATAAAAGTGAACAAGTGTCAGACATTCTTTCTCTTCAGGATAAACTAAATAAATATAAGGGTGGACAATGTATAGATTTTAGGGTAACATGGATTAAGGAGTAAAAATGGGAGAAGTACATAGGTTGAAATTCTAGATGTAGTAGCACTTAAAAGGCTTTGAAGGAAAGTGGCTTTTGGGTGAAAACTTAAAGCAAGAGGATGAACTGGCCTAGCAGATGTGTAAGAAGGGAAAGCCAGACAACAGGAGTAAGAAGTAAAACCCCAACCCCTATTGAAAAGACAGTGAGGAGGCTGATCTGGCTGGAACCCAGTGAAGGAGAGGACAGAACAGGACATGAGTTCAAAGCACGGTGGAGACCCAGGTCATGCAGGAATTTCCAGGGCTGTACAGATTTGAACTCTTACCATGTAAGAGATGGGAAGCCAGTGGGAAGTATTTAAAAAGAAGAATAATATATGATCTAAACAACTTTTAATGAACAATTTAGTTATTCTGTAAAATGAAATCTTTCTGCCTATTCTGACATCACAAACCATATCAGTATTAAAACAAGTAATTAAAATCCTTGTTAAAACCTCTGAGCCTAAGTATGTATGTTGCTAGTTGAATTTATTCTTTATCCACTTCATAAGCACTCTGAAATAAGGTAATAAATAATTAAGCAACCATTCAATGTTTTCTAATCTTTGTGATTCAGTAGCAGAAAGATATCATTGCTTCCATTTCCCATGCCTGCTTCTAGGAGATGGGGATGTGGGTTTGGGAAAGAGAGAAACCCCTTAAGTCCCATTCCTAGTTAAATGGCCAAGATACATTAGTCACAAGGCAAGATACATTATTGAAAGATTATTTTCTTTACTTTTTATCTTTTTTTAACTTCTGCATCTGTCAAAAGTTAGTCAAACATACATAAATGTGTCATATTTTAAAAGATTAGCGACAAAAATCGGATAATTTAGTATTACATATGATAAGCAATTTGATAAATTCTTCAGCTCTATTTTTTCCAAATTTACAAAATAAATTAGGTGATTTTACAAAAAATTAATGTCTAAAAAAAATAATGTCTGATCTTTGGGGTACTCTGTCCTCTAGTTTCTAAGAATTCTACTACTGATAGAAAAAATTATTCTTCATATTGCTAATTGGAATTTGGTCTTTTTATGAGGGAAAAATCTTATTTTCTTTTTAAATTTTTTATTTTTGCTTTTACACAAAATTTATGATTTTTCATTTTTCCTTTTTATATACAGATAAGGAATTGTGTGGTTTGATCATGAATCCTTCAAATATCAGTATTGGTGATTGGTTTTCACAGTTAACATTAACATCCATCAGGAATAAGATTCTAAAGTTAAATCCTTCCCTTTTTAAAGAACATGATTTATCTGTAAAATTTCTACAATTCACTTGGCACACTTTCTATATTTTTGTTTCTAATTTTTCTTCTAGCCAAAGTAGAAAAATTAAAAAGATAGTTTTAGAAATGTCTGTCTTTCTCAGTAAACAATAGAAAAATTATTTTATAATACAATATATGAACTATTTTAAGGCAAGTTATACTTTTAGAAATATCATTGTATCCTGGTAACAAAAATGCTATTTACCATTTGAATTTTAAAAAAGCCTCAAATGTGGAAGTTAAAATTGATGCCTGCAAATTGACTGCATTAAATGACCAAATGCCATGTTTTTATTTGTCATAGCATTGCTAGTTGTCAGTATAAACAAATACAGTGTTTTTCTGTGCAGTAGGGTGTTATAAAAAGAAGCAAGTCACAAATCAAAGAGATCAAATAGACATTTTAAAAAGGATACTCACAAGGCATCCATAGTCATTCTCAAAGTTATAATATGTGGCTGTTTTTTTAAAAGTGATCAATTATTTAACATTTTCAGCTAATATCAGATGCCTTATAAGATCAGTAATCTAATTTAGTAACCCTAAACCTCAAGAAGAAAGACTATTCTTGTTTCAATCCTAAAATCTGGAAGAGAATTTTTTATTATGGGTTTTTACTACATCCACAATAATTTTATTCATGCTTTTATTATAGTCAACAACTCTGATGTTTTATAAATTTGCTGGGCACAGCCTTAAATTAAGATTTGCAAGTTCACTCAGTTCTTATATGAGCCTGACTCCACTGACCTGTTCACAGCAACATACGGTCAGCACAGTCCTGGCCATTTATCTCACAGCTATTCCAGGTACCACTGAGACCTCAGCACCAAGCACAGGCTCTGACACTATCTGGGAAGCATGCTCCATGGTGAAGTTCAACAATGCTCGAGAAACAGAGATCACTGAAATCAGGTTCTCCAGGTTCAAATCCTAGGACTGCCCTTCTAGTAAATTTAAGCAAACTATATAGGTAAATTTAGGAAGTATTTCAATGTTTATAAATATTACAAGAGGTAAATTGGGTAGTACATGCATACTTTATGAAAAGCTTATTGTTAATTTTATATATTGAATTTTAAAAAAAGAGTAGAGATGCCTTAAATCTAATAATGCTCACTTTCTGTTCACATGGAGTTTGAACTGTCGGTCTGATGTATGCTTAAATTTCTTTCACTCCTTAGTTATAAAGAACCTTAAGTAGTGTTATCATCTACTCTACAGTTTGTGATTCACTGCATTATTTTCTGAGAAGACTGAAAATGCTCTTTTAATAAACTTTTCATAAGTGCAATTAAGTACAGTGATGTTTATAAATGCCTATTCTGCAGGAATTTGTTAACTACAATGGAGCATAAACTTGTTCTAGAAAACCCATCTCCTCAAATTCTTTCATTTTGTTCCTACTAAAGAAACCATAAATGATCAGTGAGGGTATAATAAAAGTAAAGAATGAAAGTTTCTCATTATAACCACTGCCCCCACCCAGAACTGGGGACCAAACCCAGGGCCTTCACATTGAGCTACATCTCTGGCCCTTTATTTAATTTTTCATGTTGAGAATGAGTTTCACTAAGCAGTTAAACTACCCAGGTTGGGCTTGATCATGTGATCCTTCTGCATCAGCCTCTCACAGTGCTGGGATCACAGATGTATACCACCATGCCCAGCAATAAAAATCACTTAATAACAGCAATAAGAAAAAATAGTAAATCACAATTTATATTAAAATATATTTTTCAACCAATGGAATTATTTGTTTTCTTGTGAATGATCCTAGGTATTTGGAAGCAGTGTGATCTGTTCTTATATGATAATACATGGAAGAAAAAGAATTAATGTGTCTTCGACTAGGTGATACAAAAATAGTAGAAGTGAATGCAAAGTGAAGTTTTATTTGTACTGAAATAGAAAAGTTCAAAGTTTGTTATTATTATTCATTGCTACACTAAATATAAGCAATCAAGAACAAGTATAAGAACTGAAGACAATCAGAGGGGATTTGGGATAGAACTGCTGATACATAATACTACAAATTGCATAGATATGACACAGCATAGATTGAGGAATATGACAGCCTCAGGCTTGCAATTTATTATTTTTGAATCTAGGGTATAAAACTGGAGCTTTCCTTACCTATTATCCACTAGAATAGAATTTCACCTATTTTATATTGGAGGAGATCATCACTTTAAAAAGTTTGTAGAACAGGACCTAACTTTTTCATTGCATAGGTGTTAGCTCCTTTGTTTCATATTGCCATTCTTTTCTAGAAAGCATATTAGTTTCTGCATAACATTTCTCTTTGTGGAATTTAAATAATTAGATGAAACATATATTAAAACTTACTAGTCACACAGATCTTCAAAATTGACTTGAAGTTATTGCATGTTACTATTAATAATGTATATTTAATACATAAAAGCTTTCATGTGGAGGATTTAAAAATCTGCCTTTTTATTTCAATATGACTCCTTTATTTTAGGAAGTGAATCTTTATTTAAGAAGTATCTTTGAAGTTGGCGATCACAAGAAAGAAACAATTAATGAGAAGTATCTTGAACATGTCAGATATTTTTCTGCCTCAGGCTCTTCATTTAATTTCCTCTGCATAGAATGCCCTTGCCTCTTACACCTGCAAGGTGAATTCCTTCTCTCACTTTAAGTTTTTATTCGAAAGCCACCTCCTAAGTGAATCCTTTTTCTTGCCATGTTATCTAGAAGTTTAACTTTTATCCTTGGTCTCATTTTTTTCTCCTTAGACCTGTTAGTATGACACATTGTATAATGTGCTTATCTTGGAAGAAGATTTCATAGAAAGAGTTCATGATACAGAGAAAGAATCTTTGAAATATACAAAAATGGGCAAGTAAATAACTTATGTTGGAATAGGATACAACTCAGAATTTAGGACCAGAAAGAAACAGTTATAAGGAAAAAAAATTCTCTAGTCTTGAAATACACCATGAGAATGATGGATTTAATATGAGAGTCTTGAGAATGTTAATGGATGGTTGGACATAGTGAAAATTGAAAACATTAAAACAACTTTTCTGCTGTTGAATTTATCAGGAAAGGAAACAGACATTTTCAAAAGAGAAATTGCCATATTATATCAATACCAATTGCAGTAGTTTGAACAATATTGTAACACTTCTGGCCTTGAGTAGATAGATATCTTTTCATCTAAGGTCAAAAAAGAAAACAAAACAAATAGAAGAATCCCAAATAAATTGTAGCTAACTTCTCCATTTCATGTTCTTCCAGTTAAGTGAAACTTACCTTTTATAATTAATTCAATATAGAGTTTAAGGACTTTGATTTTTTTGTACTTCAAAGAAACTATGAAATAGTTTTATTTTTCGTAATTCAGTAAAATTACTCTAATGTATTTCACTAGATTATATGCACATATATCTATTTGTATCTCAGAACATACAAGAAAAGTTGTGATCTTTCAAATTTTTCAATGTTGAGAGCATTTGTGGTATTTTGGACACTTTCTGCCTTCATAATTTCTTTATACAGAGTGTCATAATCCTTGCTCTGTAAATAAAATTGATGTCACATATACTTGAAATGTCCAATTCAGTTGAACTTTCGGTTACTAAGTTTTATTCATATGAAACATTTTCCTCATTTAATAGCAATAGAGAGCTGTATAATAAGACATTAATCATAACTGTTTAAATGTACTTTACACTTTACATCTCAGTGTATATATACTATTTCTTTTATATCAAAAGAAACTGAATTATATGTTATTGTGGAAATGGTTGATCTGAATATATTTCCCCAAAATTTTAATATTTTGTTGATTCATCTACCCTGGAGAAACATTGATTTTCTGATATTACTCAATGTTTTGTAGTGGTACATTTTGCTCCCTACTTTTCAGTAATGCCACAGAGTAAATAGATTTAGAGAGCAATATTATTGTCATCACTAATGTTAAAATTCTGAATTTTTCACTTATTAGCAATATAATGGACAGAATCATTTTCTCTCAAAATTTGTATGTTGAAGCCCTAACCACTAATGTTACTGTATTTGGAGACAGGGATTATAAGGAAGAAATCGGGTCAAATGAGATCATAAGAGCAGTGCTTGATCGAATAAAATGAATGTCCTTTGAAAAAGAGAAAACATATAGCTCAGTCCCCTGTCGTCATAGGAGGATACAGAGAAGGTAGTCATCTACAATCTAGGGAAAAAGCCATTATGGTTCATATTAAAAATAAAATTGGTAGCTCTCTGGAAGGCCCAGGCAGGAGGGTTAAAAATTCAAGCCCAAGCGCTGGGGATTTAGCTCAGTGGTTCCGCTGCCTGCCTCGAAAGAGCAAGGACCTGAGTTTGATCCCCGGTACCAAAAAAAAAAAAAAAAATTTCAAGCCCAGACTGGGCAACTTAGTGACTTTATGAGACCATGTCTCAAAATCAAAGGAAGATTGGGATATAGCTCAGTGCAAAGTCCCTGCATTCAATCTGTAGAACTACAAAAAAAGGTTTTCATTGTACACATTTTTAAAATAATAATAAATATATAATGTTCTCTTTTTGCCTAAAGTCAAATGTAGAAAAAGAATTGTATAAAGTAGTATGTATGCATACAGTACTCCAGAATAAAGATATTCTCTTCCTATCCAAGCCAATCAAGCAACATATTTCATATCTCTTGCTTGTTTGATCTGAATTGTTTTCCAGCATCAGATTGTGAATGTGGAAAAAGAAGAGACGGAGAGATCAACATGAAACGGATTATTTTTCAGAAAGGGCATATTAGTCTCTGGCTAAAAGGACGCAGTGGATACTCTTAGAGGTCAAAGACCTCATCTCATTAAACCAACATCATAACATCATGCCGTGCACAAATGTGCAAAAAAGTAGGAAAGAAAAAAAGCAGAAGTAGGAAATCAAGAAGAAAACAGAAAAACATTAACTTAGTGGAAAAAAAAAAAAAAGATTTAGAATCCAGTTTGGAATACAATGAAAAATCTGACATAAACTGATACTATGTCAGTTCAGGCATTACAATGAATTCCTTTCAAAGATACATTCAAAAGCAAAACAGCTATTGTAATACAAAGTAAATAACAGGACAAAAGAGAGTAACTACTATATTCTTATTTAATTTTTTTTCATTCATTAATTTTATTGGTATATTTTAGGTATACAATATGCTGACATTCATTACTGGGAATTTGTACTTTTACATAATATATCTTGGTTCCTATTTTTTCCCCATTCCCCTACCCTCCCTTCAACCCCTCCACCCATCCCTATTTTCAAGGACTTTATTTCCTTTTTTTCCCCCTTTTCTCATATTTATTCCTTTCCCATTTGACCCAGCTATTCCCCTGCTGGGTATCTTCCTAAAAGAATTAAAAGAATCATATTACAGTGATATATGTGCACCCATGTTTATAGTGGCATAGTTTGTAACAGCTAAAACTTGGAAACAGCCCAAATGCCCATCAACTGGAGACTGGATAAAGAAAATGTGTTTTGTTTTTTATAAAATGGAGCACTACTCAGCCATAAAAAATGAGAAACTGGAGACATTTATAGCTAATGGATGCACATTGAGGCTATACTCTTAAGTGAAATAAATAGTACACACGTGTAAATACCAAATAGTTTCTCTGTGAGAAACTGAAAGTGTAAATAATGATCAAAATGTATAACAGATAATGTGAAACAAAAAGAAAAGGGGCAAAGGGGAAGGGGAAGTGGGAGGGGTAGGGGAAAGGAAAGAAGGGAATGGAATAAATGTATTCTCATTTTTCAAAGACTTTTTCTATGATTCTTGGAATTTTTAATTTTCTTAACTGACTTCAATAAATCCTCCACTTCCCAAAGACTTTCAGTGTCATTTTATAGCTTCTTGGTATTTCATTTACACTGCCTTGTTTATAAAACCATAAATCCAAGAAACAGTAAACCCAGATGTGTATTCAGTAGATGAAGATAAACAACACAATTAAGTGGGGTGGAATTTAAAAACAGGACAATTATTATTATTATTATTATTATTTTGTTAGTTGAATTTGTCTTTGTAATGCCTGTTTTTCTATAAAACAAAACACTGAGGCTTGGATAAGAGATACTCAGAAAGCTTCCCTGGATCACATACTTCTCAATGTTCTGCTCTTTATTCCAGAAATACTCTGAGTGATCTCATGGTTCTACTTATTTTCTGTGTGTGGAGGGCTTTCTATTTTATATCTATAATCTAAATCACATTGCTGAAATCAGAAATTCTTACCTCCCAGTGTATAGGACATTTCCATTGGAAATTTCTATTTCTTTATGTCCAAAAAATCATTACTTCTCTTTAACCTTTAAAGGTTATTTTTATTTTTTTCATGCACTCTTTATGTTAGTGAATGCTATGTCTGTCCATCGCCTTGCCTCTTGGTCCTCCAGTTGAGCACCATGTGCTATAAATTCTACATCTGAAACATTTGAAATGGCTCTGAATCCATTCTTTGCATCGTTGTCTTTGTTTCACTCCAGTGTGCTATCAGCTAATGTTTGGACTGTATAGCTTCCATTAGAATATTAGTATGTATGCCTCTCAGTCTTATCTAACTTCTTCTCTATTAAATATCCATTTAAGCACTACTTCTACTGAAAAACCTTCCTTGGAGAGAATATGCACACACACACATATACACAGACACACACATACCATGCACACTCTAACAAAGCTGACTGATGCTGAAGGTTTCCTGAAATCACCAATCCATATAAGGGTAGAATAAAGGTAGTAATGTTTCATTTTTTGTTTTGTTTTGTTTTGTTTTGTTTTGTTTCTGGTACTGGGGATTGAACTCAAGACCTTGCACTTTCGAGGCAGGCAGCGGAACCACTGAGCTAAATCCCTAGCCCCTGCAATGTTTCATTTTATAACTATAGGCTAGGCCTACAGTTGAGATATATTTTAACACTAATAATAATCTTTTGACAATATTGACTTTTAATTCTTAATCTTTATAATTGGATACATATCTAATATTAATAGATAATAGGATGCTATGATTAGGTCAATTAAAACAGATTTTTTATGTGTATGGGGAACATTTTTGCTAAGTTATCAAGTATTGCTATTTAAGAGTTTTGCGTTTTCTACACTTCTGTTGCCTGATATAATAATAAGCAGGTACTTCAGGCTGTTGAACACTTGAGATACAGCTAGTGCAATTTGAAACTGAAATTTTACTTCAGTTATAAATAAGTTAAATTTAAATAACCATCTATGGCTAGTGACTACTATATTGAATAACAGTTTTAGAATTAAAGATACCAACTAGATTATCTTGAGTAGTTGCTATGCTTCATTAACATCATTACAAGGTTTTTAATTTATTTTCCAATACAAGTTAAGTACTCAGAGAGTGCTTGATTGCATTAGAAATTAGGAAACTTCATTTTTAAATGAATTTAACACCAGAGGAAATATCACTACAAGCCTGTCAATATGAAGCTTTGGTCAGAATGTAGATCAAAAACAACTAGAATTTCCATACATTGTTTGTAGCTGTATAAACTTATATAATCACTTTGGAAAAGTCTGACATTATTTACTAAAGCTAAACATATTCATGCCTAAGATGCAATAATTCTACTCTTACATACAATCTCAACAGACAGGCTACATTTTGTGTGTCAAAATATATGTCCAAAACGTAGAACGCTCTATGTTGTGATAATCTCCAAATACTAACCATTCCATGTTGACTAATAATAAAAATGATAAACAAATAATGACATATAGAGGAAGGAAAATGATTGAAATATTTACACTTAATCTCACAAGCATGATGTTGACTACATGAAGCCAGAAACCAAAGAATGTATAATTTGTGGATCCATTTATGTAAAGTTCAAAATGGGCAAAGTGAGCATATAGTATCAGGATGTCAGATTATAGCTTATTTGGAGAAAAGAGGAATGACGACTGTGTACAAAGGAGACTTCTGAGGAGCTTTGTATTCCACAATTACCTGAGTAGGGAGGTGATGTTATAGTGTCCCTCCTCCGTGGTCATTTACAGAGGCGCATGCTTAGGATTTTAGCCATCTCGTGTCTGTATATGTTACTTGAAATAAAGAAACAAATTTACCTTAGAAATTCAATTCTATAACATATATTCATGTGTTATGGTTCACACATTTTTAGAAAAATCAATACATAAAGATATGCAGTGAAAGAAATTAATAGAAGTAATAAGACTGAAAAGTCTACATGTATTACCAAAAGCTAAAACTAGCATTTTTCATCATGTAAACTTGTCTTGGTGTTTGTATGGTGCATATTTTAGAGAATATATACTATATGATTTCTTAATATTATAACACAAAAACTGATATATTCTATATAGTTTGGAACAGAAGTAAGAGTAATTTTAGAAATTCAATTCATGAAACATTAGTTTTTGTGTTTTTATAGGTGTTTCCTACCTTGAAGGTTAAAAAGGAAAACAAGCCTTGGAATTATTACTTACCTTCATGCTGTGAAGTCACTAGCAAGGACAATACTTTTCTAGTTTAAAAAAAAACTGTGAGGAAGATTCCCATTAGTAATTTTGTTTGAGTAAAGTTTGTGTATATTATAATTACTGAACATTTAAAATCTCTATACTGAATTTTTGCTTTTCCATTGGCTATCTGCCTACTTTTCTTAAATTGATTTATTAATGTCCAAGGTTGCTTTGCAGTTTTATCCTTTTAGCAATAATAGATGCAATATATCACAAAAACAAATTTTTAAGAGAACATCATTAGAGTGATGTAGCACTAGTAATAAACCCCTTCACACTTGGATGAACTTAAATCAGTTTCTTTTTATTGATTTTTGGTCATAACATAATTTTAAAGTTCAACTCAGTTAATAAAAAAAGATTTGCTCTGGTGTTATGGGCAAAATACTTGTGTTGTAAGTTTCTACTTCATTCGTAGAGAATGTCACAGTGTATGAAATATGAATTTTGAACAGAAATAGCAATGAGAATATTATTTTATGATAATCTTTGTATAATATCTTCCTCTTTTATTGATGTGAGTACTTCAACTCATCTTATCATGATAGGATCCAATGGCTCCACAAGGGATGTATATTACCTATTATCTCCTATTTATATGTATGAGTATGTTGTTTATAACAAAAATATATCAAATATAGAAATTATGAATTTATTTAAAAGATTTATTTAATGAGTATCATAAGAACATTTTAGTTAATTTTACTAAAAATGTAACGTAATGATTGTCTTTTGATTGATGTTATTTCTTTATGTAGACTACTAGTTCAATGTGAAGTGGGTTGATTTTGATCTATTTCATTCAACTTGTGTCAGAAATCAATTAATCTTACTTGCTTTAAATATTATGAACCATAAGATTTATGAAGGTTCAATCTCAAAAGGAGAATTAGTATTTTATGTGAAATTAAGTAATTGAATGCAAATAAAATGTGGAAAATAAAGGTTGTACCTGGATTCAAATAAGGAGGTTGAACTTCTAATTTTCTATTATTTTTGTGAAACTGTATGTACTGTCTTAGGACTCATTTTCTTCCCCACTGCAAGATAACAGATTACATATACTACTTGATCCCCTGGGCTCACTCAGATATGCTCCACAGCATTTATAAAATTCTCAAATATCTGTCAGTAACATATAGTTTTTCACACAAGAAAAATCTATCAGAATTCAAGAGAGGAAGAGTACACACTAATATAATCTATTTACTCTATGGTAGTAAACTATTTGTAAATTTCCTTGATATCCTCTTAAACATTTCTTGCAATATCCTGTACACATACATGTATACTTTACGTATATTTAGATCAAAATATTCAGTGCAAAATGTATTGAGCAAACAATAAAGAGGAGGGTAGGATAAGACAATTAACAATCAATGGCTTGAGAAATACAAAAACATAATTTTATTACTATCTTTAATGATAGAATATAATTTTCATTGACTCTTGATTTACACAGCAAGAATGCAAAGGTAATTACAGTACTCTGTAGCAATCTACAGTGGGCAAGCTCTGAACCTAATCCATCTAGAGATAACGAGGTCCCCTGTGGAGTTGATGAGAGCCCAGACCTAAACTATACATGTCCAACATCTCTGTCACCACGGACCACCTTCTCGACATCTTTTCAAGTCTCAAATGTTACCTAACATTAAAAATCAGTTTAAATGTTTACTCGTCCAACAAATATTTATTGAGTAAGGTAGCTATATAGGGTATATGAAGAAAAAAATAAGACATAGTACTCACTCCCAAAATGAAGGGCAGGCAATCTAATTTGAAGCAGATATAGAGAAAATCTGCTCACATATTCAAATATGTCTGTAGTGGGCAGCCAGTGTAAGGACAGATAGACAACAAGTGTTTGAATATGATTTTCTGAAGAGAAAAAGAGGAGACTCTCCCATTCTCCCAGTGATACTCGTATTGTCATCAAAACAAATCAGGGACAATTAGAGTAGTTTAGCAGAGCCATTAACATATGGGCTTTAGAAGCATAAAGAACTAATTCTGAATGGAGGTTAAGATACTTGTCCTGTTACTGAGCTTAGATAATTTTCTTCTAATTAAGGTCCCAACCTATGAATGAGCATACTAGAATTTTTGTGAAGCTTGAATGAAATAGTATGTGTAAAGCACTTAGATCCTAGAAAATAATAAATTCTCAGGAAAGTGAAGGGGTATTTTTCTGCTACATTTTATTCTGAAGAAATAATTTTGACCAAATATGTGGCATGGCCATAAAATCAATCAATATGTATTTGTAAATGAAATAAAAAACAGACTATTTACCGAAAGCCTAATGATCTCAGCTAGCTTGTATGTTATCAATGTGACATGATTGTTATAAAAACTATCATAAGAGAAATAAAGGAGTTCCTTGCTGTCATCCCAAATACTTCATTGCTAATGAAAACTTTTTTTTTCTTAAATTCTTTTATTGGTACATTTTAGGTATACAATACATTTACATTTATCTTTGGGTGCTTGTACCTGTACATGATGTATCTTGGTTCTTATATTTTCCCCATTATCTGTGCGCCCTTCACCCCTAAATCCTTCCCTATTTACATACTTCGTTTCCATTTGTTTTTTCTTTTCTCATAATTTTTCCTTTCCATTCTTTCCTTTCCCCTTCCCCTCCCACCACCCCTACCCCTTTGGACCTTTTCCAATTTCAAAGTATCATTTATTAGTTATTAATTCTTTTAGTCCTTATTTACACTCTAAGTTTCTCACACTAGAGAAACTATTTGGTATTTACAAAAAATATGGAACGCTTCACGAATTTGCGTGTCATCCTTGCACAGGGGCCATGCTAATCTTCTCTGAATCTGTCCAATTTTAGTACATGTGTTGCCGAAGCGAGCACGCTAATGAAAACTTCCTTAAAAGTACTGACATAAAATCTTTTTAAAGTTACACATAATCGCCAGGAGTGGTGGTTCACACTGTAATTCTAGCGCTTGGAAGGCTGAGGCAGAAAGATCACTGCAAGTTCAAAGCCAGCCTCATCTATATAGTGAGCTCAAGTCTAGTCTGAACTACATGGCAAGATCCAGTCTTAATAATTAAGTTACACGTATTCACAAGATCTACTTTGAGTTCTATTTGGTAATAAATTCAGTTTAACATAGGTTAAGTGAATAATATCTGAGACACAAATAAAAAGTTTTCAATAGAGAAGTTTATCTAGAAAATTATAGGCAATTTAATATTCCCCAAACATGAGAAAGATAATATTTTTCTTTATTCTCCTTCTTTCTTTCCTTCTGTAAAACCCTAATATTAATTTTGAAGAAGTAAAATATAATTCATCTTGGCTACAACCTTCATTCTTTTGATTTGAGTGCTGCTTTTCTTGCTTATTTATTTTTAAGGACACCTAGACTGTAAGCCACTAAGAAAATAGAGGGCAAAGTCAGGCCACGTTCTCATGAGATTTGAGTCTATAAGAGAACATCTAGAATTAATAATGTGTGAATCTGGAGGTAGTCAACCAGCTAATTGCCTTCAGCAATGCTCAACATTAATCCAGACATTGCCATTCCAGTTTACTTAAATAAGGAATTTTACATGGCAGGAGAGAGTTTATAGCGATAGCCTCTCACCCAAGGTTGACTGCACTGCCCCATACTGTGTCCCACTGGCTTGGACTGGCCTATGTCAGCAATGTGGAATTTATTCTCGGAATCTAAATTAGTGTGCCTCAAAAGACTAAAGTCCCACACACCATTTTGTAATTTATACTTCTACAGAATAAGATTTTTATAATTCCCCAAGATACTTTTATTTACTATTTTTAGGATCTCAATACACTTTATAAATTGCTCACTAAATTTCCTAGAACTTTTATTCAGGAATGTTGTTTGCTACTTTTTAAAAGCACTAAAATGTAATATTTTCTTTTAAAACTCAGAAACATATTCCTTATAGGAATGTTTTATAGGGAAGATACATGGGATTCCTGTATGATTCATTCATTTTTGTGATACTGAAAATACTCAGAAGGAGTACAGGTATTTCTGATTTAAAGGAAGGGAGCAAAAAAAAAAAAAGGAACCAAGGAGGGAAAGAGGGATTAGACAGAATCATAAAAGCATGAAAAGAGTTTACAGTCTAATCCCCTATGGTTAAAAATGAAACAAGCAAGACCCCAAGAAGCTAAGACTTTAATTACTTAATCAGTGACAGAACTAAAATAATTTACTGTTTTCTCCTCAAAACATTATTAAACATCTGAGAATTATATACATACAAGCTGCAAATGTGGGAGTTTTAGTTAAGCCTATTCATGACAATCAATAAAGATCTTTGTTACACTTGAGATTCTAATTTACACATAATACGTAAAACAACTAAATAATCATGTCAAAGGCCTTAACACAGCACTCTGCCATACTCTTCAATGGGAAAAAAAATTTTAGACCAATGGCCTCAGTTTATGATCGACAAGGTATATAGTTATCCTAAGTAGTTCATCACTTGATCACCTTCTACCATTTAGATGGCTTTAATTCAGAATAGCGATGTTTGAGGAAAAGAAAAAAAATTAATTAAGCTACATTCTAGCCCTGGGTGCAGAATTCCTCTACACTGTCTAAGTCTCCACTGAATCCAGAAAGCCAACTACATCACACACCTCCCATTGTCTGATCACCCAACCCTGAAATTGTGTATCCGTCACTTCTCTATCTTATGAACAGTAGAATAAATTATGTGCATAGCCAAACTGATAACATGGCACACTCCTAGGAACAAAATACAAACCTGAATAAAACTTCTAGTTTTGTTGATGAAAAAAGCCTTTTATTATAAAGTGACAGTTTTATAACTTCAAAAATAGGCTTTCATTTTTATAGAATATTTAATTCAGGAATGAAATACGCATTTTTACATCAACTTGTAAAAGAAAAGAATGGTATTTTCCCATCAATATTGCCAGTGGTAAAGGAAACTTCTAAGGTAAAAAAAAAAGTAGAAAATCTATTTCAGCTATGTCAGTATCTTAAAGAGGAAGGAAACAGTTTTAATTGGGGATAATAAATCATTTTTGTAGCATTTCAAAGATCAAGAAACTTATTAAAACAGAATTTAGCCACCACAGTCCAAAGTCCTTAGGCAATGAGAATTGCACTAAAATTTTTTTCCCCTTGTATAAGTGGATCTATAATTTTGAGTATATAAATATGTGTATTCATAGATTCCCTTTTACCTATTATGTTTCATATTTCTTATAAATTCTTCAATGTCACTGGGGATTGGAAGATCTATTTTTAATCTAAATACGTAAATACACTATAAAAATACACAAAGAAATACCTCTTTATTCACCATTCTGAAAGCCCAGCATTACTTTGTTCTTGTTATAAAACTGATTTTTTGTTTTTGCTTCCCAGCTTAAGCATTAATTCAGAGTATTTTCATAGAAGACAGCAAATAAGGATACAGTTCTCCCATGGACCTCTTGTTCCTGGGACAATACAGACCACCATGTGCTTTCTGAATTGTCTAATGTGTCCTTAGTCCTAGATTGTTTCAGAGAGAACAAAAGAAAGTGTTCACGATGGCCAACTCTCCACCAAAAGGCCTTTGCACATACTCCTCTGTGGATGGCAGGGCTTTCTCTTCTGCCAAAAACAATTGATGTTTTCTTATCTTTGAGTTTTCGGTCAAATAGTGTCTGCCAAGGGAAGCTTTTCTGACCTCCTTGATCATGCTAAATTCTTCAATTATCTACTCTAATCTTTCCATGTACTTCTATTCTTATCCTACTGTTACTGGTGATTGATCAGTTAGTATATCATTCTCCTGCTATAATGAAATCTCTATTAGGACAAAGATCATGTTTACTTTTATAAATTTGGGGGTCTCTAATTTCTAGCAAAAGATGTAGTACCTAGAAGGAGTTCCATATATTTGCTTTGGAAAACATTAATGAACCAACTCTACACTTTTATCTGAAACCCAGTGTGTTGTTGATTTCATTACAACTTCTATTTGGTGACAGATGGAAGGAGAATTTTATTTCCTGCTTTGAACCATGGACCAGGAAAGTGGAGTCATTTTGAGTGGTAGCCTACACTTTGAAAGTATAAAACTAAGCATAAAAATTAAATTACTTGTAATTGATAGGGTCAGGAACCACAGATCTATAACAGCAATTCCTATGTCAGTGCCACAATCAATACAAATGAACCTACATGCAAGAGAGTAAAGGAATTACTAAGCATTAATATAATATATAACTTCAGTCAACATGGTATTCTTCCTCCAAATATGGATATTTTAGGTTGAAATTACCAGGAATGAAAGAAAGAGAGAGGAGGAAGGATGGAGGGAGGGAAAGAGGGAGAGAAAGTAAAGAAAAGAGACAGAAAAGAACAGAAGGAAGGGGGAGGGAGAAAAGAAGAGAGAGAGGAGGGAGGGAGGAAGAGGGGAGGGGGGGGAGAGAGAGAGAGAGAGAGAGAGAGAGAGAGAGAGAGAGAGAGATTTGCCCTTTGTGTGTCCCACAAAGAAAAATAAAAACTCACAGACCACATAAGGGGTAGAAATCAGTTATCCAAAAGTGGAATAACCATCAGAAGCACAAAGAACAAATCAATAAAAATATTACTGGGAAAATTAAATAATTCACTTGAAATTTTTATTCTAAATTTTCTCATAACCTTTACTTGATTAGATTTCTTTTTCTATAGGTCACACTTGCAGCTACTGTTACACTGCAATCAGTGACCCTCCTACAAGCATCAACATTATAATAATTATTTCCCCACCTATGCTTGGAGATATTACCTTTACTTATTCCAATAAATAGTTGTATATCTCTTAATACCTATAAAAAATGTTACATGAGATGCAAATTAGAAAGGTAAGGATAGCATTTTAATGCTCATGTTCCAATATCCACACCCATGTCTCAAGCATGTCTTTGATAAATATTTGATCAAAAAATTGCTTAAACAGATTATAGTAATAGCTTTTTTCCAGTAAGTTCTGCATCAAAGAACTATATATTAAGCACCTAAGTGTATTACTTTATGGAATCACCATGTGTGCTATGGTTTACTATCTTCATATTCCAGGAATTCTAAATGACTGTATCAAGACCTTTTGTTGTTAAAACTTTAATTCCTTACCATCAGGGAAATTCACAACCAAAATGGGAGGTATGGGTTAATGGTTAAAATCAGCAGAAAATATTTTCACCATTTGGATTTTTGCAGTCTATATATTCTGCCACCATAAACCATCCATTCACATTTTTTAAAACTACACAGTATGTATATTTTAATTAAAAATCTTGAAACACATGAATTAGGAATTGGTATGATTTTAGCACTCCTTGCTATTCCTTAATTCATTGATAATATCCTTATTGCCAAATCCAACAGATACTTTGCAACTCCTGTTGTACTTTTTCAAAACAGCCTTTAACAGTTACTCTCCTCCACAAGCTACAACCACCTACTTTTCATGATGCCATATTCTCTTAGATCTTTTTTCTTAATACTGATTTTTCTACTCTTCCCCCTTCATGTTCCAGCTTATCTGTCAATTCTAAATCTTGCCAGAGTCTCCTAATCTACTTTGAATATTCGTCTGTAATAAAACCCTGCAGTTTACCTTCATACCTATTAATAGTATTTCCTAATGTTGCATATTTTGGAGATTGTTTTTGTTTAATGTCTTTTACCCCTCCAAATAGACTGTAATCTCCAGCAGAGGAGATACTACAGCCCTGTTCAAAAGAGCCTAGCACATACATCAAGAATACTTGTGTGATGATTCTTGGATAAATGAATAGTCAGTCTCTTTTAATGTTTTCAAAGATTCATGTCCCTTTTGTTTTTTTAATTACCTTAAGCACCTTGTGTATGCTTTCCCCTACTTGTTGCCTCCAGCACCTAAAACCTGACCCCGGTTTAAAATCCAAAGGTGCTGGTATAGATATATTTGGGCACCCTCCCTCATTGTTTATCAAAAAATAAAATTTAATGAGACATATTGTGTTTCTATTTGCTAAATTAAAAAAAACAGTAAGGGGCTGATTCCATTTACCAGACAACCTGTATATACCTAGAACTAAAAATTTGCCCAGTCCTAATTTGTTTAATATTTTGATTGTTTAGTTGTTTCTGTTTTAAGTTCCACTTACAGCTCTATCATTTTCTGCAAAAGTCTTTATCTTAGCAATATCCTTATTCAATTAAACTTAATTATACATATGTTTGTCTTTCCAAAAAGGTATTCATTTCTCAAAGATGCTTCTTTGACCTCTGAGTCAAAAGTTCATTACATTCTATGTTGTTCAACCATCCACAGATTATTACATATTAGCTTTAATTAGGCACATGTTCTTGAATGACCAAATCATCAAAATATTGACAAAATGACACATCATTTAATTTGGAAGCCACTATAATTCCATGTTTATAAGTGCCATCATTACTTCAAGCTTTTATATCTTTTGCATTGTTTCTATTTTTCCTCTTTAACTCAGTGCTTTAAAAAGTTCATTTATTTTCTCTTTAATTAGAAAATATTGTTAATTATAAAATATTGGTACATTACTCTTATTTTATGTATAACCTGTTATCACCTAATGTAACACTATCATACCAAACTAGAATACTTTTTATATTTTCTCATGGAATAATTAGTATTTGAATTACTCAAAGTGTAGGAAAATAAATCAAAAGCAGTGTCAATGAAAGTCTTTCATAGGTTACATTTAGCCAATCCAATGTTCAACTGATGTAAGTCTAGTAGTTACATGAAATATCTATAATAGTCTGCCAAATTTCTGTGTAAAGTTATTCCACCGATATTCAATATCTTTAAAATTATGTATTTCTATGCATATAAGCAATATTTGATATCTGTTCTATTTCTGGTTCAAAACCTTTTAATTGGAATGATTATGGTTATTTTCATACAGTTAAGCACATTGAAGCTATAATTTTTAAGTTATTTAATGATAAACTTATACCTAATGTACAAAGTCAGTTTATGAATTATATGCATTTTTTTCTCAAATGACATGAACTTCATTTCCAAGACGTATAAAATAAAGTTGAAGTTAAATGTATCTAGTCAAGTGAAGTTAGTGTACCTTGACTTCAGATTTACTATCCTGTAGAATTCAAAGTCATTTTCATTTGGATCATGAGCTTGACATCTAGAAATAACTTGGGTAGGATCAACAGAGGTATTATATTTATTTGGGGAAGGAGTTGGAAATAATGAAGCCAAGGTTGCTGGTATAAATAAAAATGAAACCCAATTAACTTCTATTGGCAACTGAGCGAAATGGAAAAATAAAAAGGAAGGGGCAGATGTATTACTTTTTGCTTACCTATTTATCTCTCATCAAAAAAAAAGGAGAGAAAATTAAGCATGTCTGTCATACTAATATCTTGACAACAGCTCGAAGCAAACAATTAAACACTGTGCTGAATGGAACAAATAAGCAAAATGGCAAGCAAGGAAGCAACATGAAGCTCAAAAAGCTATAAAGAAAATAAGTACTTAATTTAATGTTACTATTCTCTTTCAATGGGGATTTGGAACAGATGCAAGAAATGAGGGTAACTGATGATGTAACTAGAAAATGTACTAGAGAACAAGCTTTAGATTTTTTAAATAGCATTTTGAGTTTGCATTTAAAGTTTTAATAATTTAGGTTATCAGTCCCTTGTCCATTGTAATGTCGAATCAGAATTCTAACAGCACAATAATCAATGAGAATCAAAATTCAATTTTTAATGAATCATTTTATTAAGTTCTAAATTTATTATATGCCCATTCATTTATATTTTAAGTTCTTAAGAGTCAGGTGAAAACTTTTGTCTCCCTTTTTCTTTCTAAGATTTTAACAAATAAATTTTTTTTTTTACTTTTATTACTGTAACTTCCATATTTGGAAAAATTGCAATTGTTGCAAACTAACTCAAACTGACATATATAACTAATTAAAATAACTTGTTCTTAGGTATTTTAATAACATTAAGTAAGTTTAAATATTGCAACAGAAATAAGAATCACTTTGATATGATATGAAAGTATCTACTTTGTGTAAATAATTAGCATTTACTTAAAATAATATCTTTAATGTATACCTACATAAATATGTCACATAATACATCACATAATATTTAGTAATTTCATTAATTAATAGGCATTTGCCTTAAAAGAGAATTTTGCATTATTTACCTATGGAATACTTTCTTTATCTTAATTTTCTTATTCCTTTCTTGCTTTTTAGCTTTAAATTTCCCACAATTTCATGGTCTTTAAAGTAAACAGAGTTCTGAGAGACTCCCAAGTACATAGGCTCTGTGTAATCTCCTCCCTTTGAGTGTCTATGGGTCATATGAATATGATAACATTTCACTCCCATAATTATATTATTTTTTGTTGCTTATGAAGTGGCTAGGACTGGACCTGACCTCAAGGTGCTGCAAGCAGCCACAGGCTGGTGGCCCAGAAGTATGGGGATGCTGGTCCTATAGCTACAAGAAGCTGAATTTCTCCAATAACACTAATGAGTTTGGAAGAAGCCGATCACCAGATGAGAACTCAACACTGTCTCTCTGAGCAGAGAGCTCAGCCAGGCAGTACCTGTAGTTCTAACCCATGGGAAATGGCATAATAAATGGATGTTGCTTCGAGTCATTAAGCTTGTGGCAATTCACTACACAGTAAGAGAAAATACACTTAGTCTTTGCGTTTTATCTAAGTCACAGAAATTTTGTTCTCTAGTAAAGAAAACATAATTACATAATTTTCAGGAAATTTACCAATTTTAACCAAATTCCAATGATAAACTTACTTGTTGAATAAGAGCTCTAAGCTGATACTATTTACTTACATCAGTCTATGTAAGTACCTTGAGCAATATGACACATTATTCTTTGTTACGCAGAATTATTTTTATTGTCTATCTTAAGTCATAGGTACTATCAGAATACTGTCATATCCAAAAAGAAATGAAGGAAACACTGAAATAATTTAATTCAGAAAAGTCAAGATTAAAATATGAGAGTAGTTAGAATTCCTATCAGGACTTTAACATAGCAATGACAGAAATCTCATGTACTTCCTTTAAGCTAATCTAGGATATCCATTAATATGAGAGAGCCTATTATCTACATGAAAACTGGAAATAGCTCCTGAGAAATATTTCCAGATAGAAAAACTGAGATTTAAGTCACAATAACCACCAATGTGAACCTCAAAACAGCAGTAAAATATGCATATCTATATTTTAAATGTGGAGAGAAAAAGGGAGGGAGGATGAGGGAGAAGAAATCGGAGAGCGTAAGGGAGAGAGAGAGAGAGAGAGAGAGAGAGAGAGGGAGCACCAGTTCAAAACCTGATAGAGGATTGATTCTCACATCCAATTCTCATCCACAAAGGGAATATATTATGATTTCTTCTTTATTCATGAGGGGTTCATCTTCCCTGAACAAAGCTTTGTTAAACACATGTCTACCTCAGTATTTCTCTCACGTTATAGATAATCAATGATTAATTTGAATAATCATTTTATACATTAAGAAACAATTCCTTTAAAATAACTGCTTTATCTTACTTCCTTTTCCCTTCCTCATAACCAATGAACATTAATTGAGCATCCCGAGGTTGCAGAGCACCATAAAAATAGTAATTAAGAAATACAATAGGTTAAGTAATCAAGTCTTTGAAAGGATGCTATGTGATGATAACTATTTCCTTACTTTAGCTATTAAAAAGCCACATTTTTTTTATTACCCTAGACTCTTACAAGCTTAAAGGCTATGGACAAGGGGCAGAGTTTATATAAAATCCAATGGATTACTGTCCAGAATTTTAAAAATGAGTCTTATAGGAACTAGCTCTGAATGAAAATCAATGTACACTCACATAGCATAAATAATAATGAGATTTATAGTGATGAGACAGTATGCTTTGGCATTGTGGTGTCAGAAACAGAGAGAATTTGTGGCTTTCTGCCAGTCAAGCTGAGCTTAAAGGGCATGTCACAATGTTCAGATCATGTTACATTAAGGAAAGGATTACACAAAAGAGAAACAGATAAGCCCTCACTTGTTTCAATATTCTATCAAACATTATAAAAACTCCCTTTCACTTCTACATCTTTGTGTGATATTTATTCTGCTGGTTTCACATAAAACTAGAAATTCCTATAAGAATTTTTTAAAAATCAATTTTGGTAATAATCCAATTTAACTAAAATGCAACAAGAGACATTTATCTAAAAACTTGTGATGTGCAATTATAAGAGAAAACTGCAAAAATAATATAAATATCAGTGGAGAATTCCCAAACATTAAACCTGTACTTTAAATGACTACCATTATAAAGTGGAGAGTACTCCTCCAAGAACTCATCTCAAATATGCACATTTAGTTATGATGTATGTTATAGTACAGTACCATAAAAGATAGGAAATAATTCATAATTAAAATCTCATATTTCCAATAGACTAATGAGCCTTCAAGATCTCAATGGATACTTTATTCAGACAGCCATTCAGCAAGAACATTTTATGGGGTTATTGTACTCATAGCAGTGCTAAAAGCTTTAATAGTGGAAGGAGAAGAAACAAAATCATAAGTCATATTCCTCAGAGCCCAATATGTATATGACAAAAAAAGAACATATAAGCAAAGTCTCCAATAAGCCCCACTTAGGTATTACACTGCAGTGGCAAGTAAAAGGGGATGAAAGTATGGTCCCAGGTATCTGGACAAATAAATCAAAAATTGGTCAATCAACCAGATGGTATACACAGTGGCAAATGTTCATGTGTACAAAAGTATACAAATCTTTATATTTTTTCTATAAACCTGAAAGTAATCTAAAGAATATACTTTTAACCAATTTTATTGAGCAAGGTAAAAAAATTCTATCTATATTTGAGAACATCAGCACATTTGTAATATATGTCTTAAAAGACTTATAATCTTTGAAATTAAACAATACTGACAAAAAATGCCTAAGAAAGAAAGGATGCAATGATAGCTGTGTGTTGGTTTGGAATTAGATATTTCAATATGAACAGGAGGGGACAAGAAGTATGCCAAGGTATAAGTATGTGTCACATTCTAGTGAATAATGCAGTTGAGGAACACAGACTTAATGTGGAAAATATAATTTTTAAAAAACCCTTCATAAGAATATGGGATGATAAGGTTGGAGAGGGGGAAATGGCAAGTCCTACAAAAGCAGATAATTTGGACAAATAATCCAGAAAACCATGAGAGATTGGCTCAGGAATCTTCCAATTAAAAATAATGTTGTTTCAGGTGGAGTCTGGTTGGATTAAATTCAGAGCTGAGAAATGGTTGGAGAAACACTAGATGGCTGCTCTTAGCTCATGTGCATAATCAAAAAGTAGCTAACAAAGTATTACTTGGAAACTGTAGAAAGGGTTAGAAGCATGGGGGGAAAAAAGAACAGTAAATCAAGCTCAGTATTAGAATTTTACTGTTATTAGAATTTTATTGGTGATAAGAATTCTTCAGCAGGGAGAGTCACAGGCAGGTCTATTTTAGAGAGGAGTAGTAGCTGAGAAGTAGACTAAAAGAAACAAGGTAGAATGGAGGCCTTGGGCACCTGACAGGCGGGAGCGCTGGTGCTGTGGAGGCTCTGGAGGCTGTGCTGCTTGCTTGCCCTGGACCGCGCGTGTGTGGACGGCGCGAAGCCTGGCCACAGTTCCTCCAGGTGGGGAATGTAAGTCTGTGCACGCCCTACTGAGGTCCTGAGTCATGCAGAAGATGCCAAATCACCCCCCTGCAGACAGGGAGGTCTGCCCACACCCCACCGAGGTCCTGAGTCCCAGGGAAGAGGCCGAATTACCCCGCTGCAGACAGGCAGCCACCTGGTTCCACACTACAAAGACTCAGAGGACGCCAGACCACCAGACCAAGGTACTGAGTCCTGCTGCTCCCGGCCCAGAGGTAGG
The DNA here is from genome assembly GCF_000247695.1 of Heterocephalus glaber. The sequence goes on along the minus strand of NW_004624765.1, from coordinate 3,941,793 downwards.
GGCTTCTGAGCCACCATCCCACTGCTCCTGGTCCAGAGGAAGGGGCTTCCCAGCCACCATCCCTCCGGCTGCTCCCAGCCCACAGGAAAGAGCTTTTGGGCCACCAATCCTACCGCTCCTCCCGGCCCCTGTCCCACCTCTTCCAGCTCAGAGGAGGTAATCCGTGCAAGTGCTAACAGCTCCCCCCTCCCCCCAGTCGAAATGAGAAAACACATAAATAAGTCTCAAAACCAGACTTCCAGATCACCTACAGCAACCCTAAAAGGAAATGAGATGGAACACTCTGATACTCAACCACCTGGAACCACTGAACTGGCAACAAAAGGGGATCTGGAAAAAATGAAATCAGAAATAATTTCTCAGATAACAGGAGAAATTGTGC
>NW_004624765.1:3906032-3936391 GCF_000247695.1 Heterocephalus glaber | reverse complement strand
GGAAAGAAGGGAAAGGAAAAATGCTGAGAAATGGAAAAAATGGAAATAAAGTGTTTGTAAATAGGGAAGGGTGGAGGGGGTGAAGGGAGGGCTAGCAATGGGGAAAAAATAAGAACCAAGATGCATCATGTAAAGGTACAAATTCCCAATGAGAAATGTAAATGTGTTGTATACCTAAAATGTACCATTAAAAGAATTTAAGAAAAAAAAAGAATGTAGAGAAAGGAGGTAATGACAGAAGATTATGACTGTTAGCTAAAACCCCAACAAAATGTGACAGAAATGTACAGAACAGATAGAAGTGCTAGAAATCAGAGTATGGATTACAACATAAAAATATCAAGTGTGAATACACAGCAAACACATTTCTTCATCCAAAAATCCATGCTTCTTCTACTCTTATTTGATTTCCAATAGATTTTATGTTCTAAGATAAGCACAGTTTAAATTCAAAATCTAGTCTAATGTCTTTCTGGGGCAATTAAGATAATACATGTTTTTGTTTCAACTGCTAAACTCATTGTTGGATACAAATTGAAGATATTCCATTTTCAGAATAATCATTGCTTTCAAATACTTAAAAGACAGGAAATACATAATACACAAATGTCTTTAGGTTTAATAAATTCTGCTGGTTGAATGTAGTGCATATGGCTTACCGAACACATGTTGCAGAACTTGTATCTATGAATTACAACACTTCTCATTCAATCTAGCTTTTTCTCTACAGCTATCTCTCAAATCTACCTCCTTAGCTAATAATGTTTAAGTGTTAAATGTTTTTCATAGTTAAAGATACCACATTACAGTGATTCCTACATGACCATGTTTATAGCAGCGCAATTCTTAATAGCTAAATCTTTGAAGAGCCTATAAGTTCATCAACTGATGAACAGGTAAAAACAATGTGGGTTTTTACAAAATGAGTACTACTCTGCCATAGGGAAGTATAAGTTCAGTCATTTATACACAAATGGGCATACCTAAGGGACCATAATATTAAGTGAAATAAATCAGACACACAAATTTAAATATTGCATGGTTTTTTCTTATATGAGAAACCCAATGAAGAGCAAAATAAAAGATAGATAACAGGAATTAGGGAGATAGATCCTTTCAAATAAAAAGGGGATCAAGAGACAGAGGAAGGGGGCTAGAGGGGAAGAAGATGAAAAAATACTTGAGATGTATTATGGACATATACCAACTCCACACAAGGAATGTAATGAAAATGTTCTGCAAACATATAGTAATAAAAAATAAAAACTGAAAAAAGCAATTAAGAACTCAAAAAAAATTTTTCATTAAAGATGAGCGTGTTAAAGGCTAGTTTTTCTAAAGACAGTGAACATAGACATTCCATGGACCATACAGAAATGATGATTTTATTATAGATAGAAACTTTCAATTAGCTTATGAACAAACTGATCTCGTTTAATAATTTTTTGGGGGAGGAACCAGGGATCGAACTCAGGTCCTTTTGCTTGCAAGGCAGGCAGCAGAACCACTGAGCTAAATCCCTACCCTTTCATTTAATAAATTAATGCATGGGTTTGTTTTAATTCTTCAATACCTTAAAACTTCACATAATACTGTCATATCTACCCAGATTTAAGAAACTGATTCATCTTTCTTTAGCCACTTTGGACACATAAGTAGGATATGGATATCATCAAAAAGGGGATATTACCAGAGTTCCTTATTTCAATGATTTGATCTTACAAAAGTAACTTTGCTATTTTGAAAGGAAGTTTTTCATTGAGTGTTACAGAATGTCAGATACAGCTAAGCTTAAGATTACAGACAGGTTTGGAAGAAATGATTTCACACTAAGAAGAAAAAATAATCAGTTATTTCAAATAGACAAAGCCTTAGGGTGTCCTAGAGAAAAAAAAAGTTATAAAACCTATTGACTTTGGTCTTCAACAAGTTTTCAGTCATTTGTCTGGACTCCTGATGGGCTTAAACCTGGAGAGACCTGGAACTTAAAATGAAAGGGTTTTTTTCTCTTTCCATCTTTCATTATTTTTGACTGAAATGGCAACATGCCTAGATACTATAGAAGTAACTGCCAGAAGCAGCATTAAAAATTTGGCTCTTGTTAAATGCCTTCGAAGAAACCTCTGTTTTCATGAGGAAATGGTAATTACATGGATAATGTAGTCTGCCAATGTTTTTTTCTGGGAAGAGGCGTGGTTTGTACCATGGATGTTTTCCTTATGTTTAGTAACACTTCATGTGTACTAGTTCTAATAGAAGAAGCACATGATAAAAATTAGTGCAGGCACAACCCAGACCTATGAACGCTGCTGTTTTTTCTCCTTATGGTTTTTATTTATCATGCCTTTACCAATACCACTGATTCCAACATGAATTGATTTAAACAAAATTTTACAGTCAAGATAAAATGATTTCTTTCATTTTTCTGTGTATTCTACTCTTCATTATTAACTTAACAATAAAATTCATTCTAAAATCTCCCTTTTTAAAGAGAATAAACCAACTGTATGGGTAAAATAATTTCCTGTACAATATTTAATCCCAAGTTTTTCTCATTGTTTTTTCCACCCTGATTGCATGTGGACATGTAAGTTTTGCTTCAAATTAAAGACAATATAGCATTGATTAGGTATAAATATTCCTATTGTCTGTGTAGCACTGAACAAATATTTGCCTTTACTATGCAGCAGTTTTCTCTGCTATCAAATGGGTTTAATGATGATACTAATTTTTTTCCACAGGGACTGCTTTCAGAAAGGAAACAAGATAATATATGCTTTCCTTGTATTGAGTAAATTATAAAGATTATACAAGCACCTCAGATTATCATTGTGATTTCATACTTAAATAGTCTGAGCTTCTTACCTATATGAATCTTAAAGAGAAACACAATGTTCCTATTTCCAAAGGGATAACACTGTCATAAAAAAACACTTAAAAAGAAAACAATGAATCCACCAAAACAGAGAATAAAACTTTTAGAAATGTCTGTAAAGGGATTGTAAATGAAACTGGAACCTTCATCTTCTTTTCACCTATTCAGGCAGAAATATGGTGCTATGAGATACAATGCTTCTCTTTGGGTAGTGTACTCTCAAGGCCTAGAAGACAACCTACAAAGATTTTTAATGCAGCTATTCAGGTAAAATTTTAAAACAACACATTTTTTTAAATGCTACATTCATTAAAACCTTTAGTTAGAAACAGATGGAATCAGTAAGGCAGTCCTTGTTTCCAAATGCACTGCAAAGTCCACATATATTATATGAAATCAAAAGAACAGAAATGGTAGCTCCAACGAGATTAGAATATTCAGAGACAGTCTTAGGCTCCTATTTTAAACCACTATTTCAGAATTCTTCTGTTAATATTGGTCATGCTTCATATCTACGTTATGTGATTTCTAGCAATTCAGACATATTAAGTGTAAGTTTCAATCCAGAACAAATTATAAATCTTGATACTCATCCTCTCCCCAACTCATGTGAAAGATCAACACTTATTTAGTGAGGTACATGGTTGCAAAATTTCATTTGAAATATTTATGTTTGCATATTTTAATATTTTCCAACAACACTCATAAAGATCATTCTAATTTATTTTTATATCATTTTCAAAGTTTTAATTCTGGAAAGGATTGCATTGCTTACTAAATGGAAATGTTGTCAGTGGGTATTACAAAAAGTAAAATATAAGTGAGTTGAGATTAAGAAACATGAATTTACATGAATTTAAATAACAGTAGTCTCCACTTTGGCAGCACATATACTAAAATGACAATAGCATAAACATATTAAAAACATGGATCATATTTACAAATCTGTCATCACACATGTATGCATATATTTACATTTCTGCACACTTTTGTTGTTATGGCTAGAGGCAATTCAGATAAGGAACTACAGTTGAGATGAAACATTTTTTCAATAACATATTGGCTTTATATCCTTCCCAATTTTACAGCTGACTTGACTGAAGCATGAACTACATATGTAATCTGACCAAGGCTAAGTAGAGTTAGTAACTCTCACTACTTACAATCGTGCCTTACTCTGGAGTTTCTTTTTTCCTACATTTGACTTTTTATTTGTGGAATTAAAAGTTTTGTCTTAGATTTTTGATAGTATTTCTTTATATGTTTTTTGTGTTTCCTTGCGTGAATGTATGAATTCTTATGTAAATATATACATTTCAAACTTAGTTTTAAAAGTAAAATATTTAACTAGTAATCATGTATTATATTAAACATTAAAAAATGTATAGCTTAAACTATTCCAAATAAATACAAAGATATACCTTACACCTTGAAATGAGCCTCATAATAATTACAAATAAGAAATAGATATTTCATAAATTTCAAGCAAAATTTTAATAGTTTTAATTTTTTCTTCTTAAATTCTTTTATTGATACATTTTAGGTATACAATACATTTACATTCATCATTGGGAACTTGTACCTTTATATGATATATCTTATACTTTATTTTTTTCTCCATTACCCTGCCCTCCCTTTTTAATTTTTAAAAGTACAACTATCAGTAAGGTTGCCATATTGGCACTAGTTTTATTTTGCTTTACTTTTTTCCCAGTATTCCCATATTTCATGTGAAATACAATGGCCTAAAGAACCCAAAAGTTTATAGTCAGTCTTTTGTAGAGTGTTATGTAAACTGACTCCCAAAGCTTCATTTAAAAAGCACTGGAAAGGAAATTAAATTTGAAGTCTGAATTTGGATCCAGTGAAGCACTTTTCTCTTTATTAAATCACTTCATATCTGTGAGATTTATTTTCTTCATACGTAATTATGAAAATAATAAAAATGCCCTAACATTTCTAACAGTGTTGAGAGTGGATTTACATTGTACAACTGATACCAAAGTGTTTTTTAGGGAATGAATTACTATCTCAAATTTATCAAAATAGAGATTCTACTTCAAACAGTCTCCTAAAGCTACTTGTGTGGAGAATTTTCATCACCTTCCTCTTAACTAGGAAGATTATCTAAATGTCTCCTCCAGTACTCCTGCTACTTGTTTCTTTCAAACTCTCTGGCTGAGCTAAAACCCACTCAAGGTATATCCTTGCTGAGGGAGCTTGCTTTATTAGTAATATCAGGTTTGTCTCCACTTGAAAGCACAATTCAACTTTATCAGGAGGCTTTTGTAATGATAATGTGGTATACTCATTCCTTCAGACATAAAGAAGTATGAAATAGAAAATTATGCTAATATATAAACACAAAAAGCAACTGTAAGAAGAAAATGTTTTTATCTGCCAGAACTCTAATCCTAAAGGGATTCAACAGCAAGCTTTTCAGAGGAAGAAAATCAAGTTAGATGGAAATCATTGTTATACATTAAGAGGTAAGCCAATACACAAATAAGTGAAACAGGGAAGTAACATGATCACCTAGCTAGAGGTTCTAAAATCCAAATTTTCTACAAAAACATGCATCTTGTTAACTTTGTGGCCATGGTCAGATAACTGAATTGTTCTGAATTGCTTATTATGAAAATTTGAAGTGATACTCCTGGGAAATTAAGCTTATTTGAAATTTCGTGAGGGTGAGGTAAGCTGAACAAAGAGCATGAATGTCTGCTTTTGATGAGAGTTAAAAAACACTATCCTGAGATCTGTGCACCTTGGTATTTGAGAGAAGAGCAAAAGCTTCGATCTCTGTGATCTTTCCATGGCCCTTCCCTGTGAGGGGAATCATAAATCCCAGGTCACTCTCTGAACTCTTCTGCCCTGCTCTTCTGAAGCAGGTCCTAAGGCCCTCACTGCAGAATTGCCCTTCCCGTGACTGAGGAAAGGAACATCCTCGTCTCTGAAAACACAAGGACACAGCTCTATTGTAACAATCAGACCTTGCTAAGCTCCCCTACTTGATAGCATTTGTTCATACCATATTGTCCTCCAATTGCATTCTCCAAACATGTCCCTCCTTTATCAAGTTGAAGTATAAAATTACACAAATGTACTTGTCTTTTCTTCATTTCTGAAGATTCCTGTATCACATAAACCTTTATTAAATAAATTTTCTATCCTTGTCTTCTGTTAATCTGTCTGTTGTTACAGGGAGCCTCAGGCCTAAGCCTAGCAATGGATTAAGAAGGAAGTTTCTTCTCTCCTAAACTTAAAGTATTATCTAACCACGAAGAAAACTGATAATGAAGATTGAATGCTTTCTTGAAATCACATATACCAACATGAATACTTTTCCAGGAAATTATTAGAAATTAAAATTTTCCAGATATTTAATTAAATTAAAGCATTCAAACAATAGGAGAAAGATTAGAGTTCATAACATTATCAAATAGTAATATGTTTAAAGAAAATCTAAACATTTTCCTGTATTTTCCATGTTTAGGATGAACACAGGCATATCATTTTTAGAAAAATGGATTCTGGACTTGGTAAGGGAAGTTCCTTTGCCTAATAACAGATCACTTCACCTTTTATGCAATCACTTTAGTGATGAGGAGTTTATCCATTTTGTTTTCAGATATTGTAATTAACAATCTTTTCATTACTATCAAAAGGTTTACTCTTTCAATTTTTACCCTTGCTACCCTTGAAATTCTCAAAGAACTTATCTTTCCCTCTTCTATATGAAAGCTTTTTAATTTTGGAAGCCATTTTGTTCTCTCTGGATTCTCTCTCTCAGAGTTACATAGTTCATCTTTAAGAATTGCTTGATCTGGTATCACATACTTGCACCATCCCAAAACATTTCTGGACAAAATCTAGTGTGTAATAGCATCTTTTACGGAGAAGTAGAACACATTTAGAATAGGCTGAGTAATTCAGAGGAAGTTTGAGCTGTCATTCCCATTAACAGTGAATTTTTCAATCAAACCTTTATATTACACTAGTGAAATTTTATCACAGTGCCTAATTTATAAACTGCCACCCCTTCAATGTGCATGCTCACCAACTATAAAACAGGTTTTATATTTGTCTTTCCATGCAATTATGTATGCATAGATAACATCACCAAAATGATCTGAAATTTTGTGGACTACATGTATTTATAAACAGTTCCAAATTTATACTAACTTATGCATTAAGACATCTTTGACGAAAGTAAAATCCATATTGTGTAATTTTATGTGGTTATTAAAATCAGCTATTATCTTAAGAGATACTAACACTGGTTTTATCCAGGAAAAGATGTAAATACTTCTGCTTTTGCCTCTGTTGTTTTTGAGATTGTGCTAATTTTCCTCATAATTATTTTAGTAGACCATTTTCAATATTTGCAACCATACCTTGTATTTATTTAACCTATTATATAGTATAAATTATTAAATAGTAGTATTGCATTGGTGAATCCACTTTTTATACCAAATCCCATTTAAATCTCCACTAAGAAAATATTTGTTATTACCCAGAGAAAAGGATTTTTATTTTACCATTTTTTAAATTGTGTAAATGTATTGGTATGTGTGGTGTGGGAACATATTCGCATATTACCGAAAATAAGGTAATATTGTGTAAATAAAGCTAAAAATTAATAAACACAAATTAGTTTACTAGAACTAAATGTGATAATTCTATGAATGAATAAAATTCATTTAAAAATTCATTAAAATTATTATCAAGTCAAAACGCTTGTATAATAAGAAATTTTATGTACTATAGATTAAATATAAATAACATCCTATTGGCTTTTAATTCCCAAATTAAATACTTTTGCTTCCATTTAATAGATGTTTGGCCCAAATATATTTGAATTAGATTCAAACTAGACAAATTCTTTCAAGTAAAATTCTTCCAAGTAAGAGAAAATATTACTTTTATTAAAGAATAGAAAACATTGGTACATAAAAGATGCACAAAATTCAAACAGGTAATTATGAGTCATTTGTAATTTTAAAATATTTTTGTAAGTTTTAATAGAATTTATTTACCATAAATACATTAAAAATTTGGTACTTTTTCTAAAATATATACTAAAATATATATATAATGTATACAAAGTTACATAATTCCTCTGAAAATTCTTTGAAGTCATAAAATTAATGATAATAATAATAAACATGAACTCTCACCTCAACAAGTTTTCCTTAAATAAATCTAGTTTAGTAGCCTGTGTATTTGTTGGGATTGATACAAATTTCTACAATGAGAATCAGAATAGAGATTAATATTAACTAGAAAAAGAATAAATGGAATTGCAGTTGTGAGTTTTACAGATTTAAAATGATGACATAATCTTCATTCAATTGCTATGATTGAAAAACAAAAATAAGTGTTTTACACGGAATTCTCAAATTTTTATTAAATTGATATAGAAGGTTATAAATTTTAACATGAACTGTTATTGCATGTTTTTTTTCTGTTTATCATTTAAGTTGTGCATCTACAATTTGGAAGCTGCACAGCTTGTTACTCTAAGACAAATCTTACCTAAGAGGATATGGCAGTCTTCCACTCTGTGGTCTGATTGCATTAGACTGAGTACAGCTACAGAAAGAAATATTTTGACAGAGGAGATTGCACTTGAATACATCAAAGTGTCACTTCAGATATGTGGCATCTGAGAAGCATCCTCCCCTTTTCCCTGTTGCATGAAATATGCCACCTCTCATTGTCTCTTCCAGATGGTGTACTGAGGTCTCTTCAATTTTATTCATAGAGAGCTCTAGTCTACAGCAATCTGTTATGCCATTTTCTTGTAATACTAGTGTGGCTTATTTATCAATGCCAATTAATCAATGGCACATAATGGGTTCTTGCTTAACATCTAATGTAATTTCATTATTTTTAATATTAAAAAAAATTTTTACAGAGCAGTGACCAGATTGGCAAGCCATGCATCTGGCCCCTCAGGAGGCACTGAACTGATATAAAAGTGAAAGCATTTATTTTAAAATATGATTAGAATTATATTTGGAGGTTATTTCTAACAGAAGAGTGAAGGTAATTTTGTGAGATATAAGAGAATTTAATGGTTTTGTCTAGGAAATTCAAGTCTGTATTAATGCCCTTTATCACGATGTAAGGAAGAATAAAATCCTATCATGTTTGTGAATTTTTAGCTTTCTGAGTCTTACTAGCATCACCATCAATAAAAAAAAATGAAAGCCACCAGGTTGACCATAATTATAATTTATGACTGAGTAAGTATTTAGAGTAAATATACTGCAGAATAGGATTTACACACTAAAGTAACAACCATAATATCATAATATTGGCAAAAAACTCTCATAAACAAGTACATTTTCAAATTTTACTTTGAAAAATGAAAGAAAAATAATGTCTTGAATGTCTGAAATAGATTAAACTATACCTGTGAGATTCCATGCACAGGATGAACTATAGGAACATCAGGTTTTTGCAAATCTTATCAGAATGAATATATTTCTAAGATCATTAGTTTTCTATTACAGAGCACTGTAATTTTGAGAGAATCTGAGGTTACTGTAGTACTTACTAAATCCGCTCTGTGAGTGACACTCAAATCACCTTCTGAGCTCTAGAATTAGAACAAAATCATTTCCAAAAGGTTTTCAAATAATGCTGCTAGGTACTAAATAAAATAATAGCTACTGAACTAGATTAACCTTCTTCCTAATAGGAAGAAGGAGGAAGAAGAACATTAAAAAATGAGAACAAGGGGAAAGAGGAGAAAGAGGACCTTCTCAATAATTGAGATCCAATAAGCAATTATAAAAGGGACTGTAATGATCCCTAGTTACATCAAGTAGCTTCTAGAGTTAACAAAATTCATTTGAGTATAAGAAAAGGTATGCTTAGAGAACCACAGAATGCAACACAACAGTCAAGGGAGGAAAGAAATAGAATTGTCCAATATAATTCATAATGAATAATAGATTAGTAAACAATTTTATATTATACACTATATCTTTATGAGGAATGGGAAAATAATTAAACAATAAAATGCTTGTTTTTTCACTATATATCAATTTCACAAACTCATCTGTTCTTTTTACCAGTTTTCATAGACAAAAAACAATGGATTTAACTCCAGATTTTGACATAAAATGAAACTGAAAAGCCATCCCTGAAGAATTCTAACAAATTATACAGCCATGATTTTGCCTTTATAAATTACACAAGGCAATATTTAAAATCAAAATTAACCAAAAAGATAAAAAGTAGGGGATGGGACCCTGGGAAAATAACTTCTGCTTTGCAGCAACTACACCCATCCTAACCTGTTAGCACCTTGTCAAGAAAAGAGGCATAATCCAGAAAAGCCTTCCGCTCTTCTGTTGTGTTCTCTGAGGCACTTCCCCTTTCTCATTTTCTTTATTGATACATAATATTCACATTCTTGCTTCTATTTATAAAAGGGAGATGGGAAAAATTCAGAGGTAGATCATATATTTAAATAATTTCCATGAATGAGCAAAATGCTATCTAAATGTTGCCAGGGTATGGTTTTCATAGTTCAGAAGCATCCTCAGGCAGCAGGCTTTGCCCTTGTTCATGTTCTGTTGCAAACCTCCGAAGAGCAGAAAAATGAAATTCCATCAGAGCTGGCTTACACATGTACAGCCTCCAAGAGCTCTACAAATGTGAATTAACCAACTTCCCTGAGTCCTTCCCTAACTCTATGTTCTGAATATGGAAACGACAGTTCACATACATCTGTATTGCACAAGTCAAAAAGTTTAATATAAGAGGACTAATTTATGCTAATAAGCCTATTTTAGCAAAGAAGAGAACTGCAAATTGCTGTATCTTGAAAGCTCAACTTAGTTTAATATTTCATTTTAAGCAGCTTGAATGAGGTTATATGACTAATAAATTTGCATGAAGTAAAATATACTTAATAAGTATATTATTTCTCCTTACCAAAAACACCAAAGATGTTTATCTACATTTTAATAACAGAAATAAGCATTGCATTTATTATTCAACAGATATCTATGGAACACAATCAAATGAAAAGCCTCAGTTGAATTTGTAGAGGAAGATGAATAAAAGAATCCCTGCCTTCAAGTAGCTTATAAGTTAATGCAAGAATACAGAGAATCTAGATATAAGAGAGAAAGAGATGCTGTAACAGTTGTATCAAAAATTAGTGGTGTATAAAGAGAAGAAATCAGGCCAGGGATTTAGCTCAGTGGTTCTGAAGCCTGCCTCAAAAGTGCAAGGTCCCAAATTTGATCCCTGGTACCAAAAAAACAAAACAAAACAAAAAAACAAAACAAAGAGAAGAAATCAGCTCTAGAATCAGGACCTCTGGATGAAAGTTATATTTAAGAAGAGCCTTAAAGGAAATTGGAAATGTGGAAATAAGGAAGAAGAATTTTAAAAGAGAAAATAATAGACACTAGAAGACAGGTACTAGGAAAGGAAATCTTCAGTGTAATGTGGTAGTATCACAGTTTATTCACTTTCTTCAAGTCTCAGTAAGTTTTCACAGTATTTAACATCTAAGGCACTCTAAAATTACATTGTGTGTATTTCTGAATGCTATCTTACATTTGTTGCCTCAACTAAAATAAACCTATACGATCAGAAAATTTCTAACTTTCTGTTCAAATCTGTGTTAATATTAATCATAAATTGCCTGGCAAGTATTAATTTGAGGAATTTTAGTTATCAGTGAATACCTGACAGTAAAGTTATGGACAATTTGAGAAAAGAAAAAAATGCACACCTATTACTGTATCATTACTCTTTACTTAAATTCTGAAGCTTGATGGTACCTTATCATATATTCCAGTTAATTTTTGATATTTATCAAACTTATGATTGGTGCCTAAACTAAAACATCTAAGTAGATACCACTCTTCTGTAATTATAAACCTTTGTGCCATCATTGTTATTTCTAGAAGAATGCCATTTTCCTACCAAAAAGTTATATTTTATGAATAAGCTATTAACTTTCAAAAATATTCATAAAGTATTTTTCCCACTCTGGGGATTATTGAGAGTTTCTAGTTAATATTGCCATTATTTTTAGCATAATTTAAATTTAGACATAGAAATTAGAGTGGTAAAAGTACACATTACTCTTAATGCCCTTAAATCTATAAAGTTGTAGCTAAGTTTCCAAAAATAGTATAATGAAAATAAATACACTCAGGATTAAACAGGATATCATTGTAGGAAGTAAGACTAATTAATAAGTGTGACATACCTTTTAAAATCTTGATTTAAGACCAAGCACAACATTTAAATTTCTCTATCTGAAATATTTGTTGAGACCCTACAATGAAAAGCAAGGGGATCCTATAATCAATAAGACAGAGAAGGCTCTGTCCTCATGGGTTTTTCATTCAAATTGAGACACAAAGAACCAAAAAAGAAAAAGAAAAGTAATACCAAGTAATGATAAGTGAAAGAGAACTATTTTTGTGCTCAGAGGGCAACTTTTTAAAATTAATTTTATTGGTACATTTAAGGTATACAATATAACGACATTCATCAGTGGAAATTTGCACTTTTACACAATCCATCTTGGTTCTTATTTTTTCCCCCTTCCTCTGCCCTCCCTTAAACCCCTCCATCCCTCCCTATCTACAAAGACTTTGTTTCCATTTTTTTTCTTTTTCTCATATTAATTCCATTCTCTTCTTTCTTTTCCCCTACCCTTCCCATTTCCTCCTCAGAGAGGATAACTTTTAAGTTGAGAGTTTAGCTAGTGACAAGATAGATTCAGCCCTGGGAAATAGGAGCAGGAGTTCCATAGCATTAGTGGACTGACACAGGTGAGGTCAAGAACAACCTAAGGTTTTCAGCCTGAACTAGATAAATGGTAGGGACATGTGCTGATGTGGGAACAATTGGGAAATGACCACGTTTAGAAAGAATATTCATAGAAGCTTTATTTAAAATTGTCCCAACTGGAAACACTTCAAATGTCTAAAAACTGGTAAATAGAGTAAATGTGATGTAACTATGTAACAAAATACCACTCAGCAATAAAAATGAATAAAATAGTAATCTTCATACTAAAACATAATAGTAATGACCACACAAAAAAAGACAAACCTATTTATTGTACAATTCCATTTACATAAAGTTTGGAGAATAAGTAAATCTATACAGAGAACAGTGGTTGGTTGGGTCTGATTATAGTAAAACTAGATTGCAAAGGAGCATAAACAGAATTTGGAGGTGATGGAAATATTGTTCTGAAACAGGATTATTGTGATGAGTGCATAACTGTATGTTAACAAAGCTTAAATACTTAATATTGGTCTATTTTATATGTGCAAATATTTTTTTATCCAAGATTTGTTTAAAATGTAAGACTCCTCCACTGAAAGAAAAGTTAATGCAAGGATTTCATTTGTAGTCCTGCCAAATATACTCAATTTCAAATTATTAGAATTAGTTGGAAAAAGCTGGGCATTCCTACACGCAGGACTCTTTAATATATATTCTAACATTGCTTTTTATAAAAAGCAATTGAAAACAAATCCAAATTAATTTCTCTGTAGTGATTATCATTGGGTTTTTAAATTTAAGTAACACTGGCTATTATTTTGAAATTTTTGATGTATACACTTCATATGTCCACTTTTACTTTGGTAAAAAAAAGTCACTAAAATATATATATGTAATTAAAGTATTTTAAAAGTGCAAATAAATAATTCATTAAATTAAATATTTTAGAGTCTTTCCTCCTAGAGGAAAGAGTTTGTACTGGATTTGTGCCATGGTTATATGTGGATGAGATTTTATACTGTCAATTATATAATCTGGTCTCACCATATTGCTAGAATGCCCATGTCATATATGATTGCTGATTGTGATACACTGTATTTAGAACAAATCTATTAATTTTACATTTTTGCAATATAGACTTTTTCATAACTTGAAATTTGGTAAAAAAACTATTAAATTATAATTAACTAAAATGTTTTAAAAGTTTAAAAAATTAAAATCAATTTAAATTCAATACATTTTTGCTTAAAGTCTACTTTATGATAATAGTGTACTGACTTGTCTTAAAGTGAGTTTTTCCCAGGTCTACACTACAATCATTCAGTTAGTTCAATTCCATCCATCCGTACCTTATCCTACCCAGGACAAATTCAATCAGCTACTTAAAGATTACTACTCTGCTATAAAGAAGTATACATTTGAGTCATTTGTATGAAAATGGATCCACCTTGAAAACATAATGTTAATTGAAGTAATCAGACACACAAGCTTAAATACTGCAGGGCTTCTCTTGTATGAGAAACCCAACATATCAACATATTAAACAGCAAAATAAAAAAGACATAAAAAAGACAGACAATAGGAGACAAGGAGGTAAGTATTTTTGCAAATGGGAAGGGGACCAAGAGATGGGGGTTCATAAAAAGAATTACAATGTGTCATGTATATGTACCAAATGCCCACAATGAATGTAATCATTATGTATCACAAACATGTACTAAGAAAAATATAAATAACAAAGAGAAAATTTAAGTTAATAGGAAAATAAGATCCACAAAGAATGATATATCTACTTGGCATAATCATTAAAATTAGTTAGGTTAGTATAAAATAGATTCTCAAAATATCAACAATTTCAGTTTTAGATTGAGTAGCTTCTCAATAAGTATCTTTAGGTAACTAAGTTATTACTTGTTGACCAATTGGACTATTGTCTCTACAGCCACCTATGAAATACTTTCCTACTTTCTCCAGGAGACTTTTGTATTTATCTTTTTATGCAAAGTTAAATAAACTATGCATATAATTTTGGAGTGGGTGCATTTATTACATAGTCCAATATCTGCTTTTTTACAATGCAATTATATTTACAGTGACTAAACCAGCAACCAACTATCACTTTATTGGAATTCACTGAGTTGATATATTTATGGTGAAACACAGTAAAGTGGCCTCAGGAAAATAAGATAAGTACCAATCCACCACATATTTCTAAGGACAATGTGTAAAATAGAGTATACTTCCATACATATACACATACACACACATGTGTGTGCGCACATAATAAGAGACTGATAAGAATGTAAGAATTAGGAAGCCTGAAAATTTTGTTGTAGAAGACACCACAACCATCAAAAAGAAAAATATTTAGAACAGTATGGTTGAAACATAGATAGCAGGAGAGGAAAACCAAGCAATTTTGTTATTTTATTAGTTTCTTGTTATTTTAGTTGAAGAACAATCAGCCAATGAACTAAATTGCTAAGTAGAAAATTGGATTAAAAACACAATAGAAACTTAGGTGCAACCACAATATCTTAATTGGGGAAAAGTTACTGAGCTACATAAGCTGCTACCCTCACCTGGAAACTAAAACAACAGAGATATCAGATCTCAACAGAGATATCAGGACCACAGAGATATCATGAAGATGTAAAATTCAAAAATTTTGATCCCCGGTACCAAAAAACAAATTCTAAACTCATTTATAGTTAACCTATACACTAAAAAAAGCAAAAATTGTGTATGTATATGTCTAAGAAGTCTAACAATTTAAAACATCTCACATTCAGTTAATGAAAGATGACCAACATCAGTTCCACAACATAAAGGGTGTTTTTGTAGACTTTCACCTATTGTGGTGTATATGTATTGCAAGATAAATATGCATATTAATACCTTTTCATCAAATTCAACCTTTGTTCAACAATCACATAGGAACATCACTGATTAAATTGCTCAGAGTTTAATTCTTTCAACACATTTTTTAAAGAAAACTATTCTAGCTACTTCTTTGTCTGAACACAATGCACTGAACACAATCCAAGCTCGCTTTGACAACTAAAGATGACAATAAAGAACAGGAGTAATTATATCTTGAACCAACACTATGATCCAATTTGAACCTTCAAGTGCATGGAGTCATTTTTCCTACACAGATGACTATACTGTCTTAATTTTCTTTTCTTACAATTATATTTATTAAGGATTTTTCTATTATTCAATTGCTACCAGATGACATTTGTCGCAGCTCCTGATGTCCCTACCTATAAAAGATAATTTCCCTAAACATCAATTAATTTGTACTTGAAAATAGGCATGGAGTTGGAAACCTTATGTAATTGTGGAAAAGGCTGAGAGGACTGATGAAACTATAAAATGTTTGAAAATTTTCAATGATTTTCTTATGTTTACTCTTGCTGCTCAGAAACCTCTTCATTTGCTTCCTTATTTATGTGCTGGTCTTGAAGCATGAGACTGTCAGATGTTGAAATGCCATTGATAAAATTATATATTAAATTTTCCACACTATGATTACTTTTAGGAAACATTAGACACATCTAAAAATGATATAATTTTAACTGCTAATATTTGAATAAGATTGTATCTAAATTCATGCATTTATTTTTTAATACTAGACAAGCAATAACTGAATTAATGAATTCAATAAATTTCCCTTCATATCCCATCCAAAACAAAGCTAGTTCTGTTTTCCATTCACATGAGCAATAAGTGTATAGTGTAACACACTCACACACTAACATACACACAACACACACATCCATCAGTTCAGAAGGATGTAAAAGAAGAAAGGACTTGCTCCCCTCCCCTATCATTTTCATTTTTCAAAATTAAACATTATTAACATGAACTTACTTCTAAAACAGTGTTAAAGAAGTGAACAAATTAGATAGCTGTATAGCTTTCATATGTTATACAAAGAGAAATTTTTGTAACAAGGGCATGTTTTAAAATTCTGGTCCACAATTACAAAGTTAATTTACCAAATATATGTATGGCTGGCAATAGCAGTTTAGCTTTGAATTTGTAGGTATAAAATATTTCCAAATCTTCTGAGTTGAAAAGTTATTCTAATTGAGGGTATGCATGACCCAGTATAAAATATCTTTTCATTTTGCATTCTAGTAAGGAACTGAATTTCTATTATGGAAGAAGTACATACACAGTTTGCCTTTTATTTGTAAAAGTGCTTTCAATAGAATTTTATTGGAAGCTAACATAACAGCCTATGAAGCTAAAAGCATTCACTATGTATTGATTCATTTGTTCATTCATTTATTCATTTGATACATATTTATTATGTACTTCACATGCACCAGGCAGGATCCTAGGCACTTGAAAAACAGCAGGGAATATCCTTGTGGCAAGAGAGAACAGCAAGTTAAGGTAAATAAAGTATTTTTATAGTAATAGGAAAAAATAAATGCAAAAATAATATAGATTGTGTCAAAGAAATTATATTTGTGATTCAATGGTCAAAACAAGGCCTTATTTTGAGGACATTTGATAAATTACATGAAGAATGTGAAAAAGGAAGCCACTCAGATGCATGGGAGAAAACTATACAAGCAGAAGAAATGACAAATGGCAACATCCTGAGGAGAGGATTTGCTGAATATGTGTAAAAAAGAGGTCAGCATTTTAGGAAAAAATGAAACCAGAGGGAAATGTTAGGAGATGAAGCTTGAAAGGTGACAAATAATCAGACCATGTTCTCCCTTGCAAGTCCACTGCTGACCTTTACCTAAAGAAAGCCACAAGACATTTTAAACAAATGAGTGTTACAGTTTGAATTGCATTTTAATACTTTACAACAAGACAAAACTTAAGAGGAGCAAAAGGTAAAAGCAAGATGAGAGAGACTGCTATTGCAATAAATCAAGAACAAGAAAAAATAGCTCTTACAAGGCTAGTGGATTCTAGATCAATTTTAAAGGGAGAACCTCAGAATGCTTGGTATTTGGAAGTAGGCTGTTACAGAGAGAAAACAAGATAACTCCCAGATGTTTTACTTGGGCAATAGAGAGAATCTAGTTGCTATTTATTGAGATGAGATACAAATTTGGAAGTCATTGGTATACAGTATTTAAAAAAATATGTAGTTGGAGATGATTGTAAATACAACTACACCCTGTGAGGCATGCCAGTGCTTAGAGGTTGAAGAAGTGAAGATAAATGAATAAAGCAACTGAAAAAACAAGAAAGGCAGGAGGAATTTTAATATCAGAAAACCCACATTAAGAAAGTTTCCAGGAAAAGAGAATGATGCTGTATGTAAAATGCTGCTGATTAAGAAAGATGAAAACTAAAATTTAAGCATGGGGCATGAAGGTCATTTTCACCTTGGTAAAAAAGCTTTTACATTAATAGAGTAAGGTCAAATATCTGATCAGAGTGGTTTCAAGAAAGATAGAAAACAATTAGAGATCATGAAATGTAGCCATACTTCTAAGAATTTCTTTCCTAAAAGAGAAAGCAGGGTGGTAGTCAGAGTGAAAAATAGGATCCAAAGAAAGTTTTCTCTTTTTTTTTTTTTAAAGATGAAAAAATAACCATATCCTTTTAGGTTGATGATGTGTTAGAGAGAAGAGAATTACAAGGTTAATGTTCATGAGAAGACAAGGTAGATGGCATTCGACTATAGGGTAGGTTGACCTAGCTCAAAAGCATAGAGAAGTCATCCATAGTAACTGCAAAAGAGATAGCATTTTGGGTAACAGAGGGTCCTAAAGGCATAGGTATGATGGTGGAAGATCCTGTAGCACAAGAATATATATCCATTACAGAAACTGAAAAGTTGAATAGTGCCACATTTCTTTAGAATATTAGCTACATTCATAAGACATTCAGACATGCAATCAAAAAGTGCATTAATACAAGTAAGCGTTTGTGAGACAATTTACATAATTGTATTTGCATTTCTTCTAACAGCCATGACAGTTTGACATCTACATCCTCTGTTTACATTGGAAGAAGTCTTCAGTTATATATCACAGGCTTCATGAGCTTACTTTCCTTAGAATCAGAATGTCTGCAGAGTCAATCTACTTAATGTGAATACACATCATGAATAGGAGTTGCCAAAGTGACACCAGAAAATCTGTAACAGTCCCAGGTCCACTTCCTAACATGTTAAATTAAAACTTGATAAAAGTTTTCCATTAACCCTCTTATTTTCTATCTGGATCCAAGAAAACAATATTAAGGATGGTAGGATTGGTACTGTAACACCAAAAACATCTAAATATTTAACAATTTCAAAGTAAATGAAAAGCAAATGTCTCCAAGTCCTGCTTAGGGAGTTGTTTGTGAAATGACTACATTCTAGGGCCGGGGATTTAGGTCAGTGGTTCCGGCACCTGCCTCGCAAGCGCAAGGTCCTGAGTTCAATCCCTGGTAACTGCCCCCCCTCAAAATGAAATGACTATATTCTAGTGAGTTCTTCAATTCATCAGTTCTTCTATTTTTCAATATTTAAAAAACTCAAAATATATGAATTTCATTCTCTTCTCCATTAAAACTCATGTTTGCTCTTATATTTTCATATACTTACAAATCACCTGGAACCTTGTTAAAATGCAGATTTTGATTTCAGAAGATCTGGGGAAAGGCCTATAATTCTGCATTTCTAACAAGAACTCAGTTTATACTCGTGCTCCTGATTACCAGGACACACCTGGAGTAGAATGGATCCAACCTACTCTAGCATTTGCACAGAAGTTGATACAATAAATTAATTATCCTATTCTTCTTTTGGGGGAATTTCTTTTAAAATTAGTGCTAAATGGAATTAAATAATATTTTAATTGGTTATCTAAATGTATATTCCTATAATAGTATATAAATACAGTACATATAGACAATTTCAATGTCTCCTTAAAATATGTAACAGGTTCTAATTAAAAACAAGTGAATGAAATTTGTAACAATTCACTACAGAAGAATACGCTGATTTTATTTCCCCCATTATTGCCTGCAGCACAAAGCCTAATTTCATACCAGTCCATTTATTAAATAACAACATGAAAGAAATATAATTAAGTTAAAATGTGGACATCTATGTTGGATCTGACACACCGATCACACCACAGAGGAAACAAAAAAACCGTATAGCATTATTTAAAATTGCAATAAATGATTTGCTATGACTCCGCTGTGCTGTTTTCCCCACAGCTGCTCCCACTTGCCAGGTTAGACTGGCTCAATCTGCTCTGCTGTGGAATCACAATCATTTGAACAAATCCCTTCAGGGCAGCAATATCCAGGCAGCTAGTGTTGTCTCAGAAGAGCACCTGACAGGATTCCCCATGAATTTGTAATTTTGTTTATGTATATTAAAAGCATGGCATAGGGAAAAGATAGCATGCTACCAATGGGAAAACTTTCCAGCCTGCTTTCATAAAGCAATAAGATATCTCTTAAATGTGGTGACAATTCAGTATTCAGTGTTTATACATTAAACGTAGATAAGGGACTTGTTGTAAAGGTCCAATTTCACAAATGTTGTCATTTTAGAGGGCTAGTTCCTAAAAACCACACTTGCAGTAAAAGACTTAAATAATAGATTATACAGTAAACAGTTTGTCATATTTTATTAGTGAAAGAGGTACTCTCTGTGAAAGTTTAACTTTATTAGGGCTTCAGGTGCTATTTAAAAGTAAGAAGTTATTCATTTTACATTATGTCCTTCCATAGTGACAGAACTACATTTTAATCACCTTTATAAACATACACAGACACATCTGCATATATGACTTGTCTCTGCCATTACATGAGAAATGTAGTGTTCAATGTTCTGTAATACTTTATATTGATGGCATCCTCATTATTTGAACATGCCAGTGCTCTCAAGAAAACATATATGTCACTAATTAACATTATTTGGAAGGAAAGAAGATTAATGTTTTACTGCAATGGCCAGAAAGGTCTCTCTTTAGAAGACTAGTGTGTGTGTGAATATATATAAATGTCAGTCAATCTGTGGGGGGTAAAAAGTGATTCATCCCTTAATTAAGTGTCTAATTCATCAAATTTTCATTTTCTATCTATAACAACTCTAATTTTATAGATAACAGTAAACTACAAAGGGCAGAGGTGACTTAAAGTGCCTATTATTTCTGTTGTAAAAAAAAGAAACCCAAAGACAATGTATGAATAAAATAACTGTGTATCTTTAAGATGAAATACACTATCAGCTCTTAGTTCAAGAAATACTTAAGAACATACTGATTCCTTCAAATCACTAGGTACTATCTTGTGTCATTTATTGCAAAAGAGAACACTGATTTCTTTTCTATACACTATTTCAATTGACTCTCAAAACATGTTCACGAAATGATGTATTAAAACTTGCTTTATTAACAACAAATTTTATTGACAAAAACACTATTCCTGAGTCAGAAAATTTGCCTCTGTCTCATCCTTATCATCATAATATCATCATTTTATTAAGGAATCATAACATTTGCTTCTTGTTGGATGCTAATAAATTAGGTCAAATGAAAGAAAATGAATTTCATTGTCAGAAACCAAAGACTCTATGTCAGGGTTGTCAAAATGAGAATGGGAAAGAGAATAGTTATATGTATTCCTTGGCAAATCTCATTCAGAGGTGGAAGGGTGGTATTATTAAACACTTATGGAGGACATTACATATTAAGCACTCGATTGCTTCATTTAAGCTATTCAATAATGTTCTGAGGTAGCTGTTGTTATCCTCATGTTGTTCTGGACAGAGATGTAGGACAGAGATTTCAAACTGGATGAAATAAGTGAACTAATAAAACTAGCAGATTTTCCAGATAAAATTCTTCTCATTCACGGCCTCAACAAATATCAAAAAATATTATATATTGAGTGTGAATGGACCTAGTATTTTAATAACTAAAATCTAAAACTTGTGGATTCCAGAAAGACTAAAACAGAATTGTTTACAGTTAACTAAAGATCTGGATCCATTTTTGTGTTATAATTTTGCCTGTAATGTTTCATAATTCTGAAGTAATTAGGGTTCACTTTTTCCTAATCAGGGCAAAGACTTTTTGATGCTTAATGGAATTTTAATGAACAATCCTTTATCATCAGTAACCCATCTCATTATTATCTAGCACTACTCATTATTTATTAATTAGTTTTTATGATTTTTTTTAAAAACTAAACTTTTATCTTTCTATAACCCTGAAAGAGAGATTTTACCCAAGAAATACAATTTACTAAAATCTCAGTACTATAAGCATTAAGACCCAAAATGTTTAGCCACCTTGTTCAGGGTAGTATAAGCAAATAAAAAATAGGAATTCACTCTAAATGTGGTGTCATGTTTCAAACATGAAATTTAATTCTCTTAATGAAGTAAACAAATAAGCTTCTCTGCACTTTCTAATATATTTTATCTACTGTGGTAATCTAAAGAGAAATGAATTAAGTTCCCACTTGTAAACACAATCTCATTAAATGCATAAATATGTTGAAGACATGTTAAGAAATCACAGTCTAGTTTTTAAAGGACTGTGACTGTTAGTCAACAAAAATGTTTCCCAATCTGCCACTGACTGAAGTACTTGTCCTTGAGAAAAGTTTCCTATTCCATAATCTCCATTCATCCTGCTTTTAAAGGATATTTACAATGAATTTTGGCATTTAGAATATGCTTAACAATGTTTCAGAAATTCAGGGCATGAATCATTTAATTGTATGTAAAAGACATTTTTTAAGGATGTTAGACTCAACAGTCAAAAATTATATGTACAGTTTTTTTAACATATTCTTATTTAACATATTTTAAAAAGTAATTTTAATGGTTCTCAATGCCACAAGTTTTGGATAATTCCATGTAATATTTGGAAAATATAATATTTTTATGTGGTGCTGGGATTGAATCCAGAGTCTCACACATCCTGGGTAAGTACTCTTCCATTGTGCTAAAACTCAACCCCAACAAAATCATATTTTATATGTTTTACTGTTTCAAACATTTCCATTAGAGACTAGTCTTTAGTTTCACTGGCAAAAGCCAAAAAAAACAATTTTTTATCTATAAATATTTAACGACACAAACTTTGTTTACCTAAACAAAACTTCATCATAGAATTTAACAATACAAATACACTACCTGTTTCTTCAGGAATAATTGAGAATTGAAAGGTAAAAGGCTTAAACTTTAAAAGGGAAAGACATCTTAATTTATCATCTTAGTAATAATTTCCAAAAATCTTCATATTGTAACATGCTTTTAGATGATTTGGTAATTGAAAAACTAATGTCCAATTCCCTTTTCTTTTAACCTGGAATTCTTCCACTTTCCTAAAACTTTCAAATAACAGAAATACATAAATATAGCTCTAAATAATAATATAACATTGTTGGCTCCAAAATAGTTATGCAAAATATTACACCTTTAAAATATACTGATAATAAGAAGTATAAAATATTTTTCATTCCAATAAGCTAGGGAAAATATTTGTCTTTTTCTCTTTATAATAAATCAGGCTTGAATAGAATAACTGACACAAAACTGCTGACATAGTAAAATCTAGTTGCTTCTGGAAATTATTTAGCTAGTACATAAATACTGCAACAATCTTCATTTCAAGTACTCTTTTTTTCCCCAGAATATTGACATAGATTTTAGGTTAATGATGAAAGCTTCTGAATCTTGCATTCAATTTTTTCACATACCTTCCCTATGCCACAAGCAGTGATCATCAAAGAAAGATCACAAAACAATCAAGAAATAGAATGAATTCAAATGAAGTCAATGGTATGTTCATTGTACTGTAAAATATATTCACTGTAGGAAGAGTAAGAGAATAACAACTTTTAGATAATTAAGAAAATACTAATCGTGGTCTAGGAGATGGTATAAAAATCCTTTTAATTTTTATATATATCTGAAAATTTTTGTAATAAAACATTGTAAAAAATAAAACCCAATGTTACTTATCAGATCACTAAACTCCACATGTAATATATTAATACCAATACTATTTCAACTATTTGTCATTTTATTCTAACATGTAAAAGGAAAATAAACTCATGAAAGGATTTTAAATATCTATTAACCAACACTTCCTCTTTCCACTTCATAAATTATACTTTAAAATCTAGTCTGGGACAACTGCATAGAAAGTCAGTAGGCCTCTCCTCAATGCATATGTACATTTACGAAATTCCAGGTCAATCCCATTAAATGCTTTGACCCAAACCTAAGAAAGCAGCACTTGTTTAAACAATGACTGTTGATCCTTTTCCTGAAATTTAAGGAGTCAGTCATGAGAATATATTTATCAGAAGGATAAAAAAAATAAAAACAAGGATATGTTGTGTTTAAAAACACAATATATAGCATGACTGAAGCAACAGATACACATTAAATCTGTATAACAATTTTGAGAATGTGGCCATTTTCACTATGTTGGTTCTTCCTACCTAATAGCAGGGGATATCTTTCCATTTCCTGATATCACCTTTGATCTCTTTTTTCAGAGTACTGTAATATTAAATGTAAAGATCTCCTCTTTGTTAGAATGATACTTAAGCATTTCATCTTTTCAATGCTATCATAAAAGGTGTGGTTTCCCTAATTTCTTAGTGAGTTTGTCATCTCATATAGGAATGCTACTGATTTTTGAGCATTGACTTTGTATGGAGCTATGCCACTGAATTTGGTTATTAAATCTAGAGGGTTTTGGGGTTTTCTGTCTAGAGTATCATGTCATCTGCAAATAATGATAATGTAGTGCTCACTTTGGCAGCACATATAATAATAATGATAATGTAACTTCTTCCTTTCCTATACTTACTCTTTTTCTTTCTTTCTTTTGTCTAATTGCTCTGACTAATGTTTCCAGAACTATATTGAGTAGAAATGGTGGTAGTGAAAATCCTTGTCTTGTTCCTGATTTTAGAGTGAAAGCTTTCAGTTTTTGACCATTTAGTATGATGCTGACTGTTGGTTTATCATAGATGGCTTTTATCAGATTGAGATAAAAAAAAATCTTGTATTCAGATTATCTGTAGGATTCTTATCATGAATGCAATACCAGTCAAAATACTAATAGCATACCTCACAGAATTAGAGAAAACAATCCTAAAGTTCATTTGGAGGCCGAAGAGACCTATAATACCAAAATCAATTCTGTAAAACAAAGGCAAGGCAGGGAGCATCGCAATCCCTGACTTGAAATTATACTACAAAGCTGCTGTGTTGTAAACAGCATGCCACTGGCAAAAAACAGACCTGAGGATTGATGGAACAGATTAGAAAATGGAGAAACAGCTCTGAATACATGCAGTCAATTTATCTTCCACAAAGGGGCCAAACACCTTCACTGGAAAAAAAGATAGCTTCTTTAATAAATGGCGCTTGGAAAACTGAGTCTCCAGATGCTGAAGACTAAAACTAGACACATGTCTCTCACCATGCACTAAACTAAGATCAAAACGGATCAAAGATCTAAATATTAAAAATAAATACTAAATCTTCAGGAAGAGAAAATAGGTTGAACTCTTGGAAACATAGGTGTAGGTAAAGACTTTATGAACAAAACTTCAATCACATGAGAAATATTACAAAGAATTAACAACTGGGGTCACATATTAAAAAGCTTTTGCACAGTAAAAGAAATTATCAATAGAGTGAAGAGACAACCTACAAAGTGGGAAAAAAAATTGCCAGCTGGTCCTCAGACAAAGGACTGAAGATTTGTCCTCAGATGAAATACTATATATCTAGAATATATAAAGAATTCAAAAAAATCATACCCTCCAAATTTAAAGACTAAATCTAAAAATGGACATCTGGGGCTGGGGATTTAGCTCAGTGGTTCTGGTGCCTGCCTCGAAAGGGCAAGGTCCCGAGTTCGATCCCCGGTGCCCAAAAACAAAAAAACAAAATAAAAAATAAAAATGGACATCTGAAGTGAATACACACTTCTCAGATAAAGAACAAATGCCAAATAAATTTATGAAAAAATATTGAACATTATTGGTCATTCAAGAGATGCAAATTAAAGCAACCCTAAGATTCTGTCTCACTCTAGAAAGAATGGTTACTATCAAGAAATCAACCAATAACAAATGCTGGATGGGCTGTGGGGGAAAAGGAAACTTCTCTACTGTAGGTGGGAATGTAGATTGGTGCAACTACTATGGAAATCCATGTGAAGATTCTTCTAAAAACTAAAACTAGAGGTTCCATTTGACTAGCTATTCCTCTTCTTGACATCTTCCCAAAAGAATTAAAAACATCATGCCACAGCAATATATGCACACTAATGTTTATAGCTGTACAATTTGTAATAGCTAAATCTTGGAAACAGCCCAAATGTCCATCAACCGATGAACTGATAAAAGAGATGTAGTTTTTTTTATACAATGGAGTGCTACTGAGTAATAAAATTTCTAGATAAATCGATGCACTTTGAGACCATACTCAAGTGAAATAAATTGGACCCATATGTGTAAATACCACATTGTTTCTCTTATGTGAGAAACTGAAATTATAAATAAGGGCCAATATGTTTAACAGATATTGTGAAATAGGAAGAAAATGTTCAGATGAAAAGGGGAACTAGGGAGGGGGAATGGAAAAACGAAAAGAAAAAGACAAGAAATGAAAGAAAAATGGAAACAAAGCTTTGTAAATAAAGAAGGGCTGAAGGGAAAGGAGGGGAATGAGGGAGAAAAGAAGAATCAAAATATATCATGTATGGGTACAAATTCCCTATGATGAATGCGATCATTGTGTATATCTAAAATGTACTGATTAAACTTAATTTAAAAAACATGGACTTTAAAATGTTTTTGTTAAATGAAAATTTAAACATTTCATGAGTCTAATAATTTTATTTATTAAACTGTGGCACATGGGAGTGTGAGGATACACTATACTCAGAGAGCTAGAAAATCAGGAAACCAAAGTGTTTTTATAAAGCAGGAAACAAGAAACAAATGAATGGACAGAAAATAAAATTTTCTCCTTCCATTTGAAAGCAGTGAGGTTTTATACTTAAGGTATATAGATTATTGTAGTTGGAGTATAGATTACATAAAATACTGGAGTTAGGAAAAATACTATGACCAAGTATTGAATCATTGTTCCCCACAAAATTATAGACAGCACAAAATCAATCTCTTGGTGGCAGACTACTTCACCATGTTCATAATGCCATGTGAAGACTGGTAATTCTGATGAAATAAGCTTTCCATTGTATAATGGCTTTAAATGGTTATGTGAAGAAAAGAGTGAGAGAGAAATGGGAAGTTATTATTGTACAAGAAATGGCAAGATTTTTTTCATACAGACCTAGATATAGGTAGAAAGAAAGCCAAGGAATGTGTGTGTGTGTGTGTGTGTGTATTTGTTGTTTTTGTTGCTGTTGTTGTCTTTTGGGTACCGGGGATTGAACTCAAGACCTTGTGCTAACAAGGCAGGAACAGTACTGCTGAGCTAAATCCTCGGTCCAAGCCAAGGTATATTTAATGACTACTGACTCACTTTGGACCCAGAGTAAAAAAAAAAAAAAATAGTATTCTAATCCTGATGTTGCCCGGTCAAAGCACATGAGTCTGAAGGTTGTTTCCACTGCTGCAAAATCAGTAGTTCTGTCTCAGTGTTCACAAAGAGCCTTTTGGGATATAAAAATTAATGTTTATGGTACCCAAATACCTGGCACACTTTTATTTATGACCAAGATGGTGTTCAACTATATGCAGAGATCAGGGAACATATTTGATTATATACAAAGATGTATAAAAAAATAAAGAACAGAAAGTTACATGAAGAAGAAAGTAGCTACCATCAGTGGGTTAAAATCCTGATGATAATAAATAGCTTATGAAGATCATTTTTATGTAGGATTGAGTAAAGAAAGTTTGAACACAAAAGTTAAAGTGAAAACAAAGTTTAAAAATATGTCATCTTTGTACAACTAAAATCAATCAACAAAAGAAGAGAATTCAGGTATAAATAGATGACAAAACACAAACCAAAGCTGGAATTCAAACTGACATCTTGTTATCAACAACTGGGATCTCATCTTATTAAAAAACTTCTGCACTGCAAGAGAAACCACCAGCAGAGCTAAGAGACAACGTACAATGTGGGAAAAAAATTTTACCAGCTGTTCCTCAGAAAAAGTTCTACTATCCAGAATATATGAAAAATGAAAAAAAATCAGACCACTCCTCTATGATGTGCTCCCACCATGCTACTCTGCCTTGGAATGAACCGATTGTGGACTAAAACCTCTAGAAACTTGGCATTTGAGATCTTTTAACTTGAAGATCATTCACATATCCAAGTTTCTTATTAGCTACAATAAATACTTTTGTAATATAGATGAAAAGTTAAATCTTGATAGTTTAAAAAGAACATCAGTGACCAAGGAACTTCTTATGCAAAGACACCCCAAATCTGGGGCAGAGCCTCCTGTTCATTTTATCTCCCAGAAGAGAATCAGAAAATGTTTAACTGAATTTAAAAATTGATGGCCACCAGTGCCAAGGAACAGAGCGCCCCCCCAGGGCCAAGGAGGTGACCCATGTGGCCACTGTACCACTGACCCCAGCACTGAGGAGCAGAGGCAACCCCAGTGCCGAGGAGGTGAGCCCTGAGGGTGCCAGCTGCACAGCCCCACACCCCCATACCCACCACTGTTAAAATGAGAAGACACATAGACAAGTCTAAAAATCAGACTTCCAGATCACCTAAAGCAACCCCAAAGGGAAACAAGATGGAACAATTAGATACTCAACCACCTGGAGTCTCTGAACTGGCAACAAAACAGGATCTGGAAAAAAAGATATCAGAAATAATTTCTCAGACATCAGCAGAGGTTGCACCGATAGTGCAAGACATGATTAATAAATCTGGAATGGACACACATAAAAGAATAGAAGAGCTGAGGAACATGACGGAATCCCAACACAGGAAACAAATGGAATCCATTAAACAGATGCAAACAGATTTCCAGGAGATTAAAAACTCCATTGAAAGTCTGCACAGCAGAATGAACCAATGGAAGGACAGAATATCAGATATAGAGGATAGGATTGCAATTAGTGACCAGGAAAAGAAAAATTTCTTTAAAATACTGAGGAACCATGAGAAATCAATCTAGCAGCTACTAGACAACACAAAGAAGAATAACATAAGACAGATTGGAGTCAATGAAGAAACAGGACAGAATGCAGATGACATAAAAGAAACAGTTCAGAGAAGTGATGGCAGAAAACTTCCCAAGCAGGAGAAAAGAACTTCACATACATATAAGTGAGGTACATAGGACTCCAACTAGCCTTGATCAAAAAAGAAGTCTACATATAGGAATATAACAGTTCAGCTGGAGAAAAGAAACAAATCATACACAAAGGAAAGCCCACCAGAATCACACCAGACTTTTCAACACAAACCCACAAGGCAAGAAGACCACAGAGCAACATATTTCAAGCCGTGAAGGAAAACAGCCTCCAACCCAGATTGATGTACCCTGCAAAATTATCTTTCAAAATTGATGGAGAAATAAGATACTTTCATGAAAAACAGCACCTGAGGAACTTCATGAACACCAAACCAGCACTCCAAAAATTTTAGACAATATCCTAGGAAAAGACAATGAGGATCACATCCCCAGGAAGCCCAACAGAATGAATACATTGTGCAAGACAAGAAATTAAAGCAAAGGGGGAGAAAAAGAAAAAGTCATGACAATGGTAAGTCAATACGTATCAGTTATAACTATCAATGTTAATGGTCTCAATTCACTGGTCAAAAGAAATAGACAGGTAGAGTGGGTCAAGAAGCAAAATCCAACAATATGCTGTATACAAGAAACACACTTAATTCAAAAAGAAACTCATAGACTGAAAGTTAAAGGGTGGAAAGCAATACTCCATGGGACAGGAACCCGAAAACAAGCAAGAGTAGCTATCATCTTTACAGATCAAGTGGATTTCAAACCAACACTGATTAAGAGAGACAAAGAAAGACACTACATCCTTGTAAAGGGCATAATCCAAGAGGAAGAGATGACAATCATAAACATATATGCACCAAACATTAGTGCGCCCAACTATATAAAACAAATACAAACAGACATGAAAAATCAAATAAGCACTAATACAATAGTAGTGGGGGGCCTGAATACCCCACTGTTAAAAACAGATCGATCGACTAGACAAAAAATAAGCAACAAGATACTAGAACTCAATTAAACTCTTGAACAAATGAACTTAACAGATGTTTACAGAGTGTTCCACCCCATCAAATCAGAATACATATTCTTTTCAGCTACATACGGGTCATTCTCCAAAGTAGATGATATACTCAATCACAGAACGTGTTTAAGTAAGTGCAAAGGAATTGAAGTTATCCCCTGTATATTATCAGGCCATAGTGCGATGAAATTGGAGATCAATAGCAAAAAAAAACCCCAAAATTTCATAAACACATGGAAACTGAACAACATCTGAATAACCAATGGGCCACAGAGGAAATTAAAAGAAATCAGACAGTTCCTTCAATGAAATGACAATGACAATAATACATATTGGAATCTATGGGACACCATGAAAGCAGTCTTACGAGGGAAATTCATAGCAGTGAATAATCATATTAGGAAAACAGAGCGAGCCCAATTAAACAACCTGATGCTGAACTTCAAGCTTCTAGAAAAAGAAGAGC
>NW_004624765.1:3870898-3903092 GCF_000247695.1 Heterocephalus glaber | reverse complement strand
AAAGGTACAAGATCCCAATGATGAATGTAACTGTAATGTATACCTAAAATGTACCAATAAAGTTAATGGAAAAAAAACAACAAATTGACATCTTGTTGTATGATATATCTGGTAATTCTGGTAAAACTAAAATACTATCCAGTAATTATGGTAGAAGACTATAGAAAGAAAGGAGAATTAATTTATTAAAAGGATAAAAAGCTGTTTAAAAAACATAGAGAAGTTAAGATGGACAATAATAAAAAAGAATATCTTTATAAGAGCTTTGTTTTCAACTTTTATTTTGTAATAGACAATAGTATCAAAAACTCATACAAGTGGGATTTTTCTTTTATTTTGCATTGACTTACAGAAGAAAAGATCAAAGGAGTAATGGATTCTGTTTCTGTAGAATTTTAAATTTACAAAATGTGATGACATTTTTAAGAAAAAAGAATATGAAAGCAGTATTATAAAATTAAGTAGAAATATATTTTAATGAAAAATGCATTAGATTATTTTTGTAAATCTATTACACCCAAAACATCACATACTACACAAAAATACCATCATACCTTTATAATATGTTTTCTTAGTTTTTTGGCTGTGTACTATGATCACTTCATAAGGCTAAGATCCTAGAAAATAATTTTGTATAAAGAAAAACAGATGCATTATTCAAATCTTTCTTTCTCATATAGATTGTTTCTTTCAAATTATTAATCTGTTATTAGCAATGTCATATAAAGTGTTAGAATTTCTGTCAAACATGGAAAAGCATCTATTAAATTTATTACTATCTGATCCGTATGAGTAGGAAGAATTTTCTGGCTAACAAATCGCAGCTTAGTTTCTCCTCTACTATCACACATACCCCTACTCAGGCTGCAATGTGAATATGAATAACATTCTACCATCTTTGGCCCTGTTCTTTGTATTATGAACAGAAAGTTTAAAGAGGTAATAGAAACAGAAACAGAGAGGAGTGTTAACTAAACTGTGGTTAAAATATTTCGTATTATAAATTTTACAAAACCTTACTACTATATGAACCTATTGTCATGTCCCCTGCCAGGGCTTTAAAAGAAAGTAGGCTGCAAAAGTTAGGCTCAAAATCAACATGTGTCTGTGTACAAGGGGCTTTAGGCAGAGTAAGAAATAGAAAGATTAAGGAACAAAGTGACTTATAGAGCCATACAAAAGGTGACTTTGAAATGCAATGGATTTAAACAATGGGCTCCATAAGCTCAAATATTTTGGTATTCTATTTTCTGTCTGTAACACCATGGAATACATATAAGAAGATAATTGTTAGTCATTGTTTGTAAAAGTATGTCTGGAATTGTGTATGTTCATTAAACCAGCAATAAATTAATACTCCTGGAATCTTCTGATATGCTCCTGTCTATTTAAAATTACTCTGTAGTAAAAAGTCTCTCCCCTAAATTCATATGGCACTAATAATAATAAAGTTATTTGCACTTATAATTAAGGTAAGGATCAAGATAAGACCGTGGATTAAAATAAGCCCTAAATCCAAGGAGAATGTCCTTGTACAAAAGGAAAACAAAGAAATAGAGAAGACCATGTGAATATGGAGGTGGGGTTTGCAAAGATGTTTATATATGCCAAGGAATGCCAAGGATCCCAACAACCCCCAAGAAGCAAGGATGCATGAGAGATTCTAACTGAATTTCCAGAGGAACCAACCCTGTTGACACCTCAATTTGGAACTTCTGGCTTCCAGGATTGTTCCAGAGAATAATTCCTCTTGCTGTACATCACCTAGTTGGTGGTGATTTATTACAGCTGCCCCAAGAAACTAATACACTATCTCTTCACAGAAACAACTCCAAATTATTTAGCATACTAGTAGATTTGTAAACTATAGTTTATGTAGATGCCTAAAGAACCAAAGAATGAAGGAGTTCCCCTTAAAACATAGAAAATCACTTTCTCAGAGGATACCATATTCCAAATGATGTCTCCTCAGTCCCCTAAAGCTAAGAATGTGTTAAATATTCAAGCAACTAAGATTTCAAAACGGGAAAATAAATTTTGTATTAGTTGCAGGAAAAGCTAACAATTCTAAGTACCTTTTTATGAGCAATACTGTAAAAACATTATAATAGAATCTTATGCTTTATATTTTCCCTAAATTTTTAAGCTCTAAAATATTAATTACCTGTCTTGGGAAGAGGAATCAATAAATACTTAACCACCAGAATCAACTTTCCATTTTTTCCTTTTTGCAAGTTATATTCTCTCACCCTCTGTTTTTACATTGGATTTCCATATATTAATCATAATAATAAATTTTACTTAATAATCATAATGATGATACTTAATAATCTTAATAGTCATTTCTCAGTTGTCAGGTAATTGTTCAGTCTTCTCACTTGTTCACAAGTATCTATGGATTTCTATCCTACTAAGTGCTAAGAACCTAGATTGCAGTTGTATGTTCTGAGAAAATTTTTCTTTGCTCATAGTGCTTGGAAAAACAATGGAAATCTGTCAGATATACCTCAAATGTTTATTACCTTGAGATAAATGTGTTGCATGGAAAATAATGTTGATATCTTCACAAAAAGGGACTCATTTTCAGGATCTCTTCAATTAGAAAGGTCTCCCGGACAATCCACTTGAGAATATTTGAATTTGTTAGTTCAAAATTAAATCTAATTAAAAAAATTTTTACAGGATGCAATAGCTGTGTTGGTTGCTTTCCTTTCACCAAGGAAAGTGATCTTTGGCCACATTTTACTGTGCTGGTGGAAGGCCAAGGAAAAGCTCTTCATTAACATATACTCAGTAATTACCAAAAGCACATAGACACATCTCATTTCTACCCTGCCATTATGCTCAGTGGCCTGGAAAATGGGATCGGGCCAAGTGGAACTATCCCAAGCACATGTACTGTGTATATTCCTGGAAGGAGAATCACAAAATGCTCTATAGACAAGGAATCTGTCAGTGTATTTTGGTAGTCTCCCAAAGACAGTTTTTACAGAGGTTCTGTCAAAATGATTGTAGCAGGTTAACTACTACACATTGTCATTCTTTAAGTCTCATGACTATATCAAGGATCTTATTTAAATAACAAAATGCTTTTTAATTATTAATCCCATGTTGTGAAATGTTTTCTCATTGTGTTTTATGTTTGAATCTAAGATAATTTTTAAAACATGAGGATTATGTGTAGAAACTTTTTGCACTCAAATCTTCAGTCTCCTGCAATGAAAAGAAATGTGGAAGTGTTCTGGTACAAAAAAAAAGAAAAGAAAATGTGGAAGAGAAAAGTAGCCTCCTAAATTACTGTGTGAATGAACTAAAAGGTGACTACAGGATCACCGTACACTCCTCCTTTCAAATGCACTCTGGATAGCAACATATGACAACATTCCCTTAACCATTTTTCCACTTAGAGCAAAAACTGGAACTTAGCCATTATTTCTGGGGTACTACTATTTGCATGCTTCCTAGGAATAATCCCCCATGCATGAATGGACTGTGACAGGTTGGTTTCAGTGTACTGCAGGAGAGGAACAGGATAAATATGTGCTATCACTTGTTCACTGTATCACTAAACATTTAGTCCTCAGGGCATTACATTTAGCTCAAGAAAACAAAGACCTTGTCCTTGAGAAGTACAGGATCTACAGGTCACAACCTAATGTACATTATACTTATTTTCTGTGGGTTTCAGTGCCTCAGTTTCTTCATAGCACCTTGGGAACACTGAAGAGATCAACAAATAAAATGAGGGCATCATTCTAAGCTTTCTGAAAATTCCTGAAAGCATTTATGAAGAAAGTAATTTATAATACATATAACAATCTCATGTCTAATTTATATTTTTAATATTGCTTTATGCAATAAGGATGTACATATTAACAAGCACATGTCTGCCGGTAACAGTTTTAAATTCTTTCACTAGAAAAATGTTTACAACTTAATAGTGTGACAGGTTCACATATATTTTGCTAAACAGACTTAAGAACTTGTATTTCAGTGCACAGATATAAATGCAATGAAACAGGGCTTCCACTTGCTCTCCCATTTTAACCACCATAACAGGATGTGAGGAACTGTCTGTCTTTCTGCACTTAGGAAAGAGACGGGGACAGGGATTCAGGCTCCAGACTCTTGAACTAGCCTGGATGGTGAAATAGGATTTTCGGCTAAGCTCCCATAACCTATGTGAGTCAAAGAAGTTGTGTGATGAAAGGTGAAACCAGTGTTCTTCCATAATTAAAGTGTTTTTGATGTTAGTCCAAGTACAGGATCCCATCAGAGGAGTTAGCCAATGGAAACATGTTCTTAAATTGACTTTGCATTTTTTAAAAGTCCATAATATACTTTTGCTTTATCTTACATAACACTTTCATTTACTTATTCTCAGTTTATAATTTTTCCAAATAACTGTAAGTTGATTTACAATTGTAGCCACTTTTCCACTAGGAAGATTAGTACCAATAAATAGATCAAGTAACCAATAAAGGGATTCTAAGGAAAATAATCTGAGTTGATGTCAGGACATAAGTTATCAGATTTTTATTAGATTTAACTTAATAGTAAAACAAAGAACCCATTTTCTAAGAAATATATTTATAGATCCTATCCTAAGTTTTGCCAGCTAAAGCAAGGGAGAAGTAGAATCTATCCTATTGAGTTTGAGATTTCTAATGTTTCTTTAAAATATAATCATATTTTTTGTTTATTTCTTCCGCAGTTCTTCTTTTTGCTCAAAGATGTCACTATCATCTGAACCGCATTGAACATAAAATGATAATTAATAGACATTAAAATATATCTCAATATATTTTATCAATATATCTCAAAAAAACAGGAAAGGGAGATCAGAGAATGAATTTGCAAAATATACATCATGATGCAAGAGAGCCCTTCTCTGCTTCAACTGTAAGCCAAAAACTTGCATATAATCCATCCATTACTTTGTCTTTGTAAATTAGTTTAAAAGTAGATGGTGAATGATCGAATAAATTTTAAATATGAAGCCAGTAGAGAGTCACATAGGGTCTTTTTATGAGTCAAAGTTTTCACTTCTCCATGTCCTATGTGTTCCTGTAACCACTGAAGCAGCAGATAGTATATAGGACACAGAAAGCCATTGTGCTAATCGGTCCCTGCAGACCTGATGGTGCACTCTGCTGCAAAAGCAATTTTCACTTTGAATTCCAATAGTCTTTAAGAGAATGCTTGTGCTCTGAAAATAATCACACCATCCTTTGAGTGACTTAGAGTCTCTGTTTCAATACTATGCATCCTCTCCTACTCTCTCTCCTTCCTCTTTCCTTTGTCCTTAACTCTATGCTTACAGATGAAATTCCTTTTTTTATTCTGAAAACCAATAATAAGAGGAGGGAGATTGTTATACTCACAATAAAGAATATTTCTTTTTCCTAAATACTTTTTTTTTTCATAGTAAGATATAAACATCCCAAGGAAAAGACTTTTAATCAGAGATTTCTATTCTAGGGCAGAAGAGCTTTCCTTTTTCAGCAGAAACTTCCTTATAAAGGAAGGCTCCAACAAAAACCAAATGAGAATCGTTGTTACAAGGCAGAACCTCACCTACAGCTTCAGGGAACCTTGCTGGTTCTTTTTTTGAGTCTTTCTTAGTTAGCTCTAAAGAGTCTTTTGATTTTTCTAAATAAGACCTCAGGACAGTTACCTACTAAAGTACTAATCTTTTACCGGTGCTGCTGAAAAGCATGTTTCCAAATGGAACTGCACCATCTCCCTCTTGAGGAGACATCCCGTCGATGAATAAAGTGCAGGAAAGAAAAAGCCTCGTATTTCAGCTGAGGAGTAAACTTGGTGACAGCATTACTATCAATAGTGGATTAGTCTCTGAATATTTCTTCAGGCCAATAAAAAATTTAAAAATATAGAGACTATCTGCCAAACAAGTTTGAGTTTAAATGGCAGCTAATAAATCTAAGTAAAAATTAAGACTTTCTTAAAGGTAAACACAAACAATAAACAAAAAATGAGAGATTATATTCAGTTTTGTTCACAGAATCAATCAATATTATGCAATCAATACTACTGCATATTTTTAATTTTGCTTTATTTCCTCCATCAAATTAAACAGAAATAATCAACACTAATTTATAGTTTTCTAACAAGCACATACCTGAAGTTGGAGGCTTTGAAATCCAGATTTAGCTGATAAATGAATGACTAAACATTCAGTATAGATGATTAAATGCTAGTGAGAGCTATTCTAAATTACAGCTGTGAACATACAGAGTATACAAATGCCAAAACATTACACACCACCAAATTCAGTTGCCTCTTGCTCAACAAGCCTTAATCAAATGGGAAAAGCTAAATTGAAGAGCTGATTTGTGAACATGCATTTCAATAAACCATAATGTTTGTGAAATCAGAACATCGGGAAAAAAGGATATCAATAGAAAGAAAATAATTCCCCAAGAAAATTACCAATTTACCATTTTCCATGTACAAATTTACAGACCATTACTGGAAACTGACAATAATAGAAGAAAGCTCATAGGTAAAAAGACCTCAGAATTTATATACAAGTTAAAAACAAATAAAACCTCAGTAACCCATATTTGAATAGGTAGAGTTTAATAGCTTCTTTACCTTACTTTAATCTCTAACTGTAGTTGACTATTTTAGCAGAGAAAGACAACACTTACACCATATTGTTAGTTGATTTACTCGAATAAAATACAATTCCTGCACTCATCTACAAAAAATATACACTCAACATTCTCATTTCTTTATGAAGACTATACCTGAAAAGAAATAATAATATAACCCACTAGCAATCTGATTATGGTTTTAGGTCATTTTTGGTAGATCAACTATATTTTAGGGATGATCCAGCCAAAACACCTCTGTTTTATTTGCATCTATTTGATATCAATAATGTGATATGCCCAATAAGGAACACATCTTTTCAATTGAGAAGGCCTAAGTATCAACGCTATCTCAACTGCCCAGTGCAAATTCTTTTCAGCCTGCTTTAGAAGATGGTGGGAACTATAAATGTTAGCTCACAAAAGCTGAGATCAACTGGGTGAAGTGTCAGGAAAAAGTGACTAAAGTTATCATATTACCAAAGAATCTCATTGTAACTCTCTGTATGGTACCTTGTCATAGTCAAGGAAAAAATTGTTTTGATTACACTTTGATCTACAAATTTAATGAAATAAAAAACATTTTAAGAAGAGTGGGATAAAATCTAGCAGAACAAATAAGATCTCAATAACAAAATCATATGAGGCTCATTTTAGCTTTTGAGGCATTATTATATAATGTACTATGCATCAATATGTAATGTCCACTATAAATATGCAAATATCCATATATTGGCATTTTAATCAAAATATGCAGAGTATTTAATAAAACAGTTGTATTGTTGAAATAACAAGTTATTATTACTTCTAAATTAATTCACATAAACATTTCATTTTCTTCTTCAAGAAACTGTTCTGCAAAGATGGCCAATATTTTAGATTTTGCAGGCCATATAGTATCTGTCATAAGTTTTCAGTTCTATATTGTAGTAGAAAAAGTCAGAGAGAATCGATTAACAAATGATTATGGTTATGTTCCAACAAATATTTATTTACAAATACAGGCAGGCTAGGTATGATCCTCGAGCACTGGCTTGATAAGGCCTACTCTGTCCCTGTACACTAGAAGAACTGCTCAGTTGAAATTTTTTTCTGTAAAGCATTATCAGTTATTCATAGTCACATTTTGATCCTTCTACATTGAACATTTATATTAGAAAGAAATACTAGTACTCAAAAGAATTCTAGAGAGCCTAACTTCTGCTTTAAGACTTACATTCAGAGAAAGAATTAGATTTATCTGATTTATATTGGTCTGTCTTTTGAAGACCGTATGCAAAAGTTGAAACATCCACTCAACAAATATTAACCTTTTGCTTTTTGCAAAAATAAAGTAGTTTAAAATATGTGGCTTTAAAACACTTGCAGTTATACGAAGTACATGGTACTCAATAGAAGCTCTACAT
Source organism: Heterocephalus glaber (assembly GCF_000247695.1). Next base: position 3,895,069 of record NW_004624765.1, on the reverse strand, counting down.
AAATGCATACTCAAAAAGGCAAAAATGCCCAGAAAACAAAAACACCATTTCCTCACATGAATTTCTACAGTTCAACACAGTCACACGTATCCTTTTATTATTACTGAGCATCCACTGAACAAATCTACATGGTACTCACTGCTCATCTACCTTGATATCTTCCTACATTTCCAAGAAACTAATGCAGTGAGAAATTAGAAAGATAGGAGTCAAGCCCAGTGAACATGCTTTATGACAAGTGCGTACCTTTAAGAAGTATAAACTCAGGCTAGAGTTGTAGCTGTGCACGTTCACACTATGCCCATCTAAAAATGAATCTTGTAATACTTAACAGTCTAGATTTCTGACCTTAGAAATATCTGTGCATTTAATTAAATATAGTGTACTTAATTTAATTCATCATAATTATGCTAAATATTTGGAGATAACTATGGATATACAAAAAATGTATTTTATTTTTATCTCAATGCCAACATAATGATATTCAAAGGACCCAGAGACACAAATTCCAGTTTTTTGCTACCTCATAGATAGTCATGGAAACTTTTTGGAAGAAATGTCATTAAACTCAATTATGCTAAACCCAATTATGATGTTCACTGATTCATACCCTTCTTTCTGCCTTTTTTCTGCTTTTATGCTAGGTACACTGCTTCTTCCCTTATTCATAATTGGGCATTAAAATACCAAATGACTGTAAGAATAATATAACAAAATTTCATTCTTTCTTCCTGTTTCTATTTTAAGTACTTTCTGTGTTTAGTGACTCTAGTACAAGAACTAAACACAGATAGTCTGAATCAGAAATTTCCTAAGTTGATGGAGTAGTTTCATTTTTACCTCTAAAGCAGTATTTACCAAATTTCAACCATGATGTCAAATAGAATAGCATTTTCACATATCAGAGACAGAACTGTCTATTACACACATACACTTGAGATAACTGTTACTCACCCAAAGAATAGAGTTTTGATGAGAAAGTATTAAACACAATAAAGACTATGACATAACAGAAAAATATTAGTATTTTCTAAGGAATTTAAGATGAAGGCATTTAAGTAGTTTGGATCCCATTGTCACTTAGCTCAAGTAACTGTATCTTTGTGCTTGTACAGTTGTCTCCCAGGATGTAATTATGACTGGTTCCTTTTCATTCTTTAAACTTCAGCTCACATATTCCTTTTTCTTTCCATTCTCGTACATTTTCCTCCTTGTATAATTTATTCTTTATGGAAATTCTAAGATAGATGCAAATTCTTTCATATTTTTTCCATGGAGAAATGTGGAAGAATCCATATGCTAATGTGGGCTGAACTATGACTACTTTGACCAAGAGTGAACCATCAGAAATTGGGCTATGTTCTGGCCTATTCTTTAAGGGAACTAGTACTTCACATTTTTCTTTGTCCTGAAATATTTGCTCATGGGAGCTTTAAAGGATTCTAAAAGAAGTCTAATTCCCCTGAAGCTGTTACATTGTAAGTAAGCTCAAGTTAGCTACTTTAAAAAGCTCATGTAGGAAAGAGACATAGTAACAGGCAGGCCTAATCACCTAGTTTTCCAGCCCCTTACCACCATTCATTCCAGTTGAGGCCCTACACACTCTGAGGAAGAGAGGATCCATTCCCCAGAGAAAGAGATAAAATTGTACCAAAGTTATTTTAAGCCAATAAAGTTTTCAGTGGTTTGCTAATGCAATAATTGACAACCATAATTTTCTATCCATTTCACTATCTTAAATATTTCTTTGAGTGCTTATCAAAATATGTAATCAATATTTTTCAAGGTTCATTTAAGTTTTATATCTGTTTGTAGAATGCAAAATTTATGATGGCTGAGGCAATAGCTGTATTAGACTATCAATATTATTATAATGCCGAACAGAAAAAAAAAATTTATTAAAGGAAGAAGGAAAATGACCTGATTGTTAGTTATACCAGTTCATTTTTGTTAATCCAACATTTTACCAGGCTTATATACAAGTGACATCCAGGAATAGAAAAGAGGATAGAAAAGTAAATTTTTTCGTACTTGGTCTTTTTTCGTGTGTATAACAACATTCAGCATACATTTTTGAAAACAATTCCAAAAATTAAAAGAACTACAGATTTTACGGTCAGAAATTTAAAGATTTCTCTCAATATATTTTATACTTTAATGTTAAGATTCATCTTCCAATATCATGTTAGATCATATTCTCAGTGATTGAAAAGCATATCTCTGATCTGTACATCTATTCTGAAGAAATGTTTTAACACTTAATGCAACATTCTCATCTTTCATTTACTCACTTGTTCCAGTAAGTAGGTGGGAATCAAGGAGTCATTTCCCAATAGACTTCTCCTGATAAAGCTTTTTCTTTTGTCTCACAACTATGAACTCCACATTTAGAAATGGAATTTCTCCAGACATATTTAGTAGTAATACTACAGAAAGTTTCGGGGAATGCTTTTAAGTTGATACATATTTATATTCTGCTTTAGAGAGACCAGATGCCAAGTCCAGAGGAGCAAAGTCTGCTACTCTAAACATTTAACAAAGAGCTCTTCTCAGTATTTTTATATTGTAAAAGAAGGTCATATGCCAAGCTCTACAGTACAGTTCTTTTATAAGGATTGAGATTAATTAGCTCATCATTACCATCTTTAAGAGAATTGTGCTTGAAGCAGAAACTTTAGAATGTGAAAATCCAAGCCTTCACCAATTTTATCTCATTCAAATGCAGTACCTTCCAATGCCCTTGATTTAGTCGTACATGTTTATAAGGCAAATCTAAGGTTATGCCAATCAATGATAACAAAACAAACAAAATTCAGCAGTGGCCTAGTGTCTAATAAGTCTTATTTATAAAACTTGGTTTAATATTCAGGAAAACTTTCTATGATTGGCTACAACTCATATCTTTCATCACTATGGTTCCTAATCCTATATTTTAAAACATCAAATACATATTTAACTCTTCTGGGTATGTGGAAAATACTAGTATACCTTTGAGCCTTTGATGATGCTATGATTACATCTGTATATTGTCTACAGGTCAAATAATACCCATGCTTTGATGTCAGGCTCGGGGTTATTCTTTCCCATGAATGTTTGTCTCATCTCATTGAAAACTGTTGTTTCCTTTTTTTAAATCAGAACTTCAGTAACATTTTATCTATTCCAGCACTACATTTAATAAGACTCTGCTCTTATTACACTTAATTGAAAAACTCATTTTATAATTATATTACAAAATCTATGAGTAAAAATATTTTCTGTTTTTCACATCCATGTTTCACACAATATCTAGCATGTGACATGCAATGAGTAAGGGAGTAAAGATGTGGTGAGTAGTTGGATTTGATAAGAATAATGGAATACCAGCCAGAAAAATAATTATGGGCCTCAGAAGGAAGCAAGCAAATCCCAAAGATTAGGAATTAAAACTAATCAAGATAGTATACATTAATGAGATGTGTAATACCTCAAAGTCTGTTTTTTTAAACAAAAAAGTGATCTAATAACACTTTTATTCCTTCTGCAAAAGAAAGTTTTTAAAGCAAGCAAGAATCAGCTTCCAATAAAGGATTCTTAAAATAAGATTACATTCAGAAAACCTGATGAGAGATAAACTTTTGTCAATACCAGACCTGTGTTTTCTGAATAAAATAATTTCCCTTATTAGTAAAAGAAAGATCAAAATTATTTTGCATTTTAAATATAACTGTAGTTGCAGATTTAACTGTTCTGCAACAAGATATAAAAGACAGATATCAATTATAACACAGGTTAGAATATTTTTTACAATGTTTATAAATATACAGACATATAAATATGTAATATATAATATGTATATATAATATACACACACAGATACATTTTTGGTGACAAATATCAAACTTAATCTAGAATACCTAAATATCTACATCATTTTAAACTAAAAAAAATAGTAACAGGCAAAATTTGAGAGGCCTTTAGGCATGCAGACACAAACCTAATTGCTCAGCAAGTTCCTTTTTCTGTACCTCTTCCAAAGAACACTTCATGTTGCACTACTCCCTACAGTCCGGTGGGACCATATGAGTAAACTGCAACCAATGAATTGTGAGCAGACCTGTATGGCACTCCCAGGCCAGGAGATACGGTCCTTCAGACCTCCACTTGTAGTGATCTTATTCTCCATATGCCACAGCACCAAAACTGAGTTATTCACTTAATGAGAATCAGCTTCTACCATACGTGAAAAAAAAATAGGAAAGGGTACTAAAAATTCATGGTTTGACAATTCAGTCTGAAGTAATTACTATGAATCATGCCATAATGTAACTTCAAGAGTTGAAATTATGAAATTGATGGGGCTAGGGATTTAGCTCAGTGGTTTGGTCGCCTGCTGTGCAAGCGCAAGGACCCGAGTTCAATCCCCAGTACCAAAAAAAAAGAAATATGAAATCGAAAAATTTTGGTTTGGTAGAAAGACTAAGTTTCTAAAATTACAGGCTAATATTTTCTATTTATGTATATGAAGTTAAGAATAAACTACATTAACACAGAATTCATGCTTTTTCAAAGATATTAAATGAGAATATTTGAAGATAATATATTATTTGTGTCAGTTGTCAAATGTAATTTAATTATTCTACTATTGTGAAATGTTGACCCTTATAAAAGCCACTACATTAGACTTATTTGGCAAATTAAGGAGGCTAGCATATTTATATAAAGGTATATGTTGTTTATGGAAATATTTACTTATATTCACTGAATAGAAAAGGTCATTATAGCACCTTTAAGTACTGGATTTCCTGATTTACATATTATTCCATCTTTTACCATTTCTGGAAAGAGAAAGTAAAAAACACAATTTGCCACTCTAATGTAATAGTGAGTGGTTCACATTACAGAAACATGAGAAAAATTTCTTTATTCCTTTTAGGTTTTAACGTTTATGTAAGATTATCAGATGAAATGTTAAACTGTATTTTTATTATCCAGTTTTGTGATATTATAATTCTATGTAATTTCACAGCCTTCACTCTTTGATTAAATAGCAAATGAGAAATACTAAGAGATATCATGAGTTATTTTCAGTTCTAACTAATAAATGAGGTTTAAAATCCATGCAAAAGTAAACATTCAGCAGTACACTGAGAACTTATGGGTAAAGAAAAGTCCAACAGAAATAGGAAACATCCTCATAACTCTTAACTGTGGGCTAGTCATTAATCCATGAGCTGTATATTTTTCTAATGTGCTTAACAATCACTTTAGAGTTACGATATCATAGTCATCATCCACAAGGATTTTTGAAGTTGATTGCTGGTGCATGCCTGTCAACCCAGCTACTTGGGCAGCTGAGGCAGGAAGATTGCTGGAGCCCAGGAGTTGGAGTTGTTTGTTTTATAAAGGATAAAAATTTAATGAAAGAGATTAAGGGAAGATGCCACATTAGATGTGTTATCTCATTTTAAAAAGCATATTAACATTTAGAGAACCAAATCAAAACAAGAAATTACAAACTTGAAAAGCCAGGGGTGTGAACTGCTTTCCTTCCCAATGCAAAAGACTAAGCTGGCAGGTCTTTTGGAAAGTAGGTAGAAACCTTATGCAAAAATGGATGAGGTAATTAAACACTCATGTAGGACATATGGCTTGCAGATAGCTTCCCTGTGGAAAGTCACAAAGCAGAGACACAATGGGAAGAAAGGTTCTGGGAATGTGCAGGTGAATCTTAGCCAATAAACAGAATACATTAAGAAGCTTCATTTTAAAAAATAAAGGAACCCTATAATTATGCAGACTCATACCTGAGATCATGAAGAACAAAAGTTGCTCTGTTATCAAGTGAATAACTCATTCAGAGAAAAAAATCACTATGAAACAGAATTTTTTCTGCTCTGATCACAATTTGACATTTTTTTCTTTTTTAGGCACCTTACCCCTAATTTTTGTTTTCACTATTTGTTTAATTTAATTTCTTAGAAAAGCTATGTCATAAGCCATCTGATGACTTTGTAAATGTAAGGGGCCAATGTTGTGGAACAGACAATCTAATGACACAGTGTTTAGTGTTCCCTAAAGCAGGAGACAGATGAAGAGAAACGGTGAACCGGCAACCTTAGCATAATTAAGACAAGCCTGAGTGCTTGCCATGGTGCCATTACATTAATCTCACATCAGTGGCACCTGGCTAAAATTTATGAGATATGTAAAAGGGGCCTTTCCAACTGACCTTGATAAGGCAGAGTTATTTATCACGTGAGAGAATAGTCAGCAAGCTAGGGGAATGAGGTATATTAGAAATAACTTGGCAGAGAGATTTAAGGGCAGTGGGCTGCAATACACTTTGAAAAGATCAAAAGAACTATTTCCAGTACTCTGAACCTTAAACATCCTTGATAGGTAAAATATAAAATCATACATCATGTTAATAAGCAATACATATGAGAAGGGGTAAGAGTAAACGCCAAGTGTTAAACTGATGCCAGTTCATTAATTTAATACTTTTAATGTGTGTTTATTAGGCTATATAATGGGACTTGGTGACCAAAACAGAATCTAAATGATTTCACCCCAAATAAGTAAGCAAAATGTATTCACACTGGGAGTTTTTTGAGGGCACCACTTCATTTTATTCACCATTACATTTCCGATCTAGCGTGTAGCCTGGAATATTCTGGTTTCACTAAGTCACCAGATCTTTTTAAGGATGCTGCTTCCTGTTTTTAGTTTATATTACTCATTGGCCACCCCATAAAAAAGACTTACCATTACAAAGAATTATCTTATCTATTGCCTTTATGCTTGTTTTTGCTTCCACCCCAGACTCTAAGGTCTGCCGTTTTTTATGTTCACCTTAACATGTGGCATAGACTCAATACCTAGAATAGAATATTGTAGTTCATTAACATATTCATATTTGCCAAATGAATGAAAGCTGGGTTGTTTATTAAACAAATTGTGGAAATTAGCAAACAAAAGAGTTGTGAGCAATATGTTTCAGAATATAGTTTTGATAGCATATACTTTTTTAAAATTTTAAACCATTGCATCACCAGTACATACAAATTTTAAAATCTGAGAATAATATTTCTTCAACCAAGAACTTTGTTATGATGAAATTAGCATCATAATAATCCATTTCTGGTTGTTTATCAGAAAATTTCTTAGTTATTTTCAGCTGCTGCTAACAGTCCTCTTAAATATGACTAACTTTTAGAAGCACAGTTTCTTACTTCCAATGTTTCAACAAAAAATATGAAGAGAAACAAAAGTGGTGTGTTTTTTCTGGAGTTTTGTTTGTTGTGCTTCCATGTAAAAATTACCCTATAAAATATTGGTAGCTACCAGCTGGAGAAATTCTCATAACGTAAGCAAAATTTTACTTCATATGTCTGAGCCAAATACACAACACAAGGTTATTTTAATTTTGTGTAAAGAACAATTTTTCCTTTTAACTTTATCAAACATAATTGAGTTCATTCTAACATAAAATAAAGGTGCTGGATGAATTTCTATTTTTATACAAAGAAAGTTTTATGGTCTTCTCAGTGAGAAAAAAGAGGAACACAGTTTAGAATTTCTCATAGAAAAGCCACATTGAGTGGAGAAGACCTAACAAATCTTGTGCCACATCAACATTGAGACATTTTCAATTCTGATTCTTCCTCATTACATAACTGGCAATTTTCCTATGCCAAAAGTATAGATTATCTAAAATCAACTGAATTACATTCTTATTTAGTATAGTTCTGGAAATATTAGCCAGAGTGATTAGGCAAGCAAAAGAAATAAAAGGAATAATGATAGGAAAGGAAGAAATTAAGTTATCATTATTTGCAGATGTCACGATCCTCTACATAGAAGATTCCACCAAGACTTCTAGATTTAATAAACAAATTCAGTCGTGTAACTGGATACAGTCAACCCTCAAAAATCAATAGCATTCCTGTACATGAATAACAAACTCACTGAGAGAGAAATTAGGGAAACAACACCTTTCACAATAGCATCCAAAAAAATAAAATACCTATGAATTAATCTAATGAAGGAAGTAAAAGACCTCTACATTGAAAACTATAGTACTCTGAAAAAGGAGATATCAGAAAATGGAAAGATACCCTTTGTTATTGGGTAGGAAGAACCAATATAGTGAAAATGGATACTTCCAATATTGTTATTCAGATTTAATGCAATCCCTATCACAATTCCAACATCATATCTCACAGAATTAGAGAAAAGAATCCTAAAATTCATTTAGAAACAGAAGAGTCCTAGAATAGCAAAAGCAATTCTGGGTAACAAAGGCAAGGCAGGGGGGATCACAATTCCTGACTTGAAATTATACTACAAAGCTACAGTGATAAAAATAGCATGGTACTGGCAAAATAAACAGACTGGATCAATGGAACACACTAGAAAATGCAGAAACAACCCCAGACACACTCACCCACCTTATCTTTGACAAAGGACCCAAACACATTCCCTGGAAGAAAGACAGCCTCTTTAATAAACAGTGATGGAAAAACTGGGTTTCCACTTGCCAAAGATTAAAACTATTTCCATTTCTTTCACCATGCACTAAATTAAAATATAAAACAATATTTCTTATATGTCATTATATATTAAAACTGATGAGAAGTATTGAAAGTGTTATATACTTGGCAGTTATAGTTTAGAATAAAAGTAGAAAAATAAACTAACATCTTTTAAAAATCCCAAATGAATAAGATGAATATGTCCATATTTGAAAGAAAATGTTGACTTGCTTCAATTCCAGGCATATTTGGTCATTTTAAAATCCTAGTTAACATTACAACCTACACAAAAATTAATCACCAACATTTTGTTAGCTCTATTTTTGATCTGTGTAAGAGATAAAGCATATAACAATAATTCGGGGATCATATGTACATTACAAATTATGTATGTACATTGCAAATTATAAATGTATGTACACTGTACATACAACTGTACACTGTATGTACATTGCAAATTATAAATTTTATACATTTATAAGAAAATGATTTCAAGTTAAACATACTAAAATAGTTAAATATTACTTATTTAATATGGATTTGTATATATTTTAATGCACTATAACTTGCCTTATCTTAAATAAATATTTTATAAATAATTAAGAGTTATAAGGCTAGAAAAGGGTGGAAAATTAATAGACTTTCTCTACAATGTGTTTCTCTCGTCACAGTTAATTTCCTTTGCTTTCTTAGAACTTTTGCATAATGTAATGAGAAAAAGCTATGAAATATCAGATTCAATATTTGGAGCTGAACTACTTGTCAGATCTTTATTGAAATTTACTTATTTTAGTGATTAAATTTTCATAATTAAAAATATTAAAATTTCATGTAGAATTAAGAATAGCAGAATAATCAAATGTTAATGATTTATATTTGTAAGGAGAATGCTGAAATTGAAAAATGAGATACACTTTATATATCATAATTCTGTAACTTAATCATTCTATTTTTTAAAGAAATTCTTCCACACACTCATCTCACAATTGTTATCAATGCAGTGAGTTTTCTTTATGCTTCAACTAATTCTATCATATCTTATTTCTGTTCTTTTACATCTAATCAATTTTTGTAACATTTGTCTTAATTTTATAAGATAACTCTTTCTTTTCTAATTAAAAGATCTATAATATCATCTTCCTTAAAGAAAAATGCCAATATAAAAGGTTTACTTTTCTCCCAACAAGTTGTCAAAACCTGATCATATTTATTTCTTGCATTGCAATACAGACTCTGGAGCCTCTGGAATGTAGAGGTCATTAGTTTCTAGATAAGAGTATTTAAATTAAAGACAATACTTTAATCTAAGAAAGGGGATGAAAAGTCCTTGCATATATAAGTTGAAAAACCTTAGCTGTCAGAATTATGATTATATTCTAAAATGTTATAAAAATTATTTCTTTTAACAGAACTCACTCATTTCAAACAAAGATCAAACAAAATTAAATATACTTTTGATCTCTGCAACTGTGTTAAAATGTAAAGAGATTTTCTTCAAAAATAACTTGAAAATCTACCTCAAAATATGGAAATTAATAAACTGTTTTGGGAAAAATGAGATTCTAACAATATGATACCAGCATAGACTGAATAAACAATGAAAGATGGTAACTTGTTATGTTTTTTCACAACAGCCATCGCATTTTATTTGCTCTCATAAATGTAGTTATTGTTGGATACATAGGAAGTTTTTCTAGTAGAACACATTCATTAATTTTTTCTTGTAACAACCAACATATTTTTAAGGCAAATCCTGAATGAAGGTCAGTTCTTTCATTTATTTGTCAATGCCTTGGGTCAGGGAACCAGTCTTCCCCTTGCAATGTTTAATTCACTATAAACATCTGAAAGAAAAAAAAAAGACAAAAATCTTTACTACATACTAGAATGTTAATGAAGAATGACATGACTTATAAGTAGTATTTCTCAAGTCAAGTATGTAAAGATTTGTGTTCTATATTTTCATTCTTTACATATCAATTAGGACAAAATTTAAAACTTTAGATACTGTTGCTTCCAAACCTGTCTAAATGTCTTGTAATACAGTTTTTTTTTTTTTTAGGAAATGAGCAACACCTTTCATCTAGGATGTTAGTTACATAACTTCATTCACCCTGTAGAAGATTCCATAAAATCGAATCACATAGTTTAAAGAAGCAAACAATGTTAGAAAATAATAGAGAATATAAAATGAAAGTATCTTAATGGAACTAAACTAGGATGGCCTCATAACTTAGAAACAGACATTGTCAGAACCAGAAGGGCCCTCACTATAATGTTACTCAAAGCTTTCTTTTTAGGTATCAGAAACATAGAAGTTGAGAAAGTGCATGGCCATCTCTTGATGCAAAGAATGAGGACTAGATCAGCGACTTCAATACAGTGGATTCTGTACCCTCAATACCCTTCATCTTCTGACACACGCCATGAAATTGGAGGTGAAATGATGAAGAAAAATTTTAAAAATCAAATTCCTCTTGGAACTATTTACTAAAACTATTCTTACCATCACCCAAGTAGTACTGATAGCCTCTCATTTTATTACTGTAAAAAGCACATTAATAATTTTGAAAGTCATCAAAATAATCATAGATTTCAAAGTTTTCTTTTTCGTAATCTAATTAGTTCTCTGGTTGCATTAATGTAATTTAATTGATTTTCTTTATAAAATCCTGATGATTTTGACTACCTCTCTTCACAGCATTGAAAGTATGAGGTAAATTGCTTTATTTGTAAAACATAATATTGAAATATTTTACAAACTAGTGTATAATTTAAAGGGTATATAATGGGTAAAATGTATTCTCTGAAATTATAAAACCTCACCAGACTAAAAAGCTCCTTTTTAAAAAATTTCATCCCAGTCAAGTATAGATATTTGAAAAATGGAAATCATCCATTTAACTGTTTGTTTCAATGTGAGTATGTTTTTAAAACAAAAATTTTTATTTGAAATAGTCAGATTTTATTTCTCCATGTTCCAGCCATCTGGGTCACCCCAATTTTCTTTCACTGTTTGTTATTTTGTTCTCTGCTCTCCAAAGTAGACATGTAAAGTGGTAGAAAATCTCTGTATTTAAAGCCCCCAAGTCTCTATAGCACATTATGGAGTTTATTAAATATAATGGAGCTTAAATTAGTAAACTATTTTTTCATAATTTACCACAGGCCATCTTTCCATTTAAATTCTGTGCCTATATGTGTGATGGAATAAAACCTTAGTCCTATTTCCCTTTCAAAATAGTAATGAGGATAATTTGTGCAACTTTGTTTCACTATCTTGTCAACTGATGTATTAAAATCAATCATCTCCTCTAGAATAATACAAAACCTTGAGGATATTGTCCACACAATGGATTTATATATCTTAAAGTTTTTTAAAGAATATATTTTATGCATTACATGCAGAAGGTAAAAATATATTTCAGTCTGGAGATGCAGCTCAGTGGCACAGCACCTGCCTTGCAAGCATAAGGCCCCGAGTTCGATTCCCAGTACAAAAAATATATAGAGAGAATATATATTAAATAATAAATATACAAATTATATATATAAAAATTTTTTGATGACATACTTAAAATTTCAATGAACAATTGAGCATTAGAAGTAATATCAAATATCAAAACTCCCCAGTTATTATAATGCTATCCAATGGTCACTAAATAACATGAAGTGGACTCTTCTACCATCTAGACTTAGCCACATAGCCCAGTGCTGCCCATAGAAAAAATTAACTTGGCAGGCACTATAGGGATAATTTTTTAAATTTTTTCAGTTCATAGGTAAAGAAAATGAAATCCATAAAGCTAAAGTGATTGTAAATTTATTTACAGAGAGACTAAGCAACTGAACTGGGACCGGAACACAAGTCTCACAGTTGTTAATAATAATCAAGCTGATTTAGCTTTTGAACAACTGAAAATGCTTTCCTTTTCCAATAAATCTCTTTATTGTCAGCAAATCCTGTGAGGTGAGTAACTTGGATATTATTGCCCTAATTTATTACAGGAGGACACAAACTCTGCCTGGTTATGTGGCTTACGTGGAGTAATCCAATGACCTTGAGTCTGATCATTAAATTTATTTCAAAAACACTTCAAAGCAAATAAAAACAAATTATATATCTGTTATGGACAAAAGGAATAGGATATATTTTATACCACTCCACTAGCTTTCCAACTTGGCTAACTTCCCTAACCATTAGAGTCACTTGGGATTTTCTGGCTTTTCCCCAGACCTACTGAATGACAATCTCCAGGGAAAGTGCCTGAGAATTTGTATTTTTAAGTGGCTCCCCCAGGTGATTCTGACAATTAGCCAAGTTCAAGAACCCTTGACAATACCACTGGAAGTAAGAAGATATGAAGAAAAGTAAGAAAAAATATGCCTTACATATTTAGAATGTTTAGAGCCAAAATGCATCAATGTAAAATTGACCAAACCCAGTTTTTCTTTTTTATAAACAAGCAAGATGGATATCTGTGTCACAAGTGCAGGGACAACCTGCCAAACACCACCTATATTTCTGGGTCAGAGACAGATTGGAACTCCACCAAGAGAAACTGGGCATTCATACTCAGTCTATTTCCATGGCAGGGACAAAACAATTCTAATCTTACTGATCTTTTCATTAAAGAATACAGCAATCTCAGGGCATTAAATGCTGACAGTAATGTAGACCATGGATTTCACAGATTAACTAAACCATAAACAATCCAGAACATGCCCACAGAACAATTCTTTGCTTGTGTAGGAAGGGAGGCAAAAAAGTAGTCAGTCAGACTGCAACTATTAGGCTTCATTACTCAGAATAACACTTGCCATTTAAAAATCCATATACCCATTAGCATAGCAGCATCTTTTAATATTCTCTATTTTGATGTCACATGATATGTACAGTACTCACCACTTTGAATGCGCTTTTGCATATATTAACACACTTTATCCTTACAAGATCCTAATGAAGTAGGTAGAAATTCTCAACAAATGAAAAGGATCAATGTAATTAAAGTATATTCTTAACAGAATGCAAATATCCTGAAATGTATCTGATTTCCTTTTGGCTTCATCCAAAACAAGATACAGTATATGTTTTGCCTTATAATTTGTGGAAACAATTTTAAACCCTAAAATATTCATTAAATTCTTCTTTTATAAATCTTAAATGATTCAGGCAATGCTGGTTTAAATACAAAATTTGAAGTTTAAAAAGACAATGAATTAAGTAATCAAAATTTACTACTTTGTCTTTTTTTTGTGGTATCAGGGATTGAACTCAGGACCTTGTGCTTTCCAGGCAGACACAGTGGCACTGCGCTACATCCCCAACCCCCTAGACTTACTACTTTGAATAGCAAGCATACAGAGGTCTATTTTATTTCATTAAAATGGTTCCCTAGCTATTTTAAAGGCTACGTAATTATCCCTATAGAAAGGGTGATAAAAAATACAGTAAATGTTTAAATAATCCTCCTCAAAATACTCCTTGTTTCAAAAGTACTTTGTGCCATCCTTCTACTTTCTGAAACAGCTCTGGAAGTAGTCTTTACGAGGTATGATCAAAAATATCGTGAATGCTGCTGTCCAGTGCCATCCAACGGAAAGGCAGGTTCATAAAAACATTACAACTTGTTCTCATCCACTTTATTCACCAGATCTGGCACCGTGCAACTTCTGGCTATTCCTCAATGTCAAAATGACCATGAAAGTAAATGTTTTGAATTGATTCAGGACATCGAGGCAGCCTTGACAGTGCAACTAGACACTAACAAAAGAGAACTTGCAGAACTCCTTCAGAAAGTAACAAGAACAATGGGATAAGTGTGATTGAAGCTAGGGCAAGAATTTTGTCTCTGTAATAAATGTTTAAATTTTTAAAAATATTCACTGTAGTTTTTGATTATACCTCATACAATGGCTCAGCTGCAAAACAGTGATTATAACGATATACTACAGTGAACAGTAAAAAATATGAGATTTTTAAAAAATTAATATTGTTTGTTCACATGTAAATTAAAATTGAAATTCAAAGTTGTCATTCTTTGTTGTTATCATTTTTTGGCATTTTTGCCCTTTAATTTTCTGAAAACTCCAAACCCTCTAAATTTTGGCAAAACTTTATTCTTTTAGAAGGACTTCAAAGATAAACTTCAAGACATTTTTTTTTTCTGCATACGGTGAAGATAGCTCAGAAAGTAACCATGGAAAGAGAATGATATTTAAGCCAAATACAACAAAGAGCCACTTAGATGCACAATAATTTATTAAAGTTTTTATTCAACTTAATATTATCAACAGGTTCAGTTAAGAATATGTTTTTCTCATGGGAGAAACTCCATCTGAGATTCTAATTAAATAACTTTTGTATAGTTCCTTTTTCTTCCCTGTACAAAAGGTCTTTTTTCACTCCATTCTTGCCCTCTTTCTTTCTTTGTTGATACTATTTACTCCCAAGCTTGCTTCTGAACTCTGTCTAATTAGCTCTTGATAGATCTGCTGCCCTGTTTCCACAAACATTTAATTTTGCCGTCAGTGCCATTTACATTACAGCATGTTGCTTTGTCTTTTACCCGACTAATTTTGTTTGAGTGAATGTAAATCCCATTAAGCAGTCACCTATTAGACTGTGGCAAATAAGCTCCAAAAGCCTCTTTATTACAAGAGTGAACATAATGCCCAATTGATAAAAGATTTCTGGGACATTCAATTTGTGGTCTATTTCAAATATTCTGCCTGTTTTAAATCAGATCATGTTTTCAAAGTATTTGACAAGAGTATCAGAGTATTTTTCAACCTGAGTATTCCATAATGTGACATACATAAACAACAGTTTCTTGTTGTTTGGGGGGAAATATTGACTTACACCTAAATATATGCTAAATATCACTGTCCTCCATTTTGACTCTATCTTTTCATGCATGAAGATTTTGACAAATATCAGAATGCCTGGCAGAACCCTCTTTTATGAATACCAAACCACTGTGCAGAATTCCAGTAAGTCTTAGTATATTGTGATGTTTTGTGAAGAGAAGACATAGCATCCTGACATACAACTCATCACACTACAAGAAGACATTGGCATCAAAGGCAAACAAATTTCTCTTATAACTTTAATGTAATTTGATAATGAAAAACAAGAGAAACAAGATGAGAGACCACTGGAAGTTTTAGAAAGATAAAATTGCTAATTATCAGGGCTCTTGATATTTATATTGATCTACTCAGTCAGGTTAGTGCCACATACTAGTTTCTAGGTGAGGACTCAGTGTAGGCTTTCTCCCAGAGCTGAATGAAATATTCAACACAATGGTCACATAATCCTGTGGTTGGAGAAAAGGGTGAGAATGGCTCTTTCCATTTCCTTCTGGTAATAAACTCAGAAAGACACTCATGAAGTGCAAACCCTCACACATAAAATTATTTCTCACCCCTGCAGGCTTGTCAAAGCCAATATTTCAGGAAAGCACAGGTTGCTGAAAGAGACTGTGGTGTTTTTCCTGCTGTGAGTCCCTAAGGATAAAAACATTCCAGGAAAGACTGTGGCCAAAATTGTTAATAACTACACGCAGTTCTTTTGCCATAATGACAAAATCCAAGAGAAGACTGAATGGAGAATTGGGTTAGGTGTTAAACCAGATACTTGTATAGGGATAAAAATATGTGTGCCGAGTCATCCAGGATTAAGAAATTATATAGTCATGGTTTTGAATATAACAAATACATAGAATATAAAGTGAATAATTACTAACAGATATTCATTTTTCTAATGAACATAAAAGAAAAATCAGGTACTTACACCAAATGGTTTATATGACTTTAAGAAGGGAAAAACTTGTAAAACAACTGAATATTAGAAATAGATTTATAGTCAGAGATTTAGCTCAGTGGTTCCGGCGCCTCCCTTGCAAGTGCAAGGTCCCGAGTTCCATCCCCGGTACCAAAAAAAAAAGAGAGAGATATTTATAAAGTAAGAATTTCAGTCAATGCCTACCTAATACTTAACAATACACAGTATGATTTTCAGGTATGCATGTGGTTATGTAACTTTAAACATTTGAATACACTGCTTCTAAAATACTCACAAATGTATGTAAAACCAATTTTCTTAAATTGTTGGCTCCTTATTTCCTTCTACGTATGTTTCCATTTGGGTTAACAACTTGGTCAAATTTTATGAGTTTAACATAATTACTTATCATTCTGCCCTTTACATATTATTAAGGAAATTTTTATGCAGCTTTGATATATTCAAGAAAGTTTTAATGGCCAATATGAGTTGCATATTGGCCCTCTGGCTTCAAAATTTTTATACCAAGATTTCTAAGGGTGAGGCACATGTTAATTTAGGGTTATGTTTTTTCCAAACTAGGCAGCTTACTAGTATTACCCTGGTTCTTGTGGTTTACTAAAACACTCTGAAACATTAACCATATAAATGTGAAATATAATCAACTTCAAAAGGAAATTATTTTTCAACTACCGTACACAAATGTTTTTAATGGGCTAGAAGAAACTTAAGTAATTCATAAAAAGTATACTGAAGCAATTTTAAAGTCAGTAAACACATAAAATTTCTAGATTGACATGTCTCTACGAGCTGTAACATTTACAAAAGTGGTTTCAGTATCTTTTAAAAAAGATCTGTGAGGCAAGTCATAATAAATCATTTATATGGCTGTAGATTTGTTACATAACCTCTCTGATCCTCAGTTTTATCTTGAAAAGGGGAAGAAAAATACCAGTTAAACTTGTCAAGATTAAATGAGATGATTTAAACTCTTTTCTAGCTTCTTACTACATATAACTATAAAAGGCACCAGTATACAGAGATACTGTTGACAAGATGGACAAACTCCACATATAACTTTATATATTTTCTGTGCCCTGTATATGACTTTGATGAGTTCTGTTGTGCATAGTGTTGGCCAATAGCTTTGCCTCTTCAAAATGTTTTCACCCTTCTCTTAAAAGATTTTTGTTTCATTTCTTGAAGTAGATATGTTCTAAGGGTTTCTTGTGAACAGATCCCTCTTGCTCCTGACAGCAGAAGTAAACACTTGATTTATCGTAGTGAATGAGATGATCTTACTTCCCTGTCCATAGTGATAAAAGCCATCTGACAAGCAGCACACAAATTCACATAGGAGAAAATAACTATTTTGAACATTTTTTGTCAAAATTTGCAAAATATCTGCCTAAGAAGCAAAAAAAGTGAAATTTTTTGAAAATGAGGGGGTACCTGATGCCATGTTCTCAGCCCTGGATCTGTGTGTACCTAAAGCCCAATATGCTTGGGAACTTTTGGGGAGCCATTCTGTAAGCCAACAAAATCCTGTTGCTTATGCTACTTTACAATAGGTTTTAATCATTTACAAAGAAACAGGTTATAATGTAAAAGTATGGGGATAATAGTAAAATGGAGATAGGGTAATGCTTCAAGCACAGAAATTATCATGAGGTCTCTGTGTGAGATAAGAAAGATGTTACTGGGTTTGAAGAATTGGAAACACAACAGGATTTTCACTGTTGTCATAAGTTAATGCCATATAGTATAGCTTTTTGTAGGTCTTGAGGCCATGGGAATGATGCTCCTGCATAAAAACTGGCCATTAACACCAGCTTTTCATATGCAAATTTTATCTCATGTAATCTATTGCACTATCACTTTGAAGGACTTTATTCTAAATGCAGGTGTTACATAGAAAGGTAGATAAAAAGAAAGACTTGGATAAGGGAACACTTAGAGAGCAAGGGTCCTGAGTAAGCCACTAGGCTTACGCACTTGGACAGCACAAGGACAGCACAGGGGAAAGAGCCAGGAACAGCAGAGCACTAAGGAAGGAAAGTGAAGATGGAAAAACTACCTGCTCCCAAGTAAGTAAGGCAAGCCATGGATACTCAAATCAATGCATTATAAATGAAACAATCACAGCTTGAGATTTTTTTCCCTATTAATACTGATTTTTAAAATGTAATGTTTACAATGAACTTAGTGAATTTGAAATTTGGCTTCCTCTGTTTATTCTGACTACTTTAGAGTCAACAATCATAGGTAATAGGTAGATGATGCTAAAGAGCTTCTGGTGTCTTAGTCACTTTCTTCATTGCTGGAACAAACATCAGATACCCACAACTTAAAGGAGGCGAGGCTAAGGAGGGTGGTTCTGTTATGGATCTGGCAGGGAAGAGGCAGGTCCCTAATGGCATGGACTGGAAGGGCGCATCTCCCTTCTCAGCTCTTCATTTCTCTCTCCACTTCCAGATGCCAGGATAGGAGCAACTTTCCTCTGGTATGCCACTCTGCATATCATTCCTCTTGAAGCCAGCCAACTGTGGACTAAACTGTGAGCCCAAATAAACCTCTCCTCCTGGAAGTTGTGGGTGTTGGGTGCTGTGTCTCAGTGATGAGAAAATGACTAAGATACCTGGCTTCTTAAAATGTGATAACTAGAGTGTCTGAATACTTTACACTTACTTTCAGTAGTAGAATTGACATTCAGCAGAATAGAGGATGCATGAAAAAAATCTGAGTTAGTAAATATCTTACGGAGAATTTATAATTGCCTAAGTCTCTTTATAGATTATTTGTTGCAATACCTCAAGGTCTTCAGTCAGTCATGCTTACACAAGCAAACTCCTTCCTGTGTGTGTCTTTCTTCCTTATTAGTACAGTACCTAAGTGAGACTGTTTAAATTCAAAGGGAGTTTTTGCCTGAAGGAGGACAGCAGAATTGGGCCCAATGGGAGTTCTGTATGAGTATCTGAGGGCAGAATTCAGTCTACTGGAAGGGCAGTTATTAGCTGGGGATTTAACTACTACAATAAAGTTTTAAGGAAGAAAAGAGGTGACAGTGTGTTAGGGGCTTTTTTCATTCCTTTACTTTTCCCAAAGAGATTTTGAGAAAACAAAAACAAAACAAAAAAAACTTAATGCACAGACCATCCTCAAATTACATCATCCTGAAATGGATGCCTTGAATGTCATCCAGGTTCTGTCATATAAATTTTATAGATTTAACACAGACCAAATCTGTCATTCTTACAAAAGGCAATATGAAAATAGGAGGTAGACTGTTAACCCCCATCTTTAGCCTATGTCCAAATTGCTTTTTTAAAATACCATGTATAAATTTCATAGTAACTTATACAGCAAAATAGTTGTTTCTTTTAGGAAACACAAAAAAATGAATACAGCAAACAATTATATTTCTAGCATTAAATTAGCATCTGATTTAGACTTTTACTTCTTATATTTGCATTTTTGAAAATTACATAACTCATTTGTAGTTTTTTATATATTAAAAAGGTAGGAGAGAGAGAGAGGAGAGAGAGAGAGAGAGAGAGAGAACAAAATGCATTTTCAAATCCACACAGGAACCTTTTCCCTCGTCCCTCTTCTCTCACCACCAAGGTGCCTGTAATCTGACCAGTGCTTTCTTCCATGTGCATAAACAGACACAGATACCTAAATAATAGTGCACAGCACTGTTTCTATGTGCGCTCATCTTTATGAAGTGATTAGGTAAAGAAATGTAAATTTAAAATTCAGAATGTAAATTAGAAAATCTAGACTTAAGAGTTCAATAAGAAGGTGGCCTAGAAATCACGTCTCCTGTTTAATGGCCATAGATTCAGAGCCCCAAGGAAGATAAGCTCCTCAAGGCACCCAGCTAATTAGTGGACAAGTTCCAAGAAGGCAACATCTCTTACCTTCTACTGAGGTGGATTATTTTTGCACAATAACAGAACACCAATTGTTAACAGTCATATATCTCATACTATGCTGTTTCTTTTCTTGTGTGTATGTCATGAGTGAGGAATAAATTCATATTAAGGGACTAGTGAAACTAAGAAAGAAAAGAGCATCAACAATATCCTGTTCAGTATAACAAATATTGAACATATATTGTGTAGTAGGCATTACATCAGGCAGCATAGATACAAAGACAGAAGAAAAATATTGTCTATTTTAATAGATATTGCTGTTTAACAGAACAAGATTGAAAAAGCACAATCATAATGACTGTGTTATAGTAAGTGTTTGTGAGCATGTAAAAATGATGAATCTAGTTGAAAGTTCTGAGAGGGTCCCAAAACAAAAGCAGCTGTTTCCGCACCTAATTATTTCATATGGCTACATATTTGAAATAACACCTCTATCAAACTATAGCATCCCAAAGTAGGAAACTTCCTATAGGTAAAGAGTTTTGCCTGAGCCATGCAGACTGGATGCAGACGGGATATTTCTGTCCAGGCAGCTTCCACCTGATTAGTTCTTGCAAAGCTTTGCACATATTGTTGGTAACATATTTCCTACAGATTATTCCACATGGCAAATGAAAACATACTGTTACAAATGTACAAATGACTATAAAGAATGCTTGCAAATTGACAATTCTGAATATTTCTTAAGCAGCATCAATGTAATCCTATCATATATTTTTTACAGAATGTTTAAAAAGGAAAGTGAATTGTTTGTATAAGAGTGAGTAAATTTCATTGTTCATGGAAAATTAGTCCTATTTGTGCAAGAATTATAAAGCATGCTTTAAATGTGTGGTTGCATTGCAATTGTTATTTAGTTTGTTCATCAAACACTATCTCAGTACACATATATGTAATTGCCTTTCATTTATACAGAGACAGTTGTAATATACAGTGTAGTGTTGGATACTAAGCAGGTGCTGATAAATAGTGATTCAATTAACATTACAGACTTGATGGATTTTTCTAGGTTACAGATTCTGAATATCCATAACATACACTAATTTGAACTGAATACTTAGCTAGTGAAGTCAAATATGACAGCCTGAATATCAAATCCCTAATAAGCATTTTCCTTATAACAGTGTAAATATATCCAAGATGTTGAACTCAAATTATTTTATGAGCTCTTTCAGAACAATTATAGTGAAGAGCAAAATGACAGAAAAAATAATTGCTCGTAGTTTGCACTCTGAAGTACATTGTATTTATTTTATAAATGAGGAATCTGAGGCTAATTCTCAATGTTTGTGGCTCTTTTTCTGAAACTATTTTTTATAATGATTTTTGCTTTTTTTCCTTTTGTCTGAAAAGTTGAAATAATTTTGAGTTTAGAAAAATTCAACATTCTCAATTAGCAACCGCCTCTTTTTACTTGTATTTATGATTTCTATCCACCAGAAATACCTCTGACTTCAAGATTTCTGTATAGAAACCAACTTAAAATTATTTGACTTGTGATTTTTTTATTTTTAAAAAGATCAAAAGTACACATTTGGTAGAAAACCATATGTCGAATTTCAATCTTCCTAACCTAGTACTATGTGGTAAGATACTCCTTTATATTACTGTTCAGTAGAGGTGAGCTACAGCCCCCAGTCAATGCCACAATAACAGAGCAAATGCTCTACTGTGTACTGCATTGTTAAATGACATTTGGTAGGTTAGGTAATTAAATGCATTTTCGACTTAACATATATTCAATTTTCAATTGGTTTAAGAGAATATAACCCTATTGTCAGTTGAGGAGCATCTGTGCATATTTTAAAGTATAATTTAAAATTATACATTTAGAAAATTAGGAAGAATATCTGTCATCTCTTCATCTTCACTACCTTGCCTGACCTATCTTAAAACAAATAAAGTGCAGAGAAAGGAAGTAGTTTGGTTGGTATCTGAAATTAATCATGGCAGAAATGTAACTGGAATTTAATCCTTGTCAATCATTCAGCGACCTCTGAGCACTGAGCACTCCACCTCTGCCAATTAACAGAACTAATATTAATTATGATGTCAATTTCAAATACAACTAATAGCAATATATTTGTGACTGAAAATAGAGATATGATCAAGTATGCCTTAATACCACTATGCAAATTAGCTTAAGACATAAAATCAAACAACCTGAAAAATTATGATAAATACAGTAACTGGGTAATACAAAAAACATTTTTATTTAATTGTAAGTACACTCTAGTAAGCAATTCGAATTGTTGATGCCTTCAATGACCACTGATGCATCAGGATTATGGATATGGGATAATGAACATAAAAAAGATTAGTGGAAAGTACATTTTGATTTTTTCTGTCAGAAACTGAAGAGTAATCTACAGGACTCTTAAACAGTCAAATTAAATCACTAATCTATTAAAACTTTAATATGAAATATAATAAATAGAACAAGTAAAATGTATCTTTAAAAATCTATTGTTCAACTAGAAGAGATTTTGTTACACTTTATTTTATTTTTAAATACAAGGAAGTACACTGAAACAAAGAAAAATCCTCAAATCTTTTATTATTATCAGTATACAAATGTGTAACTCCCAGGAAATTAAAATTTAAATGGGTGTACATGAGAAGAGGATTAAACAATCTAAATCAAAAATTAAAAATTAATCTACTGATTATGGCTATAATAGTAAGCTAATTATTTTTGAAAATCAAGCAGTATCTGAAAAACATTTCTGAATAATGACCTAAGAATTAAAATGTAATTAAATACACTTTAAAGAATATAAGTACTTGTTTTTAGCTTATGATGTGGGATCTACCCATTGCATAAAAAAATTAAATGAATTTCAGAAAAGATTTACTTTCAAAAATCTCACATATTGAAATAATCATATTTATTAAATCATATTCCATAATAAAAATTTCATCACCTCATGACATATTATATTTCTCAACAGAATAGCTCCAAACATTTTCAAAAACCTTATCTAAACTGATGCAGATGACAAACTTTATTGAACAAATATATAAAGCAAACATCAGATTTTCAATATTGACTAAGTCAGTTGATAAGTGTCATGTAGAACATGTGTGAGTAAACCATGTGATGTGTATGAAATGCTGTATATGTGTACATACCTATACACAGAGAAGTAGATGGAGAGAGCCAGAATCTATCTCAGACAAAAAAAGCACTTTTTCTCTACCAGTTCCCTTAGAAAATCATAATCAGAACAGATACTGAACAGCAAAAAGTACTTTATTCTCAACAGCACTAAACAAATTTATCATGTAACACACAGATAACCTCTAACAGTCACTAATACTATTGTGTCATGGCTAAAATAAAATTACATTTCCAAGGATGTCATTTGTATTTCACTTTTATTCTTCTGTGGCAATTATACAACTATGAAACTAATACAAGTGTTACTATCTGATGTAGTCAAAAAAAGAAAAACTATGTGGAGGCATGGAATATACAAAACATGTGAATTATGCATATTTTTAAACAGAAAAAATGTCTTAAGGTAGAAACAACAAGTTCAGGGTAAAGGCATGGAATGTATGTGTGTATCCCCAACACAGTAAGCTATCATAATCAAAACATGACTCTGTGCAGTAAATAGTCATTAATGGTGATCCTCCATCTCAGTTTCTCTCATACCAGTTATATTTAAATTGTTCCTATAAAAATTCATTTCAACTTGTAAATTATAATATATACCAGCATTGTCAAGCACTCTATCAAAAGTTAACTGACTCTGAAATCTGCCAGAATATCCTCTTTTTCATCTGTTCTCTACCAAACTGTACTTAGGATATTAAAATTATTTAAAATAAATACACACAGGCTGGGGGTTTAGCTCAGTGGTACAGCGCTTGCCCTGCAAGTGCAAGTTCCTGAGTTCGATCCCTGGTACCAAAAATAAATAAA
>NW_004624765.1:3822594-3857475 GCF_000247695.1 Heterocephalus glaber | reverse complement strand
GAACCAAGATGCATTATGTAAAGGTACAATTCCCAATGAGAAATGTAATTGTGTTGTATACCTACAATGTACCAATAAAAGAATTTAATATTAAAAAATGATACTGCATCTTACTTTTAATAGGAAAAGAAAATTAAAAATCCACACACTAGGTAACATACACATATGTAAGGTAAAATGTAGGATTTTAAGACAATCTAGTGGCATTGGCAGCAGTACTATGGGCACAGGTATCCTTTGTCCCCAAGGATGTAATAATGGAGAGTGAAGCATCACTGTGCCCTGTTGAGTTTGATAGCCCTCTAGTTATCATCATTAGTTTAATACGAGATGGTTGTGTGAGCACCTGATCTAAATTTGGACAGATCGATTACACTACTTACTGGGCATGTCTTCTGGGGCAACTTTCTAAAATGCCAGCGATCTCACTTTTCCCATTTGATTAAGAAGCCAAAGGTATCTCGCTCACTGGCATGTAACCTCTAAGTCAGCTGGTACACCAGAAGTTCAGAAGACCCATCATTTCTTCACACCTTCCCTTCAAGGTATTATTCATGTGCTGAGAGGTAATATGTTTAATACAAATATGCAATGATATACTTGTCTTTAAGTAGACACCCACTATTAGGAAAAACTCTCCCTAGTGCAGGATACTTCCTTAACCTCTCTCTTCAGTATAAGAGAATCAGCCTTACAGCAGAACAGCTTTTACTCCAAGCTCTGTGTCTGAATTTATGTGCCATCAAATAAAGTGTGAATTAGATTCCATTTTATTACACAGCATAATTGCAGTCCAATAAAAGATTAGCAAAATATGACTTTCAGAATTTTCTAAGCAATCACCTCCATTTTTTATTAGGAAAACAGTATCACAAAAGTCAAATAATTTCTGTAATTGAAGAAGGAAATGAATGGCTCTTGTGAACTTCCAAAAGGATAAAACATTATGACCTCCATAAAACATAATTAAATATTTTGGCTTTACCTAAGTAATTAGTGGGATTTCTTTTTAAGACCACATTTATTGTGATTGCTAAGAAAACAGTGAGTACATATTTTCTTTTACTTCCATTTAATCAGCTTCTCTTCATTTTGATGCTCCTACTTCTATGTAGGTACATAAACAACTGTTTATGCCAAAGGATAATAGAAGGGATTCACTCCTGAAAAGGCATATCAAAATAAAAGATGGAAGAAAGGGAGGGGAAAGAGGAAAAAGGAGGCAAATGTGGAGAAAAAGGCCAGGGAAAAACAAGAGGAAGAACAGGAGTGGAAGGAGAAAGGAAGACAGTTTTCATTTTCTCTCCATGTCAGGAGGAAGATTTACATTTGCATTTCAGTTGTAAGTCGACCAAAAGGAAATAGAACCACTCTGAACCACCCCATCATCACTTAATAATGACTGAGAAAAGGTAAGAAAAGCAGTGTCTCTCAGGCAAAAGGGAGCATTTCTCCTTATTGCCACCTCCTCCAGTGCTTTCTGGATTATGAAGCTGCAGACAGGAGGGATGGTCAGGATTTCACCTGCTTTCACTTTATTGACAAAACACTCCAGATATTTATATTTGACTATACCCTCTAACCATTTAAATATAGGAATTTTTTTATCTACAGCAATAACGACATTTATTCCTTTCAACCAGGCTCAAGTTCATAAAATGTGAGGAGTGTTGTTTCACTTATATTTGATCCTTGCAAATCCTGACAGACTCTATTTATTAGCACATGTTTAATACTGCTAAAGTCCTGAAAGTTGCAAAGAAGGAAAGCAGCATCAAAATTTTCCTGAGTACTAAATACAACTTAAAATTCCAGTTTAATTTTTATAATATATTACTTATTCAAGCCATTATATTTTGAATGTGGTGATAGTTTTCAAAAGTTTCATCAGTTTGGATGTGTTCAATTCAAATATTATTGATCAATAACTTAAGATGAAACTGGATAGCTTTAACATAGAGACAAATACTTGAAACCAGAGCCAACCTCTGCTGCTAGTCATGTTCTTGTTTCTGGAAGCTATGTTTTCCCTGAGACAGAGAGGTGATCTTACAAATATTTAATATAAGGTAGAAGTCAGTGAAGAAGAAATATCTGTTGAAATGTGCTTATGAAAAGATTAGAAGTAGACACAGAGGAAATAGGAAAGCAAATAGAGAAAAATGATTTTTTTAAGACAGATAACTTTCCTAATTTCCCAACATGAAGAGTAGAATATATATCATCTATGTACTTGATAAGTTATATGAAATGCTGGAGATTTCAAACTGTACATGTATGTACCAGCATGATTGCTACTGACATTGTGACTTACACAAAAATGCTTTCAACCATATCAAAATTTGGAAGTGTTTAGAAATTTAAGAAGCTGCTACCTCTTTGGCCTCAAAATATTCAATGCAGGCACAGAAAAAGATGTCAGAAAGTACAGTAAGTGAAAAGAATAAATTTAAAAATAGTCAAAACAAAAGACTCCTTAGAAGAAAAACAAAAATGCTCATCAAAATCAGACACCCTTAAAGGAAAATGTTTTTAAAAAATAAAATGAGAATGAATGAAAAATTGTGTTAATTAAATATTTCTACCAGTAGACACCCATTTAATATGGCTTGGAAGAATCTGTATATATAGTATAAATTAAAACAAAAATGACAAAAACCAGGAATTGTAAATAGGAAATCTTTATACATAAACAACTAATAGAAATTCCTTTTTAATAAAATCTGCCTGCATAACCCTTAGTACCCCCAAGCACTGCTAGAATACAGTGTTAAAGTCTTCAGAAAAGTTCTGAAAGAAGTGTGATGAAAGGTAAGAAGATGAGGGCTAAACATTGAAGAGTACTCCCCCTAGTAGCTACTTCTCACTAAAATCAATGAATATAAAACTATCATCTGGGATTGAGGAAGGTGGTAATGGCTACAAAATAAAAACTATCTATATTTTTAATTATTCCAAGTCACTACATAAATGCCTAGTGAACCAACTGTAAGCCTATTTCCTTAAACTCTCTAAAGCATTTTTCCAGGTCCTACAAGCCAGCAACTTTCCGGTTCAGATTCACATGGCCCTGCCTCAGCACCACTGAGCTTAGTGTTGCTGATTATGCTAAGGCAGGGTGGCCACGCAGCCCTCTCAGTCTCCATTGTACTCTCTCCAAACTTTTTCATGTTCCACAAACTTTGTTCCACATTATCATTTCTCTCTTTCAGAAAATGATCTTGCCAGCTTCCTTTACTGAAGAAATAGAGGCCACTAAGGAAGAATGTTATCAGCTTTTCATGTCATTGGTCACCTTTCTCTCCTGAGTCACAATGAAAAGGGATGTTTTCTTGTTCAAAACAAATTCTTTCTCTTATGTATTTGAACTCATTTCTTCTCAATCCCATTCATGATCAAAACATCTTACATAATAGGTTTATCCTTGCTCTCCAAAATATTCAAAACTGTAGCTCTGTCTCTCACATCATGTAAACATGTTCAAATTTTCACAATAAAAAATACAAATAAAACCCAACTTAATATTAAATCTCTCTCAAGAGAACACCCTCTTTTCTGAATAATTCTCCCATGGAATATTATAATAGAGTAATCTACACATGCTATCTACTACCCATTCCCATTGTTCTCAAATCTTCACAAACTGTCTACCTCCCACGCTATGATGAAGCTTAAATTGCAGAGGACACCAAGTGTCCCAAAGTCAATATAGTTTCTTACGTTCTGTACCTAAAATGGCTCACAGAACTGCATGTGTCTTGAAAGTGCATAGACTGGGGTAGCTGTGCTCATGATGTGCTCATGATGTGCTCATGGCTGAGTGTGCTGTTAGGAGGCGGAACCTGGTTAAAAAAGGCAAGTCATTAGGGGTAAGACCTGGAAGGGTTTGTCTCTCTCCTAGCCTTCTCTCTTCTCTCTGGATTCCTGGCCACCTTAAACAGCTTTCTACCACAGTAGGCCCTTCCACCATGCTATTCCTAGGTTTGAGCCTGCCCTCAGTGACCTGAAACTTCTGAAACTGGGAGCCAAAATAAACCTCTCCTCCTTTAAGTTGTGGGTCTCTGGTTTTGTGTCTCAGCAATGAGAAAAGTGACAAAGACACACATGTACTTTTTCAATCCTTTTGTTCAGAATCATTCATTCCCTTCTGACTAGAAATTTGTTGGTCATCCTACCATTCCATTTGATGTTTGTTTGTTTGTTTGTTTGTTTTTTCTCCTGGCCTTCTTTTCATTCTGCTCTTCTTTTACCTACACTTCAATTTTGGGACTTCAGAATCCTGCCTTTGATTTCTTTTTCATTCTCTCAAGGTATTCTCACTGATTTCCAGAGTTCCACTATTCCATCTATAAACTGACTGATTAAAATTTGTATTTTCAGACTCAACACTTCCTCTGACCTGCAAACCCCATGGTACATTATCCACAATTTATGTTCCAGGGCAATTGAAATTCTATATGTTCCTCCCCAAACCTGATCCTCCTCATATCTTCTTCAGCTCTATAAATGTCACCTCCATTCACCCAGTCTCTAGTGAGAGACTTGGGCAGCTCCTTCTCAGGGCTCTTTCTCCGTTTTATTTCTCTTTAGGTGCTGGGCTGCATACTCTGGAGTTAATGAGCTATTTTCAGTTTCCCAAATTTGCCATTCAATTTCAAATATCCATGACCTGAACTGTTATCTTGGAAGACCTCTTGCTGAATTAAATCTACTGATATTTTTTGACTCACTTAAACCTCTTCTAGAAACCTAGCCCCAGAGAATACTGAACAATCCTTCATTATGCCTGAATTGAGACATTTAAGAATTTCTACCATAGCAACTATTCTATAGGATCACTTTCATTTGCTTACATATATTTATTTCCATGTTAGATTTTAAGTTTCTTGATGTCAGGGATTATTCCTATTTATTATATCCCCAGCACATAACATCTTAATAATGTATAACATTTGCATAATCAACATTTAAAGAAAGGGAAGGATGTTAAGTTATAAAAGTTTTTGGAAAAATTGAAGGTAGTGGAGAGAGGATTTATACTTTAGCTTTGGCATAAATCATGAAAAGCCAATAAAACTCTCTTCCAATTTTCCCTGCCATTCCAAACTACACTGGCATTTGGAAACAGTGTAATAACATACCAGTAATAAAAATATTCTATTGAATGTCCTAGAAAATTTCTTCCACAGACTAAAGTCAATAGTATCTGGACAAGTTTGGTCCATGTCATCACTGGCCAGAGCAAGTGGTGATGGTTTCATTTAACATCCACACAAATATTTTTATGTGTGTCATATTCATAAACATATTCCCACCAATCAAGCGAGGTGTTCAAATATAATCTAAGCCAGCCTCACAGAAAGTGCACAAAAGATGTCAAATTAGCAATGAAGCATCTACGAACTTCTGTGTTTTTATATGATATGATCCCAACTTTTCCTAGAACCAATGATGCCACAAGATTTGAAAGTTGGAGCAAAATTCACATGTCATTTTCCAGAAAGTAAGATTTCCAGTTTCACTACTGAAGTGTTGAACCCTTGTAGTAACCAGAGAAGTTAAAGTTATTTAGAATATCTTCAAAAGAGAAGAAAACACTAGAAGAGTTTAATGTGTTAGGATCACTGGGACCTACAATATAATTTAAACCATATGAGAACACCTCATGTTTATGTAATTAGAGAAAGATCTGAAACTATAAAATTCTAGATTATGTATCTTAGTGTCATTTATAAATGTTGGTTTGTATGTGTTTATCTATATGCATGTATAACACATGTTTCATTAGAGTATTAAAAAATTTAGCATTAAAGTACTAGCAAGGTAATTCTAGTGAAAAAAAGGAAAACATATATTCAAACTTGTAAGTACCCAACTTTATAAATGTAAAAATAACATGCTTAATTACTTTATAATGATTAATATTTTCTCCTTTCTTTCAAAAGTAATGAGTAAGGTTTTAAATTTTTGTACGTCTAATAGAACCCCACCTGTTTTCTAATGTACTTCTGTTCTGGGAGAGCGAATATTGAAAAAGTAAAGAAAACCCCTTGGCCTCCTACTATCAATATTATGTCATTTTATGGGTGTCCAGTTTGAACAGGACACTTTGCCAAATATTTTGTATAAATTTCAGTACTCAATATTCAAGATTCGTTCCACCAATGATAATTTAATTGATATTCCTCTAATAATAAATTTTAATTGGCCAATATTACATGGAGAAATCAACTCTATATTTCTGTACTTCTGTTTATATTACTTATTCATTGATTGACATAACTTCTCACATTCATAATATTATAGCCATGCATTTTCCCTGGCAAACATAGCTATCATAAAATGATTATAAGTGAAAGAGCAATGATCATTTAATATTCTGTAAATATTTTCAAGACACTTCACTACAGTAAAAATTAGAATATAAAAGATTACTACTTAACTTTCTGAGCTTTATTGATTAAAACATTCCCATAAAATATCTACATGCCAGCACCTGATAAAATAAAATTTTTAAGCAAACAAAAATAAATCATAAGCAGCTTGAATATTTCCATAATTATAAGTTATGTTCCTCATTATGCTGCAGTATATAAAGACACACACAAACTCAAGCACACAAACAATAAATCTGGACAAGAAATATACCCAAAAGAGAAGGTAATGATTCTTAAATATATATATATACATATACATATTTAAAATAATCTTTATCTTCTTCAGATATCCTAAAATAAGTTGTACACGCTGATATTTGAATTGATATTTGAATCTCCCAAACACAAAAAATGTATGTTTATGTTTACACATAAGCATTTAATTACATTTGGGGTGGATATTCTGATATGCATATATTTATATAACACTCTCAATTCAATGCTTTAAAAAGACACTAGAATAAGATTTGTATTTATGTGTGACAAATAATAAAAAGTGTTTTTGCTATTTTTTTGCTATTATAGTGGAACTTCAAGTTATCACCAGCCTGACATACGAACAATCTGGCTTAATTAGGTTAATGGAAGATTCATCTGCCTCTCATTATCTATAGTATGTACCCAGGTAAACAAACAGATCTCAGCTGTACTGACTTATTTACAACCAGTCCTCAGGAACCGATGGAGTTCATAAGTCAAGGGTCCACTATATATGACTATAATATCAAGAAGTAAAAACTTTTATATCTGCCCCAGTCTTCCCAAAACTACAATATGTAATTGTTCTTGGGATTTTAATTCAATAAAACAAGAGTTTCTTTTCACTTGAAATACAATAAGTCCAGTAGATAATAAATCATTCTATAAATAATACTCTCTCTGACTGTACATAAACTCATAAATAAACCCTTTCTCAGTAATGTCAGGCAGCAAACTCCTGTGTGATGGATGATTGTTTGGCTGGAATAGTCAGTTATGGACACCCCTTTGCCCCTTCACCCCATTTCTTTATTTAATTACATGGCACTGGGAATATCAAGCAATAAAATTGCATTTCCATCCATAGCTGATTTCCATTTAGTGCTTGTCACGTTAATAGTGAAATAAATTGCTCTAATTGCCAGCAAACATCATCAAATTCACATTTCCTCCTATTTTTTTCAATATTTATTAAACTCCATGTCCTAACTTGCCTGCTTGGTAAAACCAGTCTCGCTTCTGAATAAATTTATGCCCTAATATTAAGGGCCGTCACATTTTAACTAGCTTTCTAATTTAATTCTTAAAATTTAGGTGCTTTTTTGTAGATTATGAATACTTGCTCACAAATTTATTTATTCAGTATTTGACTCAGAAAAATAAAAGGAAAAATTAATTAAAATTCTTTGTCTTTTGAAACTGTCAGATTTAATTGTGCAGAATTTTCGGTGGCATTTTCAACTTCCCCAAAAAATAATTTTAGTTTCTTGATTTTAGAGTTCCTGAAGTACTTTCAAAAAGTTTTTGAGAGATCTGCAAATGAAGATCATTAAATCATTAAGAAGAAAACAGATTAAAAATTTTTAAAAACCATAATTCTGGGAGACTAAGGGAAGAAGATTGCAAATTTAAGCCCAGCTTGTACAACTTAGTGACTTAGCAAGAGCTGTCCCAAAAAAATTAAAAAGGCTGGGATGTAGCTCAGCACAAGGCCCTTGGGTTCATCCCTAGCAGTGAATCAATCAATCAGTCAATCAATAGATCAACCCAAAGCCAGATGGCCTATATTCTGAACCAGTTTAGTCACTTAATCTACAGTTTCCCCTTCTTCTAAACAAGAAATTGTATTAGATGAGCTCCCAAGTGCCCATTAAGTTCTAAAAGCTCTCTGTTAATATTTTTTTCTTAAATGAGATAATGGGAGCAAATATTTAATCTGAAAAAAGGTAGCTTTTCTGACTAAATAAAAATATTAGCACTTGGATCACCAGGTGAAAAACGAAACACCCTGAGGTTCATAGTTTCCACTACTTAAATCATTTGATTATTGGCAAAACTTTTAAAACAACAAATTTCCTGAGAATATATCACAGTAATATTTTGACTTGCATAGTAAGATCTATTCAATGCCAATTATTAAAAATGTATGTAAGCTGGGCCTGGTGGCATAAGGCTGTAATCCCAGCACTTTTTAAGTCTAAGGCAATAGGATCCAAGCTTGACTAGAGCCTGGACAACTTAGCAATGTTGCAAGATCCTATCTCAAAATTTTATAAAAAACAGGACAGGCGGGGGTGGGGCTCGGAATGTAGCTCAATGCCAAAACCCAATGTTCAATCCCCTTTTCTTGTGTGTATAATGAATAAATATTATAATACTATTCTGAAATGTATTTCAATAGGGATCTTAAGTAATACAGGTGAGGCTATAGATTTCTAATCATTTATCTAAATGAAAGCACAGATAATTTAGGGGAATAAGTGCATACTAAGTTTTTAGGACTGGTTTTTTCAAAAAGTAATTCTTTGGTGTCTTTTGCTCCCTCATATATAATATGAAATTAAAATTACACATTATATCTAAATTCAGAAATTTTACACAGCCGTTAGAAAGAAAGCAACAGGAAATTCAGCGTTGTTTTCATTTGCATCTCTCGAATGACCAGTGATGTTGAACATTATTTCATGTATTTATTTGCTATTTCTACTTCTTTGTCTGAGAAATGTCTGTTCATTTCAGATGCCCATTTTTGGATTGGGTCTTTAAATTTGGGAGGTCTGATATTTTTAAGTTCTTTATAGATTTGAGATAGTAGACCTTTGAGGAAAATCAGGTGAAGATTTTTTCCCACATTGTGGGTTGTCTCTTCACCCTGCTGGTGGTTTCTCTTGCTATGCAGAAGCCTTTTAATAAGAAGAGATCCCACTTGTTGATTGTTTTTGCTAGTTCACGGGCAACTGAGGTTTTGTTCACAAAATCTTTTCCTACACCGAAGTCTTCAGGAGTTCTACCTAAACTCTGTTCCAACTGGTTCAGCGTTTCTATTTTAATATTTAGATCTTTAATCCATTTCGATTTTAGTTTAGTACATGGTGAGAGATACAGGTCTAGTTTTAATCTTTGGCTAGCTGAAACCCAATTTTTCCAGCACCATTTATTAAAGAGGCTATCTTTCCTCCAGTGAGGGTATTTGGCTCCTTTATCAAAGATGAGATGGCTGAGTGTGTCTGGCATTGTTTCTGCATCTTCTAATCTGTTCCACTGGTCCTCAAGTCTGTTTCTTTGCCAGTACCATGCTGTTTTTATCACAATAGCTTTGTAGTAGAGTTGCAGGTTGGGGATTGTGATACCCTCTGCCATGTCTCTGTTACCTAGAATTGCTTTTGGTATTCTGGGTCTCTTCTTGTTCCAAATGAATTTTTGGATTGTTTTCTCAAGGTCCATGAAGTATGCTGCTGGGATCTCAATTGGAATTACATTAAATCTATATAGCAGTTTTGGAATATGGCCATTTTCACTATATTAATCCTTTCTACTGAGGAGCAGGGGATGTCTGTCCATTTGCTGATATCATCTTCAATCTCTCTTTTCAGAGTGCTATAGTTTTCAGAGAAGAGGTCTTTGATTTCTTTCGTTAGGTTGATTCCAAGAGAGATTATGTAAAGGTGCAAATTTCCAATGATGAATGTCATTTTATTGTATACCTAAAATGTACCAATGATTAGAATGAATAATCGATAATGCAAAATAGGAAGAAAAGGTCCAAAGGGGTAGGGGTAGTGGGAGGGGCAGGGGAAAGGAAAGAAGGGAAAGGAAAAATGATGAGAAATGGAAAAAAATGGAAATAAAGTCTTTGTAAATAGGGAAGGG
This sequence comes from Heterocephalus glaber, assembly GCF_000247695.1. The sequence goes on along the minus strand of NW_004624765.1, from coordinate 3,847,189 downwards.
TGGAGGGCGTGAAGGGAGGGCTAGGAATGGGGAAAAAATAAGAACCAAGATGCATCATGTAAAGGTGCAAGTTCCCAATGAGAAATGTAATTGTGCTGTATACCTAAAATGTACCAATAAAAGAATTTTAAAAAATAAAAAATAAAAAAAGAAAGTAATAGGAAACAAAGCTATTTTCTTTTGCATATAAAAAGAATTGACCATATCTTTGCCCAAACAGCAGGACCAATCATGCTTTGATTTTAAATGTTCTCCTAGAGGTGCTGATGACTTACGAACAGCAGCATTATAACTTCTCAAATTTACAACTACTAGTTTGAAATCCCCAAATCATGTAGCATGACTGAGAAAGAAAACTTCATCCTGAGTTTTTGAGGAAGTCAGTTGTCATTTTTTCTAAACATCCTCCTCAGTTTCTGTTGAGTTCAATAAGAGTGGAGAGTTCAGATGAAAGTTGTTGAATAAAGATAAGTTGTCTGTTGATTTTTCCATAAATGACAATTGCAAAGGCACTGACACTCCTTGGCATATACTAGCCATTAAATGTTAACTGAATCTAAATTCACATGGAATTCCTCTTCCTAAATGTCACAGACACATTACAGTATGTCCAGAATCATTCTCAGAAATGATGAAATAGTTGCTAAAGCCTACAGGAAATATTTCCTTGTCTCATTCATTCATTCATTCACTCCAAAGAAGAGCACGAATCCTGGGTATCTAGTTATAAATGAATGTATTTGAGGAAGGAGTATTGTTTATAATATTTAGAGTCAGTTGGCATTTTCTCAGTCAAGCAATCATTCTCAAAGTGATATTTCTATAAAAAGTGGTGAAGGAGCACTGAAAGACCAAAAGCCTTTTGACCAAAAGTCTAAAGGTCATATTTTGACCTTTAGAAACCTTCTGTTTAAAGTATCAAAGGATAATCAATATATACTTCCTTTAATTTTTCCCCCTCAATTAAAGAAAAAAAGAGCCATAACAGGTATTAGGTTTTTTTCTTTAAAAAGGCATGTACTGTATACCCTTGAGAAAAATTGATTAAATTTATGACATACTAAATCTCAGAATAAAAAGGAAAACAATGTGAAACTACTAAAGTTGAATATAAACAGTTGGGCAATGATGTTAGAGGTTGAGTTTACCACTTTATGTAGATGTTCAAGATTTAGTTCTCCGAAAGTAAAGGCATATAGAAATTGAGGTTATGAACATGAGTTTTTATTTGTCTGGAAGCTGGATTCCATAATACACTTCCTCTCAGTTAATAGTTAACTTAATATCTTAAAGTCGCGTGGTGGACCACTATACTTTTAATTATTTCATCAAATCTAAAATTAAAAATTCACTATTCTCTGTTATAATCAAAATTAGTAATACTGACAATCTTAATATCTTCAATTTGCATCTTAATTCATTAAAATGTCATCACACTGAGTATTGTTAATTATATTCCATGTTCAGGATATCTCATTTATGTCAGTTTAGAGTGGCATAGAGACATAGACACAGGCAATATTCAGCCTGCTTTTGTGCAAGAGTTTGGGGAATGAGGCTAAAATACTAACCTAATTAATTCATGTTACTGGCCCAAAATCTTTAGGGAATATTTGTTTTTATGTTTCATATGACTAGGATTTGTTACTCCATCTCGCTTATTGTAGTTAGCCATGTATTTGAAAGCCAGATTTCAATTTATTTGCTTTTTCTAGCATCAGTCCTCTAAGTAACCTTGACCAAACCATCTAATCTTTCTGTATTTGCGTATCTCCACCAAAAAAATAGTCCAGAAATTTACAGTCCAAATTAAAATGAAAATTGGAAGGAAAACTAAGTGAGAAATACTCCAGTTTCATAAAAAAGCATTCAAATATTAACTTTTTGCTGCTAAAATCAGCAAATATTCATTAACTGTTCAGATAACAGAAAAAATAAGCCAGATATTTAATGTTAAATGTTTAAGTGGGAACATTTTAAACCAGAGTAAAAAGAAATATTGGAAATTCATTTATTTTTTAAGGGGCTTGTTTTTCTTTTTTTGGTACCAGAAATCGGACTCAGGGCCTCATGCTTGCTAGGCAGGGGCTGCACTGCTGAGCTACTTCCCTGGCCAGAAATTGATTTAAATAGCATATTTTAGTTAACACAATCTATGAAAAATAAAATAAAATATATCATCAACACAAAAATTATTTATGAGATATTTTACATTATTTTCCATGTACTAATCCTTAAATTCTGGTGTATACTCCACACTGAAGCACATCTCATTTTGAACTAAGCATATTTTAAGTGTTTACTATGTGTGGCTCTGGCTACTGCATTAGAACAGGTGTGGAGACATTAAGCTTCTTTCAGGATAGCATTTTGTGCACCTCTAACCTCTCTCTCCAGGGTCTAGGATATTAACTGATACACAGTACAAATCTACCAAGATTTTTAAACGAATTTTTCAAGCTAATAATTTATGTTAGATGTGGGGTCATCAAACTTTTAGAACTAACCACAGAAGACAGAAAAATATGTATGGACATTACTACAGAATAAGGAATAAATAAAAGAAGAAATTGAAAAAGAATAATAGATGAGATAAAAAAGAAATAGTGACGCAAAGGAAGTATAAAATAAAGTAAAAAATTGTCTTTTTGAGACAGAGTCTCATTCTGTAGTTCAGGTTGGCCTTGTACTTCTTAACCCAGGCTGGCCTTGAATGGTGATCCTTCTGTCTCAGCCTCCCAAGTGCTGGGATTACATATGTGGTTTCTAACAAAAGCTTGCTTTCTTGATATAAACACTATAATCTGAAGCCCCTCATGTTTTATTGCCATACTTTCTTGAATAATTACTGTAATTTAGTGGGAATCTTTGAGTGTCAAAAGGACTCACTAAGTTAGAAAGGATATATTTATTTGTTCTTTAAATTGTCTATTATCTCTCTCAAAGAGATTACAAGGTCTATGAAAATAAAAATGCCTATTTTGTCCTAAAATTAATTAATGTAGCCCTTGATAATATATTTTGTAAAAACTTACTGATTATCATTGAGGTGAGTACATTTCCTAAATTATAACTAAGCATTGTAAATATGTAAGCACTACACATATTCTACAAAAATTAAGATACAACCCAGGTATATGAAGAAATGATTTTTGTCTTTCTAATGAAGTGATTACAATATTCACTTATGTATCTGTTTTCAATTGCAAAATTGAACAGTTTTAGAGAAGCCCAGATTATCTCTTTCCTTTTTTTACTCCTTTTCTTAACTTCCTTTTCTTCCTCTTTCCATTCTACCTTCTTTCTTCCTTCTAATTCTTATTTTTTAAATTAAATCTTAGCCAAAAGTTTCTTAGGAAGATAATCTCAATTCTCATCATGCATTCCAAGTCTAAAGTCAAATGCAATAATTTCTCTGACAACACCATAGATAAAAACCTTTCCAACAAATGAATTACACACATTATTTATTTTACATTTTCAACCCACCTTAAAGTCAACTGAAACGTCACACAATAGAAAGCAAAAGCAGAAATTAAATAAGATGGAGTTCATAATGAAAACACTCAAATCATCCCATTGTGACAGTTCAGAAGATCAATAAATGACTTCTGAAAGTTATTATTATCAGCTAAAATATTATGACATAATTCTAAAATAATTCATTAAAGAAAAACTAGTTATTAACTTTGAATTCTCAAATTTTGATGAGGAACAGTATAAACATTTTGGAAATTGTTTTTAAATGGAAAAGACAGACCATCTACACAGTTAAGGAATTATGGAAATACTTTAAAAGATATATCCCAAAGGGGCCGGGGATTTAGCTCAGTGCTTCTGGCGCCTGCCGCACAAGCACAAGGTCTGGAGTTCAATCCCCAGTACCAAAACAAAAAACAAAAACAAACAAACAAACAAAAGATATATCCCAGGGCTGGGGATTTAGCTCAGTGGTTCTGCCCCCTGCCTCACAAGCACAAGGACCTGAGTTCGATTCCCAGTACCAAAAATAAATAAATAAATAAATAAAAATAAAAGATATATCCCAGTTGGACACTATTTCTGTTAACCAATTTTATAAAGTGTTCCACTTACAAAACATTCCATGACCTATTTTTATATTATGTTTAAATAATATTACTGAAACAAATGAGAATTAGGAAAGAAACATTCTAGACTATATCAATGTCACATCACTTTGGTAATAAATATACTAGATCAGCTATATCAAATTAGAGCCATTACAATTAACTTGTGGAAAAAAGTTTATTCTACCTATGTGGGAATATTCTGTCGTAGCTACTTTTTTCCTCTGTATATTTGACATTCATCTATTTTACTTACCTCAGAATATGGCAAATGTTTCTTTCGTGAGAATAAATATACTGTAATGCTACTATCTTTTTAAATGGTAAATATTCCAAGTTATAGTTATGAAATAACTTTTATATTTTCATATTAAAATGATTCATTGTAAAATAATAAATCGGAAAGTAGTTCAATATTGTGCTCTTCTAACCCATCTGTATGGAACTATAGTTAATGTTCCATTTTATAAATATTACAAAATCTCTTAAACTTCCATCAACATTTCGACAAATTACAAATTACCTTGATTTCTAAGATTTTTTTTATTTAGGGAATTTTCTAACTATGTTAGTTTTTTCATTTTTAGAACTTCTTTTTTCTCAATAAAGGTGGCTGACATTTATCAATTTGGACCCACTTATTACTGTTAACTCTTTTAAATTGTTAAGATGTTAAGCAAGATTGAATCTTAAAAGTCTGTGAGGGACATTTCAGTATGAATTTTTATTTGTCATACTCTTCCCTACTCCAATCAAGACTATCTAAAAACCTGTGGATTCATTTTCATATATCTAGCTGAACAGGGAAAAAATATAGTTAAATGAGTGATAAAACCAGAGAGTCTTCTTCCCACCTCTCAACTTTAGAACTTTTCCTAAACTGATGAGCTCATTAAAATACTGAGTTCACTAAAACACTGAGTTAAGAAAGCACATTTTAAAATTATTTTCAAACTTAACTAAGATCACTTTGCCAAAAAATATTTGGAATAGCACTAAATTGAAAATATTGTACTCAAGTTCATATGAGTAAAATATTTTTCAAATAATTTTTCTTGACAGCATCCTAATTTGAATTATTTTTACAAGCTATTTCTTTCCAGAACATTTTTTTCTAATAAATTCCCAAGGACTCTCTGTTCAAACATCCACCTTTGGGAAGTTATAGAATCCCAAAGTAGACTAAATGCTAAAAATTTTAGATCAAATCTTGTAGTATTATTTTAAAAGAAAGGTATATGGAAAAGAAAGAAAAGCAGTAAACAGAAAAGTTTGATTCTTTAAAGAAAATCTAACTATTCAGTTATTTTGAAAGTTCATTTATGAAGCCTCAGGAAATTGTTTAACAGTACAGAAAGCAAAAAAGAATATTAAAATAACCATATTCTGATATGTTTTCAAGGATGGGATTTTAAAACTTCTGAAAAATATTTATTATAAACAAGTAATTGACATGTGAATTCATTTACCATTTCAGTCAATTAAAAGGAAAATATCAATTAGTAACAGAAGACATGAAAGCCAACTGCTCAACTGTTCTTCAGAATGAAGCTTTACCTTCCACTACTGTATTTCACTTTGGGCAAGTCAGGATAAATCATCATCAACATTTCTTTCATTACTTTCCATTGTTAGTAAATGCAGGGACCAAAAGTTTAACTTCTAATTGCATAACCGAATGACGCTGAATTAATTAGCAATCCCAAATTTGGTGAAAGAATATAAGCTAATTTCTTTAAACAAATAAAAATGACTGATTACAGCCCAAGGTACCTTTACATACTTCGATTACTCAAGTCATGAAGAAACAACAGCACTGATCACTATACATTAGAGATTATGCATTGCACACCAAAATAGAAAGGTTCTAAGTATGATAGCAAAGATTGAAGAAAATGCTTATTATCTAAAACCTTTTAGCTCTTTTAATACTTATCCTACTTTACTGTTGTTGTATGTAAGACTGCAAAAATAAAAAAGAGAAAAGAGCACAATTATTTTTATTCTCCTCCAACTTTCTCCATCTGCCCATTTATCTAGGGGTAAAATAACCAACAATGAGCAAGTCATACATCATTTCAAGTATCTAGGCTAGAGTTTTAATTTGTTAATTAGATCAGTCTCAGAAAGACTGGAACAATTAAGCAATGAGAACACAACAGGTGGTCTGGACAGGAACTTCTAGATAAGATACATTCAGACACCTACATACAATGAGTAAGAATTTATATCACACATATAACTACTTCTAAATTTCTTTAAAATTAATTTTAAAATAGCCACATAGCAACAAATAACTTTAATGATGGCAAAATAAACAGTCCCATGAAAGAACACTGAAGATTCTGATGTTCCCTATTACAGCCACAGTTTCTGCAATTTTTCCAGAGTCATACAAATAATCTGCCATGTCTGGGCATAATTCATAACTGAGTTTCCAAATGGTCATATCACTTTGCCAATTTACATAAAGTGAGACTTAGCTTTCTTTAGTACAAAATACAATCTTCAAATTTTAAACTTTTTGCTGATACATGGTTTTTCTTTTTTGAATTTTTATGCCAAAGGAAAAAAAACTATTACATGATATAACAAACTTTCTGACACAACAAAGAGCTAATTACTTTTTAAAGACAATAACTGAATGCCCAAAAGGTATATGTGTATTCCCATATGGAGCTAAGTAACAACTCACAATCATGCAAAGAAATAACAGTGCAGCTGCTTTATGAGAATTATATTAATCTTTTAATACATTCATCTCCAATTATTAATTAGATGAAGAACCCAAATATTGATTCCTACTTGATAAGTTTTAAAAAGAAAGTTACAAGAAAATATATGAGTGACCAGAAGCATGAATAACAAACTCATAGCTTTAAACAAGACAATTATCCCTTGAGAAAATGATCTTTCTTTTTGTGCATCTTTAATTAGTTTAATTACACTTGCTCATAAATAATAACTTTTTTGATGATTGTTTTCTGTTATTTAGATTAAGATGATGCATACTAACAATCATATATCCATACAGGCATACATATATATATATATATATATATATATATTAAAAGGCTTCCCTTTGGGCACTGTAACAATGTATCTTTCTTTTGGGGGAGGTAAGAAGCACCTGACAATCTAGCATTAAAGAGCATCTGATCCAAAGTAGTCTTTAATCAAATCTGATGGCTGTGCTCTTACAGCAAGTGAATCTGAAGTTTTCCCCTCTTTTCTATCATCCATCTTCTTCAGCCTGGCATTCGTCAAGCTACATGGTAACTTTCATTCACACTAAATAAGCTTTCAGGTGAATTTACTTTGGAATTCCCAAAGATCCAGCGAAGTTTCCAATCCCTGTTTCACAGAATTCCACTCAGATACCCCCTGGCATTCTGATAAAAGTGGTTTGTCAACAAAATGCTGAATGAAACTGCTTGTTTGGAATGTCATCTAAGAAACTAGCAGCTGAGTAAGCATCTTCCTCAAAATGGATTTTTTTAAGTGGTTAAAAATACTTGCTTGTGGTATTTACAAAACTATACCTACATATGAAAAAAAAAACCACCAAAAATATACTTTAAATGAATGCATTGTATGCTATGGAAATTATATTTCAGTCATTTCAAAAAGCTACTGATTTATTACTGATGCATAAATAAATGTTATTTCACTATTAACCTATATGATAGACTCGATTGTAAGTTATGGGAGGTATTTTGAGGCAACTATGTTGAAGGTAACTATATAAAAATCTAGGGTGTTTTTTTTATCTTATCCATTTGTTTTATGTTCCTTATTCATTATTTTCAAAATTCTGGAGCAAACACATTTTTCATTTAAAAAAGTGAAGTTGTTGAGTGTCTGAAAAAAATTTTCTTCATCCCAATTGACATTCATAATTATTTGAATGTGCAAATATAACAAAGTATTTCATCCATGTACTTTTGTTTCCATTAAGTTTTGATATTTTTTACCCAATCATAAGTAATAAAGAGTCAAAAATGTAGGTTAGCATGGTGGCACATGCCAGCAATCCCAGGCACAGGCAGTAAGAACACAAGTTGGAGGCCAGCGAATATCTTTTGTCAAAGTAAAATATAAACAGGGCTGCAGATGTAGCTCAGTGGTAAAGCACCACTGAGTTTTTCACCCCAGTAAAATAAACCATTTATTTCAAGTAACAATAAAAGAACTTAATGATAAATTTAGAATTTTTATCTCAAGATATGACACTGATTAAAAAATATTTGAACTCTAGTTATAAACAATAGTTATCAAATATCAATAGTCACTTGGTCTATGAAACATGCAGACAGCTGCCTGAAAACAAGGGTCCCAGGCTTTATTCTGGTGATTTTAATTAAAATCACCCTGTGGTATGGCTTGTGTTTAGATGTACCCCCAAAGCCTCATGTGGTCTTAGGTGGGGCTTTTTCAGAGGTAGCTGAATCTAGTGTGATTCATGTATTTGCTCCCTATGCTACATGGAATTGTATTACTTCAGATTATCAATCCCATTTAATGAAAAAAAATTGTTTTAAAGATTTCTGAATTGAAATCATGACTGCATCACAAATTTCAAAAAGCTTACATTTGGGGGTGTATTGTTTTTCAGAAGCTTTTAGTAGGTCATTAACCTAAGGACCCAAATATTACCCAAATAATACACTGAATAGTATCATTTTTTGTAACTATACCTCTTCCCTCATCCCGTGTTCTTTCCCTTAAAACTTTCAGTGAAGAATTTTTAAAAAATTAAAATAAACAACAGGTTCATTTTTTTTTGTTTAGTCTTTTACTATGTGTTCTATGGGGAAAGAGAATCTCTGAATAAAATAATACATTAAAAAATTAATAAATATAAAAACACAATTCCTTTAAAATAATGCTCATTCCTTATTTTTCAAAGTCCCCTTAAAGGGAGCTACCAAAAAAGGGAGAATTTTAGCAAAACTATATCTTTCGCCAAGTTAATTAAAATAATAAAAATTTTTATTGAATACTATACTATCCTTACACTTGATCCAGTTAGCCCTAGGCTAAGTGTTTCATACTTATAATTTTATGAAACAGGTACCTTCATACAAATTCAGTAAGCTGAGGCTCAGAGATATCTATTATAGGGGCTGGGGATTTAGCTCAGTGGTTCTGTCACTTGCCTTGCAAGCGCAAGGTCCCAAGCTCGATCCCCAATACCAAAAAAAAAAAAAGAAAGAAATACCTATTATGAAATTACCCAAAGTTACACAGGTTAGGTAGAGGTACAAGCAACCCTCAAATTAACATCTGCATGCTAAAAAGTATTTTGCTCAAGAATTACACATCTATTGTCTACCAACATTACTTCTTATTGTAGCTTCTGTTTTTAAATTGGGGTATTTTAACTTCTCTAATATAAATATTATTATAATTAGTCTTTCTTTCATTTACTTGTTTTGCAAAATCTGAAACACAAAATAGTCTAATAAAGACAAAAATTCTTCCCAGTCTATTGTTTTGAGGATTTGAGGTGGTTTTTTTTTTCTCAAAGGGATGGTTTTGAATTAAGATATTTCTTTTCCTCAAAATAAATGTGATAAACAAATTGGATTAGCCTCTAGAAAGAGACTACAAAAATACAATGTAACAAGTTAATCTTCTTGTTGTAAATTTGATTTTACTTAGAGCATTTTGACAGCTGGGGACAACAGTTGTTTTATGTTTCGTGGGAAAACCAAAGCTGACTTGGTTGAAGTTGAAGAGTATTGCCTAAGACCCAAGTAGATAGTTATCACACAAGTAAGTATCTACTGAATAGAATTAAGTTTTCTAAGGTTTTGCTTGAGATTTTACATATATATATGTCATGTAAGTATTTCTTGCAGTCTGAAACTTCTGGTCTTCCTACTCATAACATTACAGAATGGAAAAGACAGTTAAGGTAAAAGATTCTCACAGCTTTGCTGCTCAGTGGTGTTTTGCCAAGGCAAGAGAGAGTCAAGAGTACTAATTCCTGTCATCCCTCAATGTCCTCTTTGCTTCAGGGTCACAGAAGTAGGGCCATCGACATTCCACACTTCCAATCCAAATTCTGTGATTCTAGCTTTAGTTAGCATTTGTAATTTATGTCACCTCTAGTTCCATGAACTCTCACTGTAGGCAGTTACCTCTAGGTGGGGGATCCCATGCTAGGCAAGTGCTCTAGCACTGAGCTGCATCCCCAGTCATTTTTTTTAAATTTTATCTTGAGATAGGGTCTTGCTGCCTTGCCTAGGCCAGCCTCAATGTTCCTGCCTCATCCTCCCAGAGTAGCTGGGATTGCATCACATCTGCCACCAAGCCCAGTTTGGGCAGTTTATTTTCTGAGATACATCTAAATTCTAAAAAGTCTTCTTCCTTTAAGGTCAAAAGGATCAACTGTAATAATTTCTACTATTGTTTTTATTTTTCCAATCTAATTCATTTTTCATACATCAAAGCCTTTAAATGTCTGATAGTCATGAAGAACGTTCTCTGTACTTTGGAATCTGGATTTTAAACATCCTCTGACTTCACTTCATTGGACTGTCATGGCTTACTTTGTTTTTTTAATTATTATTGGGATTTTAATGCATTGTTTTTCTTTTTGCTTTAATAGTTAAATGTATTTGTTTTTAAAAAATAAGTGCATGGCTCAGGTGTCTCAAAATTTCCAAGGTAGTTTAAAGTGAAACGTTTCTTAAGGATATCTTTCTTACTGGAAAAACTGAATCTAGTAACAATGATTTAATAAGGCCAAAGAGTAAAATAAATTTGTATGGCATACTATTTGTTATGGGAAACTGGGAATTTTTGCATTTGAAACCACAAGTATATTTTATTTTTTTAGTTTTTTATTTTTATTTTTTAATAGCAAAACATTTATTGGTACATTTTAGGCATACATAATGATAACACTCATCACAAGGAATTTTCACCTGTACATGGTACATCCCACCCCTTTTTTCCCATTTCCTGCTCCCTTCATGCCCCCTCCCCTCCGTGAACAAGGGCTTTATTTCCATTTTTTTCTTCTATTTTCATTTTTGTTCTTGTCCCTTCCTCTCTTTCTCCCTCCCTCCTCCCTTTGTCCCCTTCCTATTTGAACATTTTCTTCCCATTTCCAAATATCTATTATACATTTTAGTCTTTATTTCCACTTTTGGTTTCTCACACTGGAGAAAAATGTGATATTCAACATTTTCTATGTATGACTGAGAAGACTGATGCTCACATGCTGCCTCTAAACTATAGCTCATCATATGCCTCCTGTTTTCTTCCAAAGGCTGATTTCCAAGTCAGTAACTAGTATGTTACTGTTCCTCCCTTTATGTAAACAAAACCAGTCCTTTCTCAAGCCAAACCATTTAATACAAGCTTGTTGTCTAAAAGCACCAGTAAACTATATGACCAAGATAAATACAGATAAATTCAGTTCCAAAGCAAGAATCAAGAACAAAATGTATTCTCTGTGCTTCAAGATCTGAATCTATCCTTGGAAAGGTGGAGTGGGATTCTCCTCTGCACAATTGCAAAGCAACTGTAATTGTGCATCTTTAAGCAGCAGGTGAGCAAATCTAAGCAAGTGAAAGTGATAGAGTTGAGCTGAGGTGGCGAGTTAGAGACAGGAGAGGCTACTGTTAGAGAGACAGAAGAGGCTATGTTATCTGATTGGCTAATTCTGCAAGGCTGATTTCCCTGTCCCTCCCCTCCCCTCCTCTCCAGGAATTAGCTCACTATATTTCTTACCCACTATCTCAGAGGAATGAAATATAATTTCAAGTTCAGTGCTTTTTTTCTTTAGTAATTTCCAACAAATAATAAACGACATTTTAAAAAATGCACTATGATCCTCTAGAGTCTCTCTGAAGTCCCTCACTCTTCAGGCAAGGAAAAGAAAAATAAATTTTAACTTAGGGTTCTCCAAGTTTAAGCACTGAAGGAAAATGTATCCACCTGTCAGGATAAACCAGAATCAGGCTATTATAGTCTGAGTCCTACAACTGGAGGGACCCATGAGTGAAAATTTCCTGAGGCGGGAAAGAAGAGCAGAAGGAAAGTCTCAAGATGCTACCAAGGAGGCAAGCACTACCACACAGAAATCCAGGGCTAGAGATAAGGACTTGAGAAGCATTCTTTCTCAGGGTTCACATTTCTCTCCAGCCTTTTAACAGTCCCCTCCCACAGGCCAGTTTCCTTTAGAGTCACAAATGAATTGTTGCTTCCTTTTGCTCTTGAGAATATCAAATGAAATTATTATGGTAAAATGTCTTAAATATTGTAAAGCATTGAACAAATATATTATTTTTGCCATTATTATTATTATTATTATTATTACTAGTTGACTTCAAAACCTTGCTCAGGAACAAAGCAAAATAAGCTGAGCATGGCAGCACATGCCTGTAATCCTAGCACTCAGAAGAATCACTACAAGTTGGAAAGTGAGCCTGAACTACATAGTGAGACCCTGTCTCAAAAAAATCCAAACAAAATAAAATAAGACCTGAAAGATATCTATGTATCTATCTTTCACAAACAGGAAAAGAGAAATCACTTATAATTAAAAATTAAGTTAAAATTTTTCATTGAAAAATTTTTATATGATAGAATAATATTGTAGACCAATGATGGTGACCTGTTTCATAGTTTGTAGGTTACTATTATAGGCATGTACTCTTTTATTAATATTATGCATGTGCTATATTATTGCTTTTTAAGTTTTACCATTACCTAATTGTGACATATTAAGTCTTACTATGCTTAAAGTAATTAAACTCAATTATGTTTATTAACTAAGTTTATTTATTAAAAGATTAACTGAGGTACTATGAGTTCACTAAGATTATAAAGCAAATGCCCACCAAATAAGCCTGGATCTATAAAAGTTGACAAGTTCTTAATCAGAATCTAATGAAATCTAAGGTGCTGAACTGCCTATAGGACAAAATAAATATTAAAACAACAATAAAGTCTATATCCTTGCTAATGGCTGGGCTTAAATTTCAAAATCTTTCAACTATGCTTGGAATTATGCAGAATGAATTAGATATCTTGGTATCATTCATGGAATACTAATCAAGAAATATCTTCTTCATCATCCTGCCAATTTGTTAATAGTCAGTTGACTTTGTATTTGTTATAAAAATAGCTGCAATGATGGAGTTTTGCCTTCTTGTGGTTGATAGTTTAAGAAGAACCATCTAACTAATAGAAAATAATGTAAATTTTTGGTACAAGTTTCAAAATGTCACAGAATAGATACAATATTTATGGTCTTCTCCATCCTTACATGCTGTGATTTAAGAAAACTCTGGAGTGTGAAACTTGAGTTTTTATACATACATATAAAATTCCTGGCATATAGCCTTACAATACAGTTATGATTTTATGATTAGGCAGGAACAGAAGAGTAAACATGTTTGCAATCCAACATAATTAGTGTGGGTTCTAGAGATGTTACTTTAGGCAAATAACTCATCAATCTGATCTCACTTTTGCTTATCTACATGGAAAGTACCATCTCTTATACAGTGTTGCTGAGGATCACCTTAGGTCTAGGACACTGGTGGCAAACCTATGGCACACATGCCACAGTGGTCTGTTTGGATCACTGAAAGCTCTTGGGAAGATCCCCAGCAGGGGAATAACTGGGTCAAATGGGACCTCTAGTCCTAGTGCTTTGAGGTATCTCCATAATGATTTCCACAGTGGTTGCACCAGTCTGCACCCCCACCAACAATGGAGCCTAAGGGTTCCTTTCTCCCCACAAACCCACCAACATTTGTTGTTGGTTGATTTCTTGATAGCAGCCATTATTTCTGGGGTGAGGTGGAATCTCAGTGTTGTTTTCATCTGCATCTCTCGAATGACCAGTGATGTCAAACATTTTTTTCATATGTTTATTTGCTGCTTTTACTTCTTTGTCTGAGAAATGTCTGTTTATTTCAGATGCTCATTTTTGAATTGGGTCTTAGCATTTGAGGGGGGTCTCATTTTTTTAAGTTCTTTGCATATTCTAGATAGTAATCCTTTGTCTGAGGTACTGCTGCTAAAAAAATTTTTCCCACATTGTAGGTTGTCTCTTAGCTCTGTTGTTGGTTTCTCTTGCAGTGCAGAAGCTTTTTAATAAAATGAGATGCCAGTTGTGGATACTTTGTGCTAGTTCCCATGCTACTGAGGTTTTGTTCATAAAGTCTTTTCCTATGCCAATGTCTTCAAGGTGGGTATCTTCCCAAAAGAATTAAAAGAATCATACCACAGCGATATATGTGCACTCATGTTTATAGCAGCATAGTTTGTAATAGCGAAAGCATGGAAACAGCCAAAGTGCCCATCAACTGGAAACTGGATGAAGAAGATGTGGTTTTTTTATAAAATGGAGTACTACTCAGCCATAAAGAACAACAAACTAGAGACATTTATAGCTAAATGGATGCATATTGAGGACATAATCTTAAGTGAACTAAATAGGACACACATATGTAAATACCGAATAGTTTCTCTGATGTGAGAAACTGAAAGTGTAAATAATGATTAAAATGAATAACTGATAATGGGAAATAGGAAGAAAAGGTCCAGAGGGGTAGGGGAAGTGGGAGGGGAAGGGGAAAAGAAAGAAGGGAAAGGAAAAATTATGAGAAAAGGGAAAAATGGAAACAAAGTCTTTGTAAATAAGGAAGGGTGAAGGGCATGAAGGGAGGACAGAAAATGGGGAAAAAATAAGAACCAAGATATATTATGTAAAGGTGCAAGTACTCAATGATAAATGTAAATGTATTGTATACCTAAAATGTACCAATAAAAGAATCTAAGCAAAAAAAAAGTTCTTAAAGGTTCACCATCACTGGCCTAGAATGAAACAGAAGAGGGACCTATTATAATTTCTATCATCTAGTGCCAAGTTATTTGCCTTTATCTTAAAATCCAGATCTCCTAGTATACTTAAAAAAAAGGTTTTAAACCACTATTCCAAAAGCTTCATTTTATGTGATTGTTAAACATATAGAAAATACTTAAACCTTAACTATTTCAATGGAATTTTAAATGTACATATGTTTTACAATTCATATAACATTCATTGAATGTTGACTAACCACCAGGGAAGAGTTTATTAGATGAAAATAAGTCTGTTGTAAAAGGTTTCCTTGCAATTACTCCACTGCCATTATCCTGGCAACACGCTCATGCAGCTTTTCAAATTCATATGCTTAGATTATTAAGGGAATAATCAGAGCAATGGAATTCTATAAGGAAGTCAATTACTAAAGAAAATGATCATTCAAGCATTTGAGAAGTCAGGTTACATCTAATTTTGAAAAGTGAAATTATAGAAACATTCAGTACAAACACTTGGACATGAGGTACCAGAATAGTGTTTTATTTTATATACTCGTGGTAAACAGAACCAACTATTTGCCAATATTGCTGCTAAATGTTATTCTGCCTAGCAGAAAAAAAGAATATCAATCTTAAAGTCAGTACTTCAAAAAAAAATAGGGGGTTGATTGCTTGATTAAATAAAAATTAGATTAACTCACGTTTAAAATAAATGATTTTAATTTTTCTCCTTGAGATGAGTAAAACTTTATAGACTAGAAACACTTCTGCATTGAAAGCAAATTTAAGACTTTCTTGCACTATATTTCTATAATAGAAAATTTTTTAAATTCTTTCACTGTGGCATTTTAATTTTTCCATCACCAAAAGGCATTCTTTTAACTAAATAATTATGAAATTCCATGTGCCATGATTTTACTCATTTAATAATTCTTAGACTTGTATTTTCTCCACCTTATCTGCCATCCTCACATCACCAAGTTGCTTTTGATGAAAATTATTTTTGTAATTTTTGATTATTCTAAATTAAAAGCAAAGACTATTTCAAGAACTTTCCGATATATATATATATATATATATATATATATCTTAAGAAACACTGTAATTAGAAAACAGGATGATCTTTTTATGCTTATTGCTCTGCCTTTGATCTCTACTGACACAAGCAGTAAAAAAAAATCATCTCATCCAGCAAGAACTCTTAAGAATCTCAACAGTTATAAGTTATGTGTCCATGGGGAAGTCATTTCGCCATGACAGTAGCAATGATGATGACTGAGGTATAGATAGCACCAACTGCCAAAAATATTACAAGCATACATGCAGAATAAAAGCACTGAAAGAGTTAGTATTATGATTATTCTGAGTTCAGTTTCTTAGATCATTGATTCTTTATCTTTTACAGACATGTAGCATCTTGAAAATATGCTGAAAGATTTGGTCTCTTTTCCCAGAAAAAAAAAAAATATATGTACATGGATTTAAAATGTTAATAAAATTTGAGGAAACCATGACAGCTTTGCTGAAGCCTTTCACTGACTGGTCTATTGAAGGATTTCCTCATGATAGAGGCCACTGGTCACTTAGTCAGGAGCCATGGCCCCTGACACCTCATGGTTTAGTTTGTTCTAACTTCATTACAAAATCCTGAAGTTTTCAATTATTCACCCATCCATATGAATCTTCAGACTAGCCTCCGCCAACAGGGGTATGGCACTCCTTAATGAAATGAGGAATTTCAATTTTGTACCTCTCCATTAGGACAAGAAAAAGGAAACGTCACCATAGTGGCTTTTGGCAGCCATCTTATAATCACAAGCATAACCAGATCTATGATGAAGCAAAACTGAATGGCAGATAACACTGTTAAGCCTCTAGAGAAATAGCTTGTATTATAATTAACTTTTTGTTTTATCAAACACAAAATTTTCTTTACACATCTTGAAGTCTCAGTTTAGATATCACTTGCTTGTTGATGCTGTCTCAGACTGAAATAATCTATCAGCCCTTCATAAACATCTAGCATATAGAGATTTATTATTGAACTCAATCATTGTGTTTATCATTAGAAGCATAACAAAATTATGAGCAGCTTAAGGATAGGGCATTTTTACTATTATTTCATTGATACAATATATTATTCATTTAGAGAACAGTGCCTGCCACATAATGGAAATTCCACATATGTTTTCATGAATTATAAAAAAAAAACAAAATACAGCTGATATTGTAATGCATAAAATAAAAAGGTGAATTTTGTTTAATTTTTATAAATTTTAGAATTATACTAATGAATCCACTTCCTTATTATGAGACTAGGACAGAGTTCTTTATAAAAGCACAACAGCAAAGAATGCACAAATCACATTTTGCTAAATAACACTGGTAATTTGTGTGTGAAAGAGTGGAAAATAAATACAGCATGCAATTTTACAAAGTTTCTGGAAGGTGATATCTGAAAATTGGGAGAGAACTCCAATTCCTAACATTCAAAACTTCCCACAGATAATGGGGAAAAAATAAGAACCAAGATACATCATGTACAGGTACAAGCACCCAATGATAAATGTAAATGTATTGTTTACCTAAAATGTACCAATAAAAGAATTTAAGGAAAAAAAAAAACTTCTTAGGATTTTTTTTATCCTCAGAAGTTCAGTATAATGTGCTTGCAGTGCTTAGAATAATGTCATAACAAGATGATCGAAAACAAGTGATGAGTAATAAGTAATTCTTGACAAAGTGGATGAATCTAAAGATAGTCCATAGAAAGTAATTTATAGACTTTAAATTTGAAAAATATTCTCATATGCATGATATTTAAAGTTCAACAATGATCTAGTTGGCTTGCTTATCTCTATAGTAAATGATTTGTTTCTCTGAAAAATTGAATTTTTCCCATTTAGAAATATAAAAGTGAAGGAAATGAGTACCATAACAATAAGAAAGAAAGATTAAATCCTTTAGAAATCAGTTAATTGATTGACTGAAAATTATAACAGAAATGATTCAAATCTGAAACCCATCAATCCCTGGCTCTGTTTTTCTTTTCTACTTAATTAGAACAAATAAAATATACATGTATTCTTGTTAGCTAAACATTGAGGAAATATGTAGAAAGTTATAGGCAATAAAATACCAGCTGCTTCTTTGTTGCTAAGTTTATCAGTGAGTTTAGCAGAAAATATGTTTTCATAATTTTTAATTCCCCTGTATTATTTTGAGCTGCTTAAGGAAGGATGTAAATAAAAGCCATATTACCAAAACCAAATATAAAATGCAGCATCGAGAAAATGATGTGGAGTATTGTCACTAATCAAAAGTACACATTTTGGGGGAAATAGATATAGAAAAATATACATAAGATTTTTTCTATTTTTAAACCAAATAAAATTGGTTTTCCATAATCATATTGGCTAATTATTTGGCAACAACTGAGGAAAACAACTGAAGGACAACACAGCCAATGCTGATATTTCACTGTATTTTACCTATGATAGTATAATTCAGGCACTGTGAACTATAAGTCAGGATGCTTTTAAATCCAAAATATGTTGTGTACACATATTTTAAAACAAATATTGTTGAAGAAAATGTCCACAAAACACTCCAGATAAACAAAGCAAAGCATACCTGCTAAATGTTTACATACCATGATTCTTACTATTACCTCATATTTATTATTCTACATTTGTATTGAAATCTGTGTTGTCTTTCTCTGAGAAATCATTCTGAAGTATACTTTTTAAAGCTACAGAAGATTTTAAAGACCTTGCCTTCAAGTACATACAAGAAATGTCACAAGAAATCTTTAAAATATGTTCATTGTATATGGTAATTTAAATGTTTCTGTTTTCCAGGCCAAATATTCGGTGTATTACTTACAAAGATACTTTCAATAAATAAGTTCTTTAGCATTTTCTAAAATTCACTTTCATATGCCATTGCATAAAATCTTTTTAAAGCATTCTTGCGTCGCATAAAGGAGACAGAATGTCTGATATTACAGTGTTACAATTTGTAAATTCTTTGAATTTTTTTTTTTTTGACGTACCAGGGATCGAACTCAAGACCTTGCGCTTGTGAGGCAGCAGTGCCACTGAGCTAATTCCCCGGCCCTTTCTTTGAATTTTTTTTATAAACCCATACACATACACACACACACACACACACACACACACACACACACACACCAAATACACACAAATGCAGAAATATCATATTTCTGGTTTTACCATGCCTATAATTCCCAAAGTGGGCCTAACAATTGGTAGTTGTCAACTTAACCCATAATAGTTATTCTGCTTAATAAATGACCCCCAAGGTTTAGTGAATTAAGACAACAAGGGTGTTTATTTTCTTTTAATTCACAATTTTGTGAGTCAAGAATGGTGCAGGTCTAAACTGAGCAATTCTTCTGCTTTTTGTGTCACTGAGGAAGCTCAGTGATACACATCTGGCAGGTGGGCTGCTACTGATCCAAAATATTCTTCAGCTGAATGTCTGGAAACTGGACTCTTTGAGTTCAAAGGCAAAAGATTACCAACCACGCATACCTACTTATGTGCTGCCTCTCCATGTGGGGTAGCACTGTTATAAGATGGCTACTTCAGAATGGTCAAACTCCTAACAGGATGGCTCCAGGCTCTAACTATTAATATTTTAGTGAGCAATGTGGAAACTGCATCATCTTTTATGACCCAGCCTTGAAATGCATACAGCACCACATCTACCTCCTGAAACTTCTTAGTCAAAGAAGTCATGAAGAGTGGAATTAGACTTCACCTCATCGAGAAAAAAGGTTGTAGAATAGGATATGGGACTGGAGATATTGTTATGGTCCTCATTTGAACGTATTATCTGTCAGAATAATTTATAATAATGATCACCATTAGTAGAAGGTTCAGAAGATTTCACCTTCAAAATTAGATGTTTGAAATGTTGAGGATATCATGCACTAGATTAGGATATGTAGGCAATTTCGTAATGGAGTAACTGTGTCATGTGAACATAGATCTGATTTTGCCATCCCTAAAGTTCTCAATCTCTAAAGTTCTAACCTAGGAGTCATTTCAAAGGTTTGATAAAGAAAAGAAAGAGTATAAAAAACAAACCAAAACTATTTGAACAAGAGAAAATTTTTTAAAAATTGGTTTAATCTTTGATTTAGCCACTAACAACCATTGTATGACCATCTGAAGTCACTTAGGTTTCTACTCAATACGTGCAAACTGAGGGGCTGGGTTGGATCTCCGTTATTTCTGTTGGTCAGCATGTTGTTCTGATTTAAATAGTAGAAAACACTTTCTAACAAAAATGCATTAAAACCAAACATATAAGTTGAAGTTGTTCTGGTTGGAAAGTAGGTAGCATCATATGGGGACCCCTACACTTTTTTTTAATAACTGTCATGGAGTCCTATCTTAAATATGGATAATCTCAAAAACAAAAGATTTGAAAGCCACTGGGCTACCTGGCTCTTAATGTTTCCTTAAAGTACAAATATTCTTAGGAACTAGAAGAATGCTTGTTCGGTAGATTTTTATATATCTGTGATTCCTAATGAATAAGGTCTTGACAATACATGTCTATTCATACATATGCTCATAACATTTATTAAATATAAGTCTATGTCTTTGATTTTGCATGTGTATATATAATTTTAGATGTAACATTTACTGAGAGAAAATGTAATGGTTGTGGTGTGTCTGTGTGTGTGTGTGTGTGTGTGTGTGTGTGTGTGTAAAATTTACCATGTCAAAGCAACCTGAAGGATAGTCAATAGTTGCCCTCTTTTCACAACAGAAAGGATAGGATTGGTGAGTTTAAGTAATTTGTCTAGGTTCAACAGCTAGCAAATGGTTCTTGGCATATTTGAACACAAAATGATCTTAAGCCAAAATGTGTGCTTTTCTCTATTAATATAGTTCCTATTGTATCAATAGGTTTACCATGACCATGGGAGCAGACTGGACTGGAGTTTTCTCTGAAAGTCATATTAAAACTTCCTTCCTGATGCTTAACTGGAATGTTGTCAAAAATGAGTGTTCAGTGCCCCACACTGTAAGGAAATGATGCAATGAATAATGATTGGAAGAAATGGGGGTAAAAAGCCCAGAGGCTACCAGCTTGCCCCTGTTTCTTTCTCTTCTTCTTTTTCTCTTTATTTGATGGAAAACTCCAATAAGTAGAAAATATATGTGTGAAAAAAATATACATGTTTTCACATCTATTTGTGTAAATTGCCTTTCAGTATATGTATATCTATTGTTATAACTAATAGTATGTGATGTGTGTGTGTTTAGTCGCAAAGTAGAGAAAAGGCAATCAACTTTATACTCCTAATGTTCATGATCCTGTGTGTTTGGCTTATATGTTTCTCTAAAGAACTAGACTTTCATCTCTTTAAGCAATAAAGACTAAAGTTTGTAGTGACTTATATACCTATCACTCTGCAGTTACACATCTATTTCATTTATAACAGAACCTAGAACAGAACCTAGAACTTCTCAGTGCCAACATAATTGGCTTGATGGAATTTTGCAAACCAAAATTGTAAACAAATGCAAACATTAACACCCTGTAACAGAAACTTTTAAGGCAACTTAGAGAAAATCTATTTCTATTCCTTAACCTTTTATATTACAAATATGGAGTTCAAGGAGATATAAAAAATTCAAATTTTAAGCTAAATAATAGATCTCGATCTGGAAAATTTTTTCCATTATATATTAGGGCTATAGATAATTTTATTAGACTAAATTATACAATGTATGTGTTTGAGGAAAGCTTAACCAACTCAGAGAAATACAGATCTTAAATACAACTCTCATTTTGATAACTATAAACTCTGTGAGGACAAGGATTAATATTTCATTAGTGACACAATTTTTGTCTAGTCCCTTAAAGATGATTAGTACCAAATAATCATTTATGTGACTAATAACAAAATCACATCAAAGGACAGATTGCAATGCATTATTTAAGCATAATTATTTCTATATTCTGCTGTAGAACAACTCCAGGAAAACCACCCTATCATCTATTCTATTGCAGCCTCAGTTTACCTCAGTAAATTAGGATTAAACCACCTATGGAATTTTCCATACAATTAACTAATAAGTGCAAACAGAGTCTTCAGAAGTGATACTCAAATTGGTCCAAAAACATACATCTATAAGCCTAAAGGCAGTAATCATGCCACTACTTGACTTTCACTTTTTAAAGTCAAATATGAGTTAATCTAAATTTATTTTCTCTGTCCTATTTTGAATAATATTTTAACTAGAATCTGTAGTGATTTTATTACTATTTTAGTATTCTTAGATAAATTATTTCCAATACTTCTGGTACTATTTCTGTGACTCACAGAGAGAAGGATGAATAGAGTTCAATTTGTTGATATGCTGGTTCAGTTTGTCAGTCAGCTCCTCCTGTTCCAAAGATTGGTGGTATTTTGGATCCTACCACTTAGAGGGATAATTTAAAGTTAAAAAAATAAAGTCAATAAAAAGAATTTCTATTTGGGTTTCTTTGTGCCAAGTCAAAAAGAAAATTTAAGTTCTTATTGCCAAAAATCACTGCAACACTAAAATGTAGCAATAAATTTGATTAATTAAAAAAAAGACAGCATCAAATACTAATTTCTTAGGACTCAACCCCTAGTCCCATGCTTCTCAGATGACAACACTGAAGCCTTGCCAATATCATCAGAGGATGACAACAGTGACATATCTTCTGGGAGCTCATCCCCAGGATGTGCATGCAATGGCAGGTCCTCAGCGAGCCTATCCAGAGGTGAGGAAGTAGAAAAAATATCATCACAAGCTAGGATGTAAACTACTAAATAGTGGTGCTTTTCCTTCTCAGAAATTTAGCAAACAAAGCAGATGACATGGGCCTAAAAGAAATGGATATAGACTGGGGTACTGATGATCAGAAATAGAACATAAGTCATGACTCTAGATTCCTCGGATAAAGAAATGCTAACAAACCCCACAAAGGATTGGTGTTAGATGCTTAAAGTGAAGAGCACATGTGTATACTTAATATACATGCATTTAAATCCAATAGATGGATATAAAGTATTACAATTCATTTATCAAAAAGTAATTACTAGATGCCATCTATGTACCAAGGTGGACCCTGGGAAAAGCCTAGCTAAGAATCCTGGTTCACACTGCTAGTTTTTACAGTCGTAGTCATACCCATTTTTTACTCAGTCTGAAATTCTTGAGTCTCTCCCTATCACTCTCTATGAAATCTTACTTATCCTTCAATACTCAGGTTACTTATAAGAAAGTTTCTCTTCATTCTAACAAATTGTACTCTCCATGGCAGAAGGCATATTTGAATTTTCTTTCACTGATATATAAATAGACCAAAGAATATGCCTAGTCCAAAGTAGGTACTGAATACTGGTGAATAAGTGAATGCACAAGTGAATGCACGTATGGATAAACAGTCTATTCCTGTAGTACCAAGGCATTATTAGCTCAAATGACTTTTTTATCAGTGATCAATTGTAGTTTATAGCATTTATTTTAGCCCTTATTATACTACATTACAATTATTTTTTTCTATGACTGGCTAACATTATGCCTTGTTTATATAAGTCCTAGTCTCATTCAGTGCATAGCCTATGGTAGGCCTTCAATTACTATTGGTTTAGTGAATGGATGGATGGAACAAGCTACCTCTCAACATTCATATTTAATTTATCACAAATCTTACACCAGTGCATTTAGATTATTTAGACATGATTCAAATACAGTAATTTAAGTGCTCATTTCAATTCATGACAACATTCTCTACTGGCTGGGAAAACATAAACTCCAAGGGGATGTTCTAAATATGTTTGGGGACTATCATTCATTTCAGTGCTCATATTTCATAATCAAGTGAGTAAATAGTTCCTGAATAGATTATTTTATCAAGGTTTATATTTGGATAAGTTATTGAGCAATAATATCTTAAAGAAAATACTGCCTTAATTCACCTTATTTCTTATCAGTTTTTATCACTGCATTTCAGAATCCTAAAGATTAAACATAGAATCTAAATATTATTGAGAGTGAAAGTGAATACCTCTGTAACCTATTTGAAGAATCCACTAATATTGGCCTTCTGTCCCACCACTCCTGGCCCGGAGGGAGGGGCTTCTGAGCCCCCATCTCACTGCTCCTGGTTAAGAGTAAGGGGCTTTGCAGCCACCATCCCTCCTGCCACTCATAGCCCAGAGGAAAGGGCTTTTGGGATGCCTTCTGTCCCGCCATTCCCAGCCCAGAGGAAGGGGTTTCTGGGCCACCATCTCTACCACTGCTCCTGCCCCCTGTCCAACTTCTCCCAGCTCAGAGAAGGTGAGCCGAACAGGCGCAAACAGCACCCACCCTGCCCCCCTAGTCAAACTGAGAAAACAGGTAAATAAGTCTCAAAAGCAGACTTCCAGATCACCTACAGCAACCCCAAAGGGAAATGAGATGGAACACTCTGAAACTCAATCACCTGGGCCCACTGAACTGGCAACAAAAGGGGATATGGAAAAAATGAAATCAGAAATAATTTCTCAGATAACAGGAGAAATTGTGCTCCTAGTACAAGACATGATTAATAAATCTAGAGAGGAGCTGAGGAACTTGATGGAATCCCAACATAGGAAACAAATGGAATCCATA